>CM061231.1:26491148-26848648 GCA_030844895.1 Ambrosia x helenae
GACCATAGCAAGAACCAAAATACCTTTTTACTTTTCCAATGAAATTACTGTTCACTTTTCAGTGCAGCGTTGCCGTATGGCAGCTTAGGGTGCCATGTGCTACCCTACGTAAGCTGCTTAGCTCAATTAAGTCAGAAATTTTTAACACTTTACATTGCTTTATTTTTAAACAAGGGACCAAACGTGGGGATTTTAGGACCCACGCCATCAGCCCCCCAGTCATAAGCATTTGTAAGGAAGTTAGAAGTGCTTGTGACTTATAATGCATCTGGCTCCTTGGTGGCAACGCTAGCTTACCTAGCTTTGGTGCCGAGGAGCTACTAATCCGAGGCTTCCTTAAGGAAGCCTGGCTAGTCTTAGTGTCTTGTGGCCAATTTTTGTGCAAAAATGTGGTCTAGTGTTGCTAAACATGACCTTTCTTGCAGTGATGTAAAGGCCATCATTGCTTCTTGGGAGTAGCTTCCTATCCCATCAACTGCCGCAAGCTACCGCTGATTTGATTGGAGCCTAGGCTGACGTCAGCATTGAAGTGGGACAGCTGTATGGCGATTACCCTTCTCGAAAACGCCCTCTGCCATTAATTTGAATTTTAAACTTATAAAAGAGGATTATTTCACTCTAATCCTCACACTCTTTCCCCTTTTTAGTCTAAAAATTCCCTCTCCCAAGTTTTCCTTCGCTGGCGTTACTCTTTCTCCTCCTTTATATCCGGTAAGTTGCCTCCTTTGCTTCTCATTTTCTTTTTTCATTATGGGTTCCAAGAGTGATCTTTCATCTCAATTCTCTCGGCTTTCTAAATCCGAAGCCTAAAAGTTTTGTACTGAAATGGGTATCCCCCTGTCGTTTGAGCCCGTTGTCTCAAAGGGGAAGACCCCGGTGACCACTGTTCCGGTAGGTAAGGTGGCTGTCTATACCTGGCAGTTTGATCAAGCTAACATGTGGTACCTTTTTTCCAACTTTTTCCTCAATGTTCTCGAATATCATCAACTATCCCTTGCCCAACTGTCCCCTCCTGGTGTCGCTCGAATAATTTATTTCGAGATTGTCTGTCGGTGTCTTGGCCATAAGCCTACCCTGGCTATGTATTGCCGTTTATTCAGGCTGGAAAAGAATGGGGATTGGTTCACTATTGAGAAAACTCAATGTGAGCCTGCCTTAATCTCCAGCGTTGTGGGTCTCTCGTGTCTATGTGGAAAGACAAGTTCTTTTTCCTGAATAGCAACATTCTCCCCTTTAAGGCTCCATGGAGGGTTTCTGGTGCTCCATTGAATGACAAGGAGCCTGAGCCAAGTACTCTTGATCAAAAACTGCTGAAAAACTCAGGGCTTTTCCCACTCGTCTTCATACCTTTCCCGAAGAATTTTTGGTTATTATGTGTCTTAGTACCAATTGGGATGTTACCGAGACTGAACCGGTGAAAATTGTTGATGGGAAAGGTATGTATTGTTGTAGCGTGTGTTCTTTTCCTTTTTACGTGGGTATTTTCCCCTTATTGTGTATTTTTCTTTGTTACAGATATGAGCACCTTGGATTTTCTCTCGCTGGATGACTTTTCTGATGTTAGCTTTGAGGCTCGTGCTGCTGGGAAAGGCAAGGAGAATGTTGTTGTGAGGACTGAGCATATTAGGTTTCATGGGGAGTATACAAGTGTTGTGACATCTACGGCAGCCACTGCTGCTGAGTCTTTAGGGAAGAAGGGGGAACTATTCGTCGTTCCAGCAAGCGATTGAAGACGGCTTCCTCTTCTGCACCAGAAAAGCCGTCTGGTATCACTTTGGTTCTGGAAGATGAGGACGATAGCTCATCACTGATAGCCTCTGCTCTGGGTTTCACCCTTGCCTTAGGGAAGGGCAAGCTTACACTTTCTTCTCCAAAGAAAGATGATGATGTTTTCAAGAAGTACAAAGATGTTGATGTTCCTGTTGTCCGTGAAGAAGGTCAGAAGTTGTTGACCTTGACTGAAGAGGGGGGGGGGTGAGAGCTCTACATCTATTATGCAACAGGAACAGGGCAGTGGTTCTGATTAAGATGTTTTCGTGCCCAAGTGGAGTATAAAAATAGTGACACTTTGAAGAAGGCTGCTTTATGTCAAGACTTGATTGATCATTGTATCCCGGAGGCGGAGAGGAAGGCTCATGAAGAGTGGTTGGACCGGGACGTTATGAGGAAGATGTATTATCATTTTGGTCAGCTTCTTACTTACTTTCCTGATGGCATGGCTAGGTGGGGTGAATTGGTAAGTCGGCGAGAGTAGGTGGAAACCTTTTTTTGAGGAACATGAAGCTGAGTTGGTGAAGGCTAAGGAAGAGTTGACACGTTATTCTTCCAGGGAGAAGGATCTCATTCGTGAGTTGGTTGTTTCCCAGACTCAGATTGATTTGGAGAAGGAGAAGTTTGATGCTATGTTGAAGGGTTTGAATGATGAGAAGACGAAGGTGGCTGGGTAGAGGGAGAGTTTGGCAAAAGGCCAGGGAGGCTGTGAAGCGGGAGTAGGTTGCTATCGAGGGAGAGTTTAGCAAAGGTCAGGGAGGCTGTGTGCACCCGCAATGATAATCTGCGTTGCCAGGTAATTTCGGTGCCCGCTAGTTCCGAGCTTCCTTATCCAAAAACAAAGAATTCATACAACAAAAGACTTGGACTAGCTTCGGCTTCACAACATCAACAACACAACAACGTCCATTAGCGCGATAGAGGTTAGTCCTTCCGATCATCCCGTCCGCAGGTAAGCGAGTGAGTTCGTCGTAGACCACTGCGTCCTGCCCACTTGGTGATACCGGTGATCGATGCAAAAGTGCGAACTAAGGT
This sequence comes from Ambrosia x helenae, assembly GCA_030844895.1. Lineage (NCBI taxonomy): Eukaryota > Viridiplantae > Streptophyta > Magnoliopsida > Asterales > Asteraceae > Ambrosia > Ambrosia x helenae. The sequence goes on from CM061231.1 coordinate 26,493,954, forward strand.
GAAGTGTGACACGACATCCTTACAGGCAAAATATTTGTACTACTTATATGCATTAGCTAGCCCTAGCTAGAAAATCGGATCTCTTCACAACATAAATCTTTCTATCCCTATTTTCTAACATTTCATATATTGACACACATGGCTAGTCGGTCAGAATTTCCCCTTATACAACCCATGTACAATTTTCTTTCTTTTCTAAAAATATTTCGTCGTGTCTTAGTTTTGAAAACTTTTGTTTTCGAGCCGAAACTGGTAATAGTCTAGATTTTTCAAAAATACTAGTTCGCTATAACCTTGGCTCTGATACCATTCTGTCACACCACGCCAATGGCGGAAATATGTGGCGCAACACTCGAAAGCATATCAAAGTCAAGATTAACACAAACTACACATAATTAGAAAAGATCAATTTATTAAGATGTCGAAAGGGAGTACCTTGTTTCAAACATTACATAAAACAACAAACATTAAGTTTCAATATGGGGTGTTTCCGTTTATGTCCCAACCCGATGGTAACAATAGATGAAACCCCCAGCCAGTGTCCGACATCCCAAATTCCGCCGTACTAGCTTCATATCTCTGCAGCACTTAGTTACCTGAAAGATATGTTTAAAAAGACGTCAACATATAAAATATTGGTGAGTTCACAGGTTTTAGTTCCTTAACAACAACATTTTAACAACAAAAACATGTGCGGAACGAACACAAGCACTGACCTTTGTAAAAGTAGCTAACTCCTACAAACTATGACGAGCAATCCCTTGAGCCCATAACCAAACCAAGACTAATATTGCCCCGCGAGCAGTAGTTGTTTCTTGAAAAATAAAAACTTAGTTCAGAATACGTGCACCCCAGGCATACACAGTTTCATAATCGACGCTATCGATTAGGGGTGGGCCTTGTCAGGCACCAATAGCGGTATCTAAATATTCCTTCGGTTCTCGATTTCAACACACATAACACACGAGTAAATGGTTACAGTAGTGAGGACTCACCCCGAGTGGTATATAAACAACAAAACCCAAGTACTCATCATGTCACTTATCACGTTTTAACTTTTGAAAACATTTTGCCATGTAAAACATTTAGCATTTAAAACATTTGACATGTAAAAACATTTGACAAAACATATCTTTCTCCCAAACAAAAACAGTAAAAAGGGGCCGTGAAACTCACCTTGATTTCCTTGCTTAGCTAGAAAACAAAGCCCGAAGCTTTGACCGGCTTCCTCGTATCCTAGTTACCAATGAAGGACACCTTAAAATCTATCATATATAAGCCTAGCTTATTTTCCGGTTAAAAGATAGTTTATTTAACTATCTAGACTCGTTTGTACTAACGTGAGTCTTAAGTGTTTTAACTCGACGAACCGATCGTGACTTATCATAATTCTTGTATTCATAGTACCAAAGTTGCGCACCTATTACTATTCGTGTGTAAACCATGTTGGACTAACACCATGAAACACATAACTCATCTCGAGTCATAACTCGTCTCGTAATTAGGATAATTGTAGTTGTCTTGTATACTTATTTTTGGAAAATATACTTTGAGAAAACATAATCGTAGTCATTAAAATCGATTACTAATAGTCGTTACATCTTTTCCCGAATCTGAGTATTTTACAAATCTCAAGACTTTGCTTTTTATAAAAGGTCTTCCAAATAAAGTCGAACGTTTATACATATTTTAATCCGAACAACAAACGTCATTTAGTTAGTAATAACCTTTAAAACTCGACATATTTGACGCTTGGTAAAACTATATATTTATTTTGAAAACGTTGTCCAAGATTTAACATCATAGTTACAAGTAATAAATTTTCGATTTCGCTTATCATACACTTGTCGATACATTTTCGGAAAAGCCATTTATAAAAATAAGTAACACGTCGTGTTTGTTGCATTTAGATTTTCTAAAAATTTCAGCAGAGTTTCCTCGGATAGTGAATCGGATATTCGAATATCCGATTTTATTATAATATATGTCATTGTATATGTTTTATATATAAATTTTCGGATATTTTGGATAGTTTCGGATATTTTTCGGATATTTTCGGATATATTTTCGGATATTTTTTGGATATTTTTCGGATATTTTTGGATAATTTTCGGATATTTTCGGATATTTTCGGATATCCTAATATCCGAAAATTTTCAAAATCACTATCCGAATCCGAATCCGAAAATTCGGATATCCGAAATTTCAGATATCCGGTTTTTCGGGTAGTTTCGGATTCGGATATCGGATATTTCGGATCGGATTTTCGGATTCGGATATTTTTGAACACCCCTACCAGAGATGCATCTGATGGTTTGAGCTTGGATCTTATCTCAGGACTTAGTGCTTTGAAGCATTTTTCATACATCACTTCCGATGAGGCACCACAGTCCATGTACACCTTGTCCACCGGGAAGCCATCTAGTTCAGCTTCTACTATTACTGGGGTGACAATCAACTCATCTGGGGCAGGTGGGAGACAGATATATTGCTTATTCCATGGCTCAATTCGAGCTTTCTTCGCCAGTGGTGTCCCCACATGTCTAACCATATTGACCTCTCTATCTTTCTTTCCCCCGTCCCTCTTCCCTTTGTTGTCCTTGATCAAGTGTTCCAGTTCTCCGGACGTTACAGCCTCTTGTATCCTTTTCTTTAACTGGTAACAGTCGTTGATGTGATGCCCTGTATCATTATGGAAGGTACAGTGCTTGTTGGCATCTCTTCTACTGGCAGGCGTTGATAAGGGTCTTGGGGGACGGAAGGTATACTTGACCTCCTCGGTGGAAAGTATTTCCTGGGGTGTCTTGGAAAGTACCGTGAACACGTGCTTTTCTTTGTCGTTGTGCCTCCCCGGCCTAGGAGACTGTCTTCGTTCTTCGTCTCTTCTGAGTCCAAACGACCTACCAGATCGCCTCTCGTTAAAAGGCTGGAAACTGGGTCTTCGTGAGTTGGATGAGCCGTCTCTCCAGCTCCCTCTATCCCGTTTTTTGGAGTCCTGCTAGGTGAGAGCTTCTTCTCCCCTAAGGAAGGCTTCTGCTCTCTCAAAGGCTTCCTCCATGGTTTGAGGGACATATTCATGAAATCTTCTTAAAAGCTTCTTGGGGCGAATGGCCCCCATAAAACCTAACATGTGACAACTCGTAAATTTCGGTCAACATTTGACTGGATCATAATCATTTTTATTATATGTTTAGCATATAATTAAGGTCGATTTTGATTAAGTTAAGTTGTTACGAGTCCAACGATGTCATTCTTGGAGTTCATGGGCATCTAGATGCTCTAAAGATAGACCGCGCATCCTAACGCCAATGAACTGACATCAGTAAGAATCTGTTAGATTGGACGAACATAGAGTTAGTACATGTAAATACGGCACGTATTTACTGATGGATCAATCGGATGAGGAATCGGCTTGAAGAATGGATTAAAATGTAGCGTTTGGAGAACGCGGAGAAACCGACAAGAGAACCGGATATCAAGATGCGTGGTTTTAACCGCATTTATGCTTTCAAAATAATTATTCATTTTAAATAATATTAATTATTAAGTATCGAAAGCTACCGGATTGTTTAAACGAAGGAAACAGTAACCGGTTGAGTTAACACGATTCTAACAGGTATTCTGAAAGAACGCGTAGGATGCCAAAAATAATTTTATTTTAGCTCGGTTTGGCTATATCTTAGATTTTGAGTAATACCGACTAATTTTTATAATTAATTATCGATCCTAGATATAAACCGAGGTGTTTCACGTTTTAACGGGTTCGATACGCGGTATCTACCTACCTAACTCTAAACCTACCTATAAAAAGGCTTGATCGCCTTCATTCTTCTTCATTTCTCAGCCACAACACAATAATTAAAACCCCAAACCTCTCATCTCTCTCTCTAGTCTCTCTCTCTCCACTCTCTCTCTCTCTCTAACCCTCGCGTTCTCTCTTAGCTCTCGCCCTCCCTCTCACTCGTCTCTCTCTCTTTCTGTTGAAGGACCGGCCAACCACCACCCACCTCATGGTGGTGGCGGCGCACGGTTTTCAGACCCAAAAGGGGCGGAGGCGGTGGAGTGGTGGTAGATGGGGATGGTTTCAGCAGGTTCGAGGTCCGATTGGTGGTGCTTGATGGTGCCTGGTTGATGATGGCGGTGGTACAGGTGACCAATGGGTCTGCATGTGACCGATTGGGCCTATGGTGGCTGATAAAGGTGGGGTGGGGTGGTGGTTGCTGGTTCGAAGTGGTGTAGTGGTCCGGCTATGGTTTTAGCTGTGGTTGTCGTTGTTGGAAATCAAGAAGGAGATGGCAGCTCAGATGGTGGCCACAGGTGGTGCTCGGCGACAGGTGGTGTTCAGCCGGGGTTGGCTCAGACCCGGGTTCGAGTGGTCTGGTCTGGTTCAGCCCGAAAATGGCGGTGCATGGCTGTGAAGATGATCGGCTCGGGTTCGGGTCTGATGGGGCTCGCGCTCGGGTCAGGTTTGGTAATGTTGAAAGATTCGGGGCTGCATGTTGTTGCTCGTTTGTTTATTGGTCTGATTGGGTTAAGTTGTTCGGGTTCAGATCTGAGTTGGGTACTCGGGTCTGGTCCGGTGATGTTTATTGGTGAAGATGGGCTCAGTTTTGGTTAAGGGTCATGGTTGTTGGTTTTTGGTCTGCATGTTGGCCGATGATGATGACGAATGCGAGTTTGGTGGTTTCGTGGTAGTTCACGATCTATTCGGGTTTCGGTTCGAGTCCTAAGTGTAAAGGATTAGAAGGTAGATCAGATTTGGAGTTTCAAGCTTAGTCAGAAGTAGTTTCGGGTCAGACTTGGTTCGGGTTCGTTTTGTTGGATTTCGGGTTATGTTGGTTCAACCCGAGTCAGAACTAGTTTAGCTTGGGTTTGGTCAGATCTGGTCAAAGATGGAGTTGCATGCGTATATAAATGGTCTAATATTTAGTTTTGTTGTTATTTGGTATATATAATTATGTATATAAGTTATAGATACGGAACGATTGCGATTCGCGAAACAAATCGACGATATTATTTGATAAATGATATTGTATGTTAAAGCGAGACTTGATAATATTATATGTTGGACTAAACCGTTGGACTATATTATATATATATATATATACACGCATATTATTATTATTATATGTAATGGTATAATTGTTGTTTATGAAAAGTGTCGAAAGGTATAAAGTCTCATCCATTAGAAATACGGATAGATATATTAAATGTCATGTGTTGTAAATTGATTTTTGGTAAATTGTAGACGACGTGTGTCGTCTGGATTCTATAAAAAGATAGTAAACTCTGCTGAAATTTTATAAAATCTAGAGCACAACGTGTGCAATATTAATTGGCGTCTTTATAACCTTTCATGTATAGACAAATATATTTTATACAAAATATCACGACACTTCAACGTATTTATAATAAGTACAAGTGAATTCCGAATAACATTTTGAAAATATATATATATATATATAGTTTTGCCAAACATCATGGATAATGAGTTTTCGAAAGGTTTTCATAACTGAATAATGTTTATTGTACGGATTCCAAGAATGGTATTTTGCAAAGTATGTTTTCCTAGAAATAAATGTACAAAACAATTATATTTATCCGATTTACAAGGTGAGTTATGACTCGAGATGAGCTATACATTTCATAGCACTAGTCCAACGTAGGTTACACACGAATGGTAACAAGTACGCAACTTGGGTACTATATTGTATGTTAACACATAAACTAAGTTAAGTCGCGATCGGTTCGTCGAGTTACAACACTTTCTAGGCTCGGATTCGTACATACGAGGCTAGATAGCTGGATAATAGGCTAGGCTTTTTGTGTTAGACTTTAAGGTGTCCTTATTGGTAATTAGGACACAAGGAAGTGGTTAAAGAATCGAGCTTTGATAACCAACTAAGCAAGGATATCGAGGGAGTTCATGACCCCACTTTTTACTGCTTTATAACTGTTTTCGGGGGAAAGGCATACTTGTTTTATGAAAACTTGTTTATTATATAGCGTAATAAATTTAGAGATAACGGTTAGAGCTATTGTGTGAGTTTCACGGCCCCTTTTTCTTTTTAAATGTTTTTGAACGTTTTCTAAATCGGGGGATTAACATGCTGTATGAAGGGTAGGACTAGAATAGCTGAATACTTGATGGCCTTAGGTTAGTGTACAGGGTATTAACGTTTGTATTAGTACACGTAGGTCCTCTCCGGACGGACACTCTCCGCACGTCTTAATCATTAACTCTTGGACTAGAGCCGTAGTTTATGTTGGTAGATCTATCGGGTTGACGACCCTTGCCTGACCGGTAAAGCGGTTGGTTGTTTTTGGTAAAACATAACCTTTAAAATTTATTTCCTTATTAAATTGGGGTGGGAGCTTGAGAGGCAAATTGTTGTGGTTTGATTAAGAGCCTTAGGTTATATCATCCTTGTTAGAACTAGCTAGTCTACATGATTCACTTCGAGTTGTACTCTATCATACTTGTTAAACTAAAACTTTATGCGTCTTAAATAAGGAAAGTGGTAAAATCGTCTTAAAACTAGTAAGAAAGTTGTCAAGAGTTATTGAGAATATGGTAATTCGGTCGACATGAACCAGATGTTTTTTTTATTATTATACTTACGGGAAGGTAAGTAGGCGGTTTAGTACATCGAGTCGAAAGGTAAATGGAAGAGTACTTTTAGAAGGTTTTTCCCAAATAACCATACGTGTAAACTATATTAAGCTTTCTTGAATGGTCTTAAGAATATATCTGTAGTGGTTCACTAAAATGGGTTTTATGAAGAGTAAACATAAAACCATGAACTCACCAACTTTATGTTGACGTCTTTAAGTATGTCTTTCAGGTTTAGATTTTGGCAATGGCATGGTTGGAATAGACAATACCTTGAGAATGGAGATCCAAGAGGATTAGAATTGGCGTTCAAAGTTCACAAGAGTCTTAGGTGTATATTCCGCTGCAGGGTAAAGGTGTTAAGGGTTCACGACCGTCGAGAAAATTTGGGGTGTGACATGCACCTTGATCTTCTCTGTGGCTCCACTATATTGCAAGCCCTCCCTCTTATATCTTTCGATGAAGGTCCAGAGATCCTCATGTTCACCCTGTTGGATCTGATGCAGTATTGAAGCATCCTTGGTACATTTCCTCAGGGGGTTAAAGTTTAATGTGAAACTTCTTCTTAGGTCATCAAAAGTGGTGATGCTCCACGATGGGAGGCCACAAAACCATAGGCGAGTTGGTCCTACCAAGGTTTGCATAAACATATGGTAGCACTCAGCATTGTTCCATTTTTCCATAATTGCCACCCCAGATAAGACATTCAGGTGGTCGTCAGGGTCTTCGGTCCCATCATACGTTTTTACAATAGCCGGAATCTTGATCTTATTAGGAAAGTCAAAATGAGCTATGTGTTCAGCAAAGCATTCCAGTGATTTGGGACGGTAAGGCTCCGAGGGGGTAGCTTCGACCCTTGGTTCTGCCACATGGGTGAGGACAGGAGGTTGAGAGGTCCCAGGACCTTGCCCCCTAGGAAGTGACGTTCCTAGTGCCTGGATTATCGGAGGGGAGGGGGGCCTGCCATGGATAACCTCCTGGCCAACTAGGGAAGTATGGTGGCATATAAGGTGAATAGTTAGGATGCGGATAATTGGGATGTACCACTCCTTGAGGAAAAATAGGACCCCGATCGGGCAGCTAACTCCCATAAGGGAAATGGCTACCGCGCTTCGGGCTAGGGGTAAGGATCTTAGAGCTTCCTCATAGGAGAGTGGTGTTGGAGCTGGTAGGGAAGCATGTGTGACTTCCAACAGCTGTTCCACCGTATATTCTTAGACCCTGGGGGAGAGCATGGACTGATTAGGGCCTCCTCCTGAAATGATACCTCCCCGATCATTCAGGTAAGGGTGAGGATTTGTGTTAAGGCGTCTGGTGACCGGTGAGGTGGTAGTTCTGATCACTGGAAGGCCGGGTGAGAGGGTTACGACAGAATCTTCATCATAAGACAACCTGACCCTCACACCTCTAGATCTTTCCTCCCGCACATAGCCGTTCAGGAGGTCTCAGAGTTGCAGGAAATTCCTTCGTACTCCCTCAGGGGTAATATCCATACGTTCAACGGGTAACAATACATCGTCTCTAGGGGACGAGTTGACAGCCCTTGAGGACTGTGGAGTCCGGAAGTCGGGCATGTCTCCTAGAGACGGGTCGACACGTGGTCCGTCCATTCTAGGTGTCTCTCGGCTTGTACCGTCACCAGAAGTGTGACTGGCTGCCGGAGTTTCAGGGTGACCCTCGTCTGGGTGGATATCTCCACCGGTCATCCCAAAAAATGGTTACTTAGGAACAAATGGGACTATAGAAACTTCCAACGACTTTGTTCAAAGTAGCGACAATCCCACGGTGGGCGCAACTTTTTGCTACAACAAGGAAAATGACTGGCATTAGGTTAAGAGATGTTTAAGGTTATGAGGGTGTTAGGTTTAGAGGGTCCATGAGCTGCTATATAGACCTGCACAATGAAGCAAACACCGTTAGCCTTAACGCAGTAGGGGGCCTCCTGCGTTTGGACTCCGGTGTGAGAATAAGTATGTATTCTTTAGGAGTTGGGTAAAAATGAAGTAGAGAGTAAAAGGATGAAATGGATGAGTATGAATGTGTGTCTGGAATGAAAACCTAAGTGTCTCCTTATATAGGCAGTGGATTTCTGCCCAGGAGCTCCCATAAGATAGCCTTCCTACTATATCTGGTAATGTTTGACTTTCCTTCTTAGTCCCTGCAGAGAAGCTTTGCCCATTTGGTATACTTTTAGTTTTTGCTACTTTCTAGGTCAGCTTGGAGTTGTGTGTTGTTTTTACTTTTTGACAATAGCAAAAGCCAAAATACATTTTTACTTTTCCAATGAAATTACTATTCACTTTTCAGTGCAGTGTTGCCGTATGGCAGCTTAGGGTGCCCTGTGTTGCACTACGTAAACTGCTCAGCTCCATTAAGTCGACATTTTTAACACTTTACATTGCTTTATTTTTAAACAAGGGACTAAACGTGGGGATTTTAGGACGAACGTAATAATAATAAACAATGCCATTTCAATCTAATATAGCATTTAAATATTTCGCAGTTTTCAATCTAACATAGTATTAAAAATATTTTACACACTGATAGAGGTGATAATTCCTTGCCTTCATTCCATCATAATTGGTTACAATATATAGACTAGTAGTTACAACTGAATATCCTAGAAATGTGGAGATATACAATACAATACATTCCTATAATATATTAATTCTATTACACCCCCGTAGTCGAAGCGAAGGGTGGCCGAAGACTGAGACTGGAACGGAAATCATCAAAAAGTACGTGTGGCAAGCCTTTGGTGAATATATCAGCAATCTGATGACGGGATGGAACGTGAAGAACACGAACATTACCGCGGCGAACCTGTTCACGAACAAAGTGAATATCCAGTTCAATATGCTTGGTGCGCTGATGTTGCACTGGGTTTCCTGATAAATAAATGGCGCTCACATTGTCACAGTAGACAATGGTGGCGTGGGTGAGGGAAAGATGGAGCTCGAGGAGAAGATTGCGAAGCCAACAAATCTCAGCCACTACATTAGCAACGCCTCGATATTCGGCCTCGGCACTGGAACGAGAGACAGTAGACTGGCGTTTGGAAGACCAAGATATAAGATTATCACCAAGGTAGACACAGTAGCCAGAGGTGGATCGTCTAGTGTCAGGGCAACCTGCCCAGTCTGCATCAGTGTAAGCACGAAGAGTAACAGAAGAGGCCGGTGAAAGATGGAGACCCAAATCAATAGTGCCCTGAATATATCTGATGATGCGCTTAAGCGCGTTCCAATGAGACTCACGTGGGGCATGCATGTGCATACATATCTGCTGGACAGCATAGGAAATGTCCGGACGTGTAAATGTCAAGTACTGTAATGCTCCTGTGAGACTCCTGTAAGTGGACGGATCGTCATGTAAAGGACCGATTTCGGCGCTCAGTTTTGACTGAGTATCAACAGGAGTGGAAACTGGTTTGCAAGAGTCCATAGAAGCACGGTGGATGATGTCCTTCGCATATGCAGATTGAGACAAGAACAAGTTGTCACCCGTGCGTTGAACTTGAATACCTAGAAAAAAAGAGAGAGGGCCCAAATCTTTCATAGCAAACTCACTGGCTAGCAATGTCATGAGTCGATGTCGCAGCTCGTCACTAGATGTAGTGAGAATGATGTCATCAACATAGATAAGAAGATAAGCAATGTGATGACCTTGGCGAAGCACAAAGAGAGAATTATCCGACTTACTCTGCTGAAATCCGTGCAAAGTGACAAAATCAGTAAACCTTTGGTACCATGCCCGTGGAGCCTGTTTAAGGCCATAAAGAGAGCGCTTCAGACGACAAACATGATCCGGAAAATCTTTGTGACGGAAGCCCAAAGGTTGGTACATGAACACAGTTTCTTCCAAGTTGCCATGTGTAACGGCCCGAAAATTAACGAGTCATTACGGATTGGTAATCATGACACGTATATTAATTACCAACTTATTTATTCTAATAATTCTTTTATACTTCATAAAACATTCTTTTATTTATTTAACATGGGCCGAGCCCAATAACATACCAACATTGGGCCGTGCCCCTTACATACCAACCGGGCCTAGCCCGTTCATGTTTTCCGAATTCTTGTTACTTGGGCCGAGGCCCATTAAGACTTCAAAACATAGTTTTTAACATCTCTAATTATTACACATGTGGCCGAAGCCCATTTATTTAATATCCGGCCCAAGAGCCGGTTTTCTTTACTATTTATTAAGACTTGAACTTGCACGTTTTGAGCTCGGGTTCCCATAATCTAATCAACCTGAAATGCATGTTAAAAATACGTTAGCCACAAAGCTAGTGAGTGATGCCAGATTTAGACTCGTTTATACACAATATCAACAATTCTCATATGGTTCGGTCATTCTAAGGTGGGACATATTTAACGATGGAGCACCATACAAATGCTTAATGTGGTTCCAAACCTCTACTTGGTTTAGAAAAATATATCCCGTTGATACCGAATGGATCCATTCTACGTGATTTCTATTCGACCGATTCTATTAACTCTTTCATGATCATGAACCAATAATTTACCAAATCACACGTAAAAACTAACATGCATTCACCCCAAAATCATTTAAACATAGGGGTACATGCACTCACGTTTATCACTTCCGAGTCTATGGATTCGTTCAAAGCAAGAGTTCTATTTCCCACGGTTTCCTGTTTCAACACAAATCAAGTTATATACAAATAATCATACGTATAGCTGGCCATTACAGCTTAGGCATAAAGATCTAACTAAAAGCTGGCCATTACAGCTTGGCACACAACCTTAAGGGACTCTAGACTCAACTTACTCAAAGAAAACAACTTGATTCACTATCTCTTGGTTAGTTGTAGTGGTGGCCGATTACTTTTGGGTTGAGTTTGGTTGGATTTTTGTTGGAATAAGAGGTATATTAGGCTTAAAGGAGTGGGTCTAGATGGTTAATTATGATGGGTTGAGGGATGTTCATAATTGCCGATTGATTTGAAGGTTCAAGGGGTGGTTTGCATGGTTTTTAAGTGGTTTTGTAAGAGGTGGATGTAGAGGTTTAAACCTCTCTCAAATGCCGATGGTTTCTATATATATGCAAGATTCATGCATGTGCCATAGACCTTAGGTGACATGAGGTGGAGGAGTGAGATGCCTTGGAGTGTCTTGGTGGATTTAGGGAGATTTGATGGAAGATTCCATCTTAAAAGTGGCGGCCATTTGGTGTTCCAAGGGAGCCGTATGGTTTGGTTTTACTATTGGGCCTCCCTACAAGCTTTTGGGCCTTCATATAATAAAGGTTTTGGGTATAGAATATGGTTATCTAGTAAATAGGAAGGCCCATAATAATCCCCATGATTTATCCGAGTTCTAGTATATCCGGCCCATCAGGTATTCCTATCGGGTTTAATGTAACGGCCCATTACTATATATACTCGGCCCACTTTATTTCTATCGGGTTACTAGTTAGGCCCAATAATCAATCGGGCTCTATTTTCCATTCGGCCCACATGAAAAGGGTTTGTTGGGCCGGACTTATGGTGTGGTTAATTTATTGGGCCCATAGGTGGCCCAATCATTATAATAATTAATTATTATTAATTAGCCTAATTATGTTAATTATGACGTCATAATTTTCCGGTTGTTACACTCTTCCCCCCTTAGGAAATTTCGTCCCCGAAATTTTTATTTGTAATACCTGGTTTTCGAATAGGTGGGGGTATTTGGCTTTCATCACGTCTTCTCTTTCAAAAGTAATTTCAGGCCCCAATCTAGCATTCCATTTTACTTGTACAATCGGAATCTTTCCTCTTCTCATTTTCCTTTCTTGTCGTGCCATAATCTCTATGGGTTCTTCAGTAAAATGGAGTTGAGGACTAACTTTCACATTATCTAATGGAATGATAGTTTGGGTTTCTATTATACATTTCCTTAGATTTGAGACGTGGAACACATCATGGATTTCGCTTAACTCAGGCGGTAGTTCTAAACGATAGGCTACCGGTCCCACCTTATCTTTAATTTGATAAGGACCTATGAAACGTGGGTTCAATTTTCCTCTTCTTTGGAATCTTATCACCCCCTTCCAGGGTGATACTTTTAATAGGACATAATCTCCTATTTGAAATTCCAAAGGTCGCCTTCGCTTATCCGCATAGCTTTTCTGCCTGCTTCTTGCTTCTTCTAGCCTTTTCTTGATTTGCACGATCTTGTCTGTTGTTTCTTGGATAATTTCTGGCCCTGTGAGTTGGTTTTCTCCGATTTCGTTCCAGCAGATCGGAGATCTACACTTCCTACCGTATAATGCCTCAAAGGGTGCAGCTTGAATGGAAGCGTGGTAACTATTGTTATAAGAAAATTCTATTAACGGCAGGTGTGTATCCCAACTCCCACTAAACTCCAGGACACATGCCCTCAGCATGTCTTCTAATGTTTGAATTGTTCTTTCACTTTGCCCGTCTGTCTGAGGGTGATAGGCGGTGCTGAGCTTAATCTGGGAACCTAATGCTTCTTGGAACGTTTTCCAAAATCGGGAAGTAAAGTGGCTATCCCTATCTGATATAATTGAAAGAGGTATCCCATGCCGGGACACAATTTCTTTTATATAAATTCTTGCTAATCTTTCCGTTCCAAAGGTCTCTTGTATTGGTAGAAAATGGGCAGACTTGGTCAATCTATCAACGATAACCCAGATGGTATCGTTACCACTTTGGGTTCTTGGCAATTTGGTTACAAAGTCCATAGTTATTTGATCCCATTTCCAGACTGGAATCTCTGGTTGGATCAATAACCCACTGGGCTTTTGGTGTTCGGCTTTCACTTTTGAGCAAGTCACACACTGAGCTATAAATTCTCCCACACTCTTTTTCATGCCAGGCCACCAAAAGTTTTTTCTCAAATCTTTATACATCTTATGGTTTCCTGGGTGAATGGAGTACTTAGAGTTATGGGTTTTGCTCAGAACTATTCTTCTTTGTTCACCGTACCTAGGTATCCAGATTCTTCGGTTGTATCTAAAGATTCCGTCTGTTCCTTCCTCCAATCTTGCTTCTTCACCATTCAAAAGTTCTTCACTTAACTGGGTAGGTTCTAATGCTCTCCTTTGACATTCTCGGAGTTGGTTTAAAAATTCGTTAATCAAAGTGACCTTAAAGGCTCTATCTCTTAAGGGTCTTTCTTTTCGGCTCAAGGCATCTGCTACAATATTGGCCTTTCCTGGGTGATATTTAATATCACAGTCATAATCACTTAGAACCTCTATCCATCTCCTCTGACGCATGTTTAGCAGCTTTTGATCAAAAATATGTTGGAGACCCTTATGGTCAGTGTAGACGGTACACTTGGTTCCATATAAATAGTGTCTCCAAATTTTTAAAGCAAATATAATAGCTCCTAACTCTAGATCATGCGTAGCATAATTCTGTTCATGTCTTTTTAACTGTCGTGAAGCATATGCTATAACCTGATCCTCCTGCATTAGTACACATCCTAACCCTTGTTGAGATGCGTCGCAATACACAGTAAAAGCTTTTCCTTCTACTGGTAATGTCAACACAGGGGCTTTACACAATCTTTCCTTAAGTTCTTGAAATGCTTTTTCTTGTTTTTCTTTCCACTCGAACTTAGAATTTTTCCTAGTCAGGGTGGTGAGTGGTAAGGCTAGTCTAGCAAAGTTTTCTATAAATCGCCTGTAATATCCAGCTAGCCCTAAAAATTGTCGAATCTCACTTGGGTTTTTAGGAGCATCCCACATCTGTATTGCCTCTATCTTAGTTGGGTCTACCTGAATTCCCTGATCGTTGATCACATGTCCTAAAAACTTAATTTCTCTTACCCAAAATTCACATTTCGAAAACTTAGCATACAGTTTTTCGTTTCTTAAAGTTTCTAGGATTTCTCTTAAGTGCTTTTCATGCTCACTTTCAGTTTTTGAATAGATCAAAATATCATCCAAAAATACAATCACACACTTATCCAAATAAGGTCGACAAATCCTATTCATTAGGTCCATGAAAACGGCAGGGGCGTTGGTTAAACCAAATGGCATAACTAGGAATTCATAGTGTCCATACCTAGTTCTAAAAGCAGTTTTTGGAACATCCTCATCTCTTATCTTCAATTGGTGATATCCAGACCTAAGATCGATTTTTGAAAAATATTTCGCTCCGTTTAATTGATCAAACAGGTCATCTATTCTAGGTAATGGGTACCTATTTTTGATTGTCAACTTATTTAATTCCCTGTAGTCTATACACATCCTCATAGAACCATCCTTCTTTTTAACAAAAAGTACTGGTGCTCCCCAAGGGGAGGTACTTGGCCTTATAAAACCTCTTTCTATGAGTTCTTCTAATTGGTTCGTGAGTTCTTTCATTTCGGTGGTGGCTAACCTATATGGAGCTCTGGCAACTGGTGCGGCTCCAGGAACTAGGTTAATTTCAAATTCCACCTGTCGGAATGGTGGTAACCCGGGGAGTTCGTTTGGAAATACATCTTTGTATTCCGACACTATCTTAATTTTATTAATCTCTGCTTCTTTTTCCTCATTTCCTAGATTTACATGGATTAAAAAGAGTTGATGTCCCTTTTTCAAATACTTCATCATTTTTGCGCTAGAGATTAAGCTTAAGATACCTCTTGGTTTTTCTCCCTGGATTACTAAAGTTTCTTGATGGGTTAAGGGAATTTTCACAAGTTTTTCTTTACAGACTATCTCTGCTTGGTTTGCGGCTAGCCAATCCATCCCTATTATTACATCAAATTCTCCTAGACTCATGGGTATTAAGTTTATTTTAAACTCTTGTTCTTCCATAATTAAAGTCAAATTTTTAAAGACTTCATTGGCTTGCAAAACCTTACCATCAGCTATTTCTATCTCGTAGGTTTGAGTCATTGGTTCGGGAAGGATATTTATCTTTTCAACTAACCTTTTAGAGATAAAACTAAGGTTTACACCTGTATCGAACAAAACATAAACAGGTAATTGATTGATATAGAACATACCCGTGACTAGGTCCGGTTCGTCACGCGCTTCTGCAGCATTAATTACAAATGCTCTTCCCCTGGCTTGGTCTTTCTTGGGCTGATTCTTGAGTTTTGGACATTCGTTCTTGTAATGTCCCGGTTCCTTACACTCGTAACAGACTCGTGGACGATCTGGAGTGTATCGACATTCAGCCGTAACATGTCCTATCTTTTTGCACTTTTGACAATGGGCTCCTCTACACTCACCAAAATGGTACCGACCACAAGTATTACATTTCTGCTTGCATTCACCGACATGATAGTACTTACACATGGAACAGTAGGGGTTATTTCCTCGATAGGGTCTTTTTCCTGGATTTTCCTGTTCTTTAGGGGTTTCTTGGCTCTTTCCTGATGTATTATAATTTGTGGACCTAAAGGTTTCATTCCATCCCCTTTTACTCCCTACTGACACTTTATCTCTTTCCTTGTGTCTAACTATATCATCGGTCAAGCTTAAAGCTAATTCACAAGCAGTGTCATACCTAGTCGGTTTGGCTCCTCTAACAATTCCTTGAATTTGAGGGATTAATCCCCAAATGAACCTACTAATTCTTTTTGGTTCAGGGGTAACTTGGTGAGGTACTAATCGAGCAAGTTGGTTGAAACGGTTTATATAGCCAACACAGTCTAGACTTTTCATTTCGAGTCCTAGGAATTCCATTTCCATCTTTTCAATTTCGTTCATGGGACAGTATTTTTCAGTCAAGAGGGTTCGGAATTCTATCCAAGTCATATTGGCTACTACTTCTCTACCTCTAACTTGTCGAATCATATTCCACCAATTTAGTGCCTCGGCTCGTAAAGAGTGAGTGGCAAACTTAACTTGGTCTCTAGGAGCACAATTACTTATTTCTAAACTAGCTTCCATCTCTTCAAGCCAACGAAGGGCTCCGGCAGCTCCCGTGCTGCCGTCAAAGAGTTCTGGCTTACAAGCCATAAAGGTTTTATAGTCACAAGATCGAGACCTTAATTGTTCATCTTCTATATTCACTACAATATTTTCCGGATTTTTCTCTAGAGTTTTTGAACCGGGTGACTTCTCTATCATACTTATGAGGGTGGGAATGGAATCTTGCAAGCTTTCTAGGACTAACTTCCTCATTTTATCTTCTAGTTCGCTAGTGTCCGGGGTTACCGGGGTTTCTTCGGTCAAGGGTTCCTCGGCCGTGGTTTGCTTGGATGAAGAAGCGTTATTTCTTTTTGGTGTCTCGGTTTCTTTGCCTCTCTCGGATCTTCGCGGCATTTTTCTATAATAATACATTTTGTTTAGATTAGTATTATTGTTATAACAATTTAATACTATATCACCCAAATCTTTTATAATTTGCGCTTACTAATTGGTGCCCATGTATACTTTAACTTATCATTTTAGTATTAAAATTTGTATAGTCATATCCCATGTTACTTCTTGATTCATACCATAATCTCATTTTTAATTAAACATACTAATTTAAACATCCAATATAACCATTTCATAACCAAAAATTTGGATGTTACATACTTCAATCACCATTTTAAATGTACTACCATCATAACCACATAACTAAAACACCACACATAACATCATCACAAAGACTTAAACTAACAACTTCACACATACACACCAAACCCATTTATTTAGACCTCGCCACTACTCTCACCCCTCCCTCGCCATACCCTCCTTCGATCCCTTCTAAGGAAGTGGATACTTCGACTCGTCGATCAATTGTCGGGATTGATACCCGAATCGTTTGATCAACCTCCTTAGGTCTTCCGCCGTGTTTAGTGCTTGGTCTCGTTGCGTCTTCATTCGGTAATAATTTTCCACAAGTTCCAAATAATCCTTTCTTGGCACAAATTCATTTGGTGGAAAGGGAATATTATTATGGTTGAACATGGCGGCTTCGTAATATGGATCGACCACGGGCGTAGGTGGTACCATTGGGTACGGGGCCGTGGGGTATGGGCCTTGGTGGGCCGTGGGGTATGGGTTTCCAAACGGCGAGGGGTATGGGTTTAGATTACTCGACCCTTCCATGGATAAATTGCTTGATGCGTTGGTGAAGTCTTGGAATGGCGAGTTCGAGTAATAGTAAGGAGAAGGCCCGTAAAATGGCATCTCGGGTATAAATGGGATGGGTTCGGAGTTAGTGAGGATAGGCTCGGGGAGAGGACCGATAACGCCAACCCCTCCTAAGTTTAACTCCACCCCGTTATTTCCCCATGTTAGACCCGGGATTTCATTTACAAGCGCTTCTATATCGGGGAAGCGTAAATTGTCGTTATCTTCAACAACTTCTTCGTTCCTAATTTCTCCTTCTTCATACTCCATAGGGGCTTTTCCCCGATTGTCTTGTCCTTCTTGGTTTATCTCTTCCCTTCGAGTCATTCTATTACAAATAATTACAACAAATATGGTTAAGTTAGTTCTATAAACTCCCCACTATTCCCGAACCCGAGCTCTGATACCAACCTGTAACGGCCCGAAAATTAACGAGTCATTACGGATTGGTAATCATGACACGTATATTAATTACCAACTTATTTATTCTAATAATTCTTTTATACTTCATAAAACATTCTTTTATTTATTTAACATGGGCCGAGCCCAATAACATACCAACATTGGGCCGTGCCCCTTACATACCAACCGGGCCTAGCCCGTTCATGTTTTCCGAATTCTTGTTACTTGGGCCGAGGCCCATTAAGACTTCAAAACATAGTTTTTAACATCTCTAATTATTACACATGTGGCCGAAGCCCATTTATTTAATATCCGGCCCAAGAGCCGGTTTTCTTTACTATTTATTAAGACTTGAACTTGCACGTTTTGAGCTCGGGTTCCCATAATCTAATCAACCTGAAATGCATGTTAAAAATACGTTAGCCACAAAGCTAGTGAGTGATGCCAGATTTAGACTCGTTTATACACAATATCAACAATTCTCATATGGTTCGGTCATTCTAAGGTGGGACATATTTAACGATGGAGCACCATACAAATGCTTAATGTGGTTCCAAACCTCTACTTGGTTTAGAAAAATATATCCCGTTGATACCGAATGGATCCATTCTACGTGATTTCTATTCGACCGATTCTATTAACTCTTTCATGATAATGAACCAATAATTTACCAAATCACACGTAAAAACTAACATGCATTCACCCCAAAATCATTTAAACATAGGGGTACATGCACTCACGTTTATCACTTCCGAGTCTATGGATTCGTTCAAAGCAAGAGTTCTATTTCCCACGGTTTCCTGTTTCAACACAAATCAAGTTATATACAAATAATCATACGTATAGCTGGCCATTACAGCTTAGGCATAAAGATCTAACTAAAAGCTGGCCATTACAGCTTGGCACACAACCTTAAGGGACTCTAGACTCAACTTACTCAAAGAAAACAACTTGATTCACTATCTCTTGGTTAGTTGTAGTGGTGGCTGATTACTTTTGGGTTGAGTTTGGTTGGATTTTTGTTGGAATAAGAGGTATATTAGGCTTAAAGGAGTGGGTCTAGATGGTTAATTATGATGGGTTGAGGGATGTTCATAATTGCCGATTGATTTGAAGGTTCAAGGGGTGGTTTGCATGGTTTTTAAGTGGTTTTGTAAGAGGTGGATGTAGAGGTTTAAACCTCTCTCAAATGCCGATGGTTTCTATATATATGCAAGATTCATGCATGTGCCATAGACCTTAGGTGACATGAGGTGGAGGAGTGAGATGCCTTGGAGTGTCTTGGTGGATTTAGGGAGATTTGATGGAAGATTCCATCTTAAAAGTGGCGGCCATTTGGTGTTCCAAGGGAGCCGTATGGTTTGGTTTTACTATTGGGCCTCCCTACAAACTTTTGGGCCTTCATATAATAAAGGTTTTGGGTATAGAATATGGTTATCTAGTAAATAGGAAGGCCCATAATAATCCCCATGATTTATCCGAGTTCTAGTATATCCGGCCCATCAGGTATTCCTATCGGGTTTAATGTAACGGCCCATTACTATATATACTCGGCCCACTTTATTTCTATCGGGTTACTAGTTAGGCCCAATAATCAATCGGGCTCTATTTTCCATTCGGCCCACATGAAAAGGGTTTGTTGGGCCGGACTTACGGTGTGGTTAATTTATTGGGCCCATAGGTGGCCCAATCATTATAATAATTAATTATTATTAATTAGCCTAATTATGTTAATTATGACGTCATAATTTTCCGGTTGTTACACCATGTAAGAAAGCATTAGTAACATCAAGCTGATGTATCTTCCAAGACTGTGCAAGAGCAAGTGATAAAACCAAGCGAATAGTGGCCGGCTTGACAACCGGACTAAACGTCTCTCCACAATCGATGCCTGGTTGTTGACTGCGCCCATCACAAACAAGACGAGCTTTAAACCGTTCCAACGAGCCATCCGACCTGTATTTATGTTTAAAAAGCCACATGCTGCGTATAATATTCATATCTGGTGTGAGTGGTACTAACTCCCAGGTCTTATTTTTAATAAGAGCACTAAATTCATGGTGCATGGCATTGTACCATTCGGGTATGGATAAGGCAACCTGTGGGTTTTTGGGTATTGGCGAGATGGTTGTGGTTGCGAGATTAAATAGTTGTTTAGGCTTGACGATGCCGCTCATGGAGCGGGTGTGAATGGTGCGAGGTGGAACAGGAGATGGGCCAGGCTGGGGCGGTTCATTTAAGGTGGATGGTAGGGTTTCAGTTTGGGCTGAGGGTTGGTTAGGCGGTGTGTTTGCTGGGCCATGGGAAGGGTTAGAGTGTTGGGCTTGTTGGGTTTGGGCGAGGAGGGGTGGTTAGGTGTGGGGTTTGGAGAATGGTCGAGTGGGATTGGGCTAGGGGGTGTTGGGCCAAGTGCATTAGTATGGGGGACAGAGGTATTGGGTTGAGAGGAGATATGTGGCCACAGAATGGGATTAATGGGTGAGGTGAGGAAATCGTAATTGGGTGGGGAGGTGGTGGTTTGGATGTGGTATGGGAATATGGACTCCTCAAAGTGGACGTGTCGGGAAATAATAATACGATTTGTTTGAAGGTCCAGGCATTTGTATCCTCGATGGTTTGATGGGTAGCCAAGGAAAACACAAGGTTGGGAGCGATTGGTTAATTTGTTTATGGTAGTGGATGGGGTAACGGGATAGCACAGGCAACCGAACACGCGAAGGTGCTCGTATTCGGGAAGGCAATGGTAGAGGAGGTAGGTTGGTGAGAGGAAGTCATGTTGTTTACTTGGGAGGATGTTTAGAAGGTAGGTGGCGGCTTCGAGAGCATGATGCCACAGGTTTGGTGGAAGAGAGGCTTGGGCAAAAAGGGTGCGGATCATGTTATTGATGGTGCGGATTTTGCGTTCTGCTTTGCCATTTTGGGAGGATGTGTGTGGACAGGAAAAACGGAATTGCATACCATTTTGTTTGCAAAAGTTAAAAAAATTATTGTTTGCATATTCTTTACCATTGTCACATTGAAACTGTTTAATGTTGCGTTCAAATTGAGTGTGAATGAGGGTATAGAAGGCGGTAAATGTGGCAAATACTTGGGACTTATGACTAAGAGGAAAAGTCCACAAAAAATTGGTAAAGTCGTCAAGAAAGAGTACATAATAACTGTGGCCACCCGTGCTAAGGACGGGTGAGGTCCAAAGGTCACTATGAACAATATCAAATGGCAAACAAGTAATATGAATAGAAGCATTAAACGGTAACTTAATAGTTTTTCCAAACACACAAGATTGACAAAGTTTGTCATTTATTTTGCCATATTTAATAAAAGAAGAACTTTTCAAAGAATGTAAAAGGTTGTTGCCGGGGTGTCCTAGGCGTTGATGCCAACGGTCTTGAGACACGACAGCAAGAGCAGTAGGTTTGGTGAATTTGGTGGAGAATTGTTGAGTCAGTGGATAGAGGTCGCCCGTGCTATTACATCTGAGGATAGGAGCCTTGGTTTTGAGATCCTTCACAAGAAAACCAAAAGGATCAAACTCAATAGAAACTAAGTTGTCAGTGGTAAGGCGTCTTACAGATATAAGGTTTTTGATAATATTGGGTGCGTAAAGGACATTATTTAGTTTTAAAGGTGGAAATGGGGGTGGTAGGACTTGGTTGCCTTGCGCCAAAACAGGAATAGACATGCCATTACCAACTATTATGTTTTTATTAGTGCAAGTATTAAAATTAGACGGGGAGTAAATACCTTGCTCATTGGCTGAGTGGGCTGAGGCACCGGTGTCCATAAAGCCATGGTCGGGCGGGTTCAATGCCATGGTGTACAGTGCCTGTTCAATGTCTGTAGGAGTGTACCCGGTGTTGTAGGCCTGATCCGGTCGTGGGCCTAGAATTCCCTGGCCTGCACTGTTAGAACTGGGCTTGGATGGGTAAGGGCATGGAGGTGTACTAGTGGGCCGATGTTGTTTTTGTTGTTGATAAGGTGATTGGACAAAAGGGGCCCACTGATTGGCAACCCATGCATTTGGAAAAACAATATATGGGTGAGAATGAGTAGCCGAACTACCTGAGGAGTTACCAAGTCTGTTCCGATTTGAGTTTCCACGTCCACGGCCTCGCCCGCGTCCGCGTCCCCGTCCCCGGGTTCGGTCATCCGACGGAGAAGATGAGACTGAAGCTGCGAGGGCGGTAGCCGACAGTTGGGCGGCGGCGGTGGCCTGACGCGTTTTCTTTGATTCCTCCATATTCAATCGTGAGCGAACCTCGGCAAAGTCCGGTAGAGGATGGCGGTTCTGTAGAACTGTGGAAATGCTATCGTATTGCTCGATGAGGCCCGCCAAGCATTGAAGGACCAACCGGTCGTTGTCGACGGGTGACCCGATACCTGCAAGTCGGTCAGAAAGAAGCTTGACATGAGTCAAATATGCAGCCATGGATTGAAAGTTTGCAAGGCTTAGGTTAGAAAATTCTTGAGACAGAAAGATGGATCGAGTATGTTTGTTATCATTGAAATGGTTTTGTAGAGCCATCCACGCATCAAACGCGGACTGTCCCGGTTTCATGATATCGTGAACAAGAGATTGTGAGATGGTTCCATAGATCCACTGAAGTACTATGGCGTCGAGGCGAGACCATAGTGCTTCAGCGGCCGAAGGACCCGGTTGTTTTCCATCAGCCGATGTGGCGGAAGAAGCGGCGGTGGGCGTTTTTGGCTGAAGATGATCGAAGACTTCGTAGGCTCGACAATGGATTTGAAAGAGTTCAGACCATGTTATATAATGAGATGTTTCGTCTTCGAGGGTAATCGGTATAAAATTACGAATGTTGGAAACGGTCATAGCCGGGTGAAGTTTCGGGTCCATGGGATGGAAATGGAGGAGGAAGAAGGAGATTTAGATGATAAGAAGTAGCCGAATGAAAGGAATGAAGGGCAGATGTGTGCAGCGAAGAAGGAATGAATTAAGGTAGAAGAAGGATCGAGGTGGGTGATACCATGATAGAGGTGATAATTCCTTGCCTTCATTCCATCATAATTGGTTACAATATATAGACTAGTAGTTACAACTGAATATCCTAAAAATGTGGAGATATACAATACAATACATCTATATCTATACATATAATAAACCAAAGCCATTTTAATGACATGACATTCAAAGATGCATTCTCTTCCTTGCGTGTGCCATGTGTCATCCCATGTGGCATTGAGATATTTTAGGAAAAAAATAATTTAAAAACAAAATTGGATTTTTCACCCTTATGTTTCCTCCCATAATTGTTAAACGTTAATATCTTTAATATACGAGAATTTTTAAAGAAAAAAATTACACCATATTAACGAGCGTTTTATTATCTTTCCAACGAGTACCATAGTGCTATATAAAAAACGGAGAAATTTTTTTGTGGGGTTTTGTTAATACAGGAAAAAAAATACAAAGTGTTCGGGTAAATCATTAATCATGTATAGACAAGTCACTAATTATGTTTAAATCAGTAAATATGAATTTTTTTTCAACCAGAACCGAATAGGTTAATAGAGTTATACGTTGTTTTAAGTTAGGTATCAATATTAGTATGTTAGAGTTGTACATTTGTTTAGTCTTTAGGATATGTGTTAATATTAGAGTTACATTAAAGTTCTACATTCTTTTAGGTTAGGTGTTAGCATTGGAGTTGTACATTGTTAATTTGTTTTAAGTTAGATATTAATATTAGAGTTATACATCAGTCTATTTCATATGTAAAATTGATGTATCATATTAAATTTCTCAACCCGGGATGCTCCCGGGGTATAATCTAGTTCCTATAATATATTAATTCTATTACACACCTCCATGCACGTGTGACACATATATAGGAGCGAGTTCACTAGAGAATAATAAAAGAGAGACGATGTAAAACATTTTGACGCTCTAGTGATTTTAATCATAAGACGAATTAGTGGATATTTTTTATATTGGAAAAGGTATTTTGATAGGATTGTATTCATTGCTCATTACATGGTACCAGAACTAACACACTTAAAAGCCAACTATTTTAGTGAGAGGGTGTTTAGGATTGTGTTTGGAAATGTAAAAGTGCTTTAGATTAAAAGTGTTTATTGGCTTATGACTTTTTGAAAAGGAGTTTTTAAAAAAAAGTGTTTGGATTAGCTTTTTGGATGCGAAACGTCAAAAAGTCAATAGATTGCGTTTTTTTAAGTGTTTCGCTTAACTTATTGTGAATATTGGTTGTATGGGTGGTAGATTTGTAATTTTTTTCCAAAAGTCAAAAGCTAAAAGCCAAAAGCCAGAATTTCTAACTTCTTAAAAACAGTTTTTCCACCCTTAAAAGCCAAAAGCCAAAAGTCAAAACAAAAAGTGCTTTTGGGTTACACAAACAACTTATTGACTTATTGGCTTCTTGGAAAAACCAATAAGTCAATAAATTGTTTTGAAACTCAATCCCAAACACCCTCTGAAAATCAACAAAATATATTTTTATAAAACTCAAATGTTTTAGGCTATCTGTTGTGGCCTGCGAGCAGCCTGCCGCGAGCCACAGCTTTATCCACGTGTGCACCGCTAACGACAACAACCTGACGCAAAGGCCTGACGGAGCGATGGGACATGAGCTAGCTCGCGTCCGTTAGCGGGCTGGCCACATGTTTAAAATTCAAAAAAAAATTAATATTTTCACCTACTTTATTTATTATCCCCCTTTATTTTACATATTTATTCACCATTTTACTTCTTCTTCAACCAAAATTCACCTTGCTTCACAACTCAACCTACAATCTTCAAACCTTCATCACCATGGTGCAGTGGACTATAGAAGAAGAACTAGCACTCGTGATCGCGTACCAACAAGTGCACGGTCAGGGTGCTTCGACAAGATCACCGAACGCTCGCGGATCGCAGTGGCATCGGGTGCTAGCCGAGTTTGGTACCTTTGTCGCGGGTACCAACCGTGCCAATGACTCCATCTCTCACAAATTTGGTAACTTGAAATCGAAATGTAAAAACTTCGAACTCGCGTACAGGGAGATGAGGAGAGATCTCCCCTGGGAGAAAAAAGACGTGCTCCTCGCCTTTACCCACGTGAAGTACCGTCGCAAGGTTGGCCACCCCTTTCACCACGTTTCGGCGTGGCAAATGTTACGCTCGGGAGATCACCTACGTGGGTAGGTTTTTATTTTTATTTTTTATGATCGTTTGGTTTGTTTTTCTTTTTTTAGTAGTGTAATTTTCTTTTTTTTTTAGTGTAATGTTAGTTTTTTTTTATTTTAGTGTAATTTTTAACTTATTTTTAGTGTAATGTTTGTTTTTTATTTTAGCGTAATTTTTATTTTATTTTTATTTTAATATTTTTTTATAAAAAAATTGTGGTAAATATTTAAATATATTTGGTAAAAAAAAACTCACAAAGCTTGACCCACAACACCCTGCCGCGAGCAACCGCCGGCCGCTACCCAGTGCCACATAGGCGTTGACGTGATAAAATATTATTGGATAAATCCTCCACTCGCCTCTACCCACAACGTCCAAAAAATTAGATGATTTGGGAGGAATATTTTGTTACACGTGTGACATGGTAAAATATTATTAGTTATGCTTAATAACAAAGCGAAATAAATTATACAATAACAACGTCCAAAAAATTAGATGATTTGGACGTGAAGTTTTGGCTAGTAGGCAAGCGCAGTGGCAAGCACAAGAGTATAGCTACGCAGAGGACAACAGGCAGCCAAAAAATTGGTTGCCATTTTCTAGTGCTCGGGTTATATGACGGGAAGCGTGATCTGGAAGGCCACGTGTATGCAAGAAGACTTTCTCCCGAAAAATTTAATTTGGTGGAGGAGTTGTTAGCCCAGGGAATGGAGCCACGTAAAATCTGGAAAACCGTAAAGAGACAGTACCCGGAAAGCATGTGTGTTTTGAAAGACATACACAATGCTATTCAAAAGATTACTGCCGGAAAGAAACACGATGGATCACCCATGCAGGAACTCAAAAACCTGTTGGTTGAGAAAAAATTACACGTATTATACTCGGGATGACCTTTCAACAAATGCGGTTAAGGGTTTTTTTGTGCATCCTTTATCTTTCAAAATATGGTGGGTGTTCCCGCATGTATTGTTGACCGACGCGACCTACAAGACCAACATGTACCATTTACCGTTAGTGCAAGTTATTGGTATGACGTCGACAAACCGGTCATTTTGTGCCGCTAATGCCATTGTCTGGAAGGAACATAAAGAAAACATCATATGGGTCCTTGAGTATCTTAAGTCTATGTTGGAAAAATGTATGGAGCCGCGTGTTATTATAACTGACAGAGATAGGGCGCTTATGAACGCGTGTGACAAAATTTTCCCAAACGATAACAAATATCTTTGCAGGTTTCACATTTATTAGAACATTTCAAAATGCTGCAAGAGATCGTTTACTAACAAGGATTGGGATGAATTTACACGTTCATGGTCTGTGTTATGCGAGTCTCCCAGATGTGAAATATACCCCGTATAACGTCAACAATATGTTTAAAGCACTTATCAAACAATCCAGGAAGCGTAAGTTTTTACTATTTACTTATTAAAAATAACTTTTAGTTCTAATTATTATATACTTTCAGATGTTTTTGATTTATTTGTTTAATGAATGGCTAGACCAACCTTGAGAAATGTGATTTATCTATAGTTAAAGTTTCGCATTATCACGCTTGTTCGTCTCATATTACAAGCCACAGGCTCGAGCCACACCGGTTCAACTTCAGTAAAAAACATAAAGGCAACTCTCAAGTGTCCAGTTGTATATGAATACCTTCCTCTACCGAATTCTACATACAAACCAACACATGATTTATTGCTCCACCAATGTGGGACAAGCTCGATTTCCCACAATCACACACATTTAAAGCTTAGTTTTCTCAATCACATCTTAACTTTATAACTAAATTGTTATTACATTAATCAAATATAATAACTAATTTAAACAATTTCCAACAATCCCCATATGAATGAAGATCGACCCATACACTTAAGTGTCACAATAAAATTTATGCGGCTGAGCAATGCATGATAGATAGGCATTCTCTTTGAACCCTTCTTTGTGATGAATGAGGATCGACCCATACACTTAAGTGTCACAATAAAATTTAAGCGGCTGAGCAATGCATGATAGGTAGGCATTCTCTTTGAACCCTTCTTTGTGATGTGTACTTTGTCTCCTAGCGGTTAGAAGACGCGATGTCCTTGAACCAACCCCTTTTTACGTAAACGTTATTACACATCACACATTACCCTCCCTGGTCTGGTTAACCCCTCACTGTCGTGTTCATTTATGGTCGTGGGACATTATCCTGGTTCTGCGAGTGCTATTGGAATTGCACCCCCCCCCCCACAATTCTAATTGAAGAGACCACACTTCTTTTTAACATAGGTGATCTTACCAGCATCATTAAAAGTCGTATGCTTAACCTCCTTTAACATCATTGATTTATTTTTAAGGATGGACTAGGAAGTATGCAACTTCCTTTGTGTGTTGGGGTACTCCACTCTGTATATGTAAAAGAAAACGGTAACATGTGAAGTGTTTCATTTATTACGAAATTCAATGAAAAAATTAAGTCTAGAATGAATTAAGCACTGCTTTTTAGCCAGTCACTGGTAGTGCGCGGGGTTCGCAATACAATAGTGACTTAGGTTTACAGTGGAGAATTCGAAAGGACCTGACTACACCAGTTAAGCCAATCCTAGCCACAGACATGACCACACCAGTCAACCAATCTTAGCCATAGGCTCAAGCCACACCGGTCCAAGTTCAGTAAAAAAATATAAAGGCGGCTCGCGGTGATGCGAACATGCATAGTGCAAAGTGAGCCATAATAACGCCACATTACGCTCATCGTCCCGGTCCGTACCTGGGCGCGGGTGTGTCAGGTGTTTCACACCCTCTTGGCTGCCACTAGTTATGTTTAGTTGCATAGGAATACCTTCCTCTACAAAATTCTACATATAAACTAACACAAGATTAATTTCTCCACTAATGTGAGACAATCACAATTTCCCATAACAACACATATTTAAGGGCATGTGTAGTGTGTGTGTGTGTGTGGGGGGGGGGTCTATGGGGCTTTATGGGGAATAAAATACTATAAAGTATTAGAAGGGGCTTTATGGAAAAATAGCGTGTAGTGGGAAATGGCTCCATAGGGCTTTATAAATGATTGGGTAATCATTATTTTTTATTTTTTATTATTATTATTATTAATAAAATAATAATAATAATAATAATAATAATAATAAACCCCACCCGTCGTCCTCCACCTTCAACCATAGCCTTCCACCTCCTCCCCTCCTCTCCTTCTCTCTTCATCATCAACATAATTAATAATATTATAATCCCTTTGTCAGTGCTTCCCTCTTGCCATGGAAATAAAGCTCAGCCCCATAACGACTCCATAGCGCCAGGGGGTGTGCCCGGCGCTTTGGAGGCTCAAAACGCCCACTACGGGTGCACTAAAGCTTAGATCTCTCATTCACATATTAGGTTTATAACTAAATTATTATTACGTTAATCAAATATAATAAATAATGTAAACAATTTCCAACAGTAGGCTTGGACTATCCAGCGCTGTTTGCGATCACAAACATTTGGTTCGCATTTTGCCATTGTGTTGCCCCATGTAGCTAGGTTTTTATTCGTCGGTCATTAAAAAAAAGGGATCTAGGATTAATATACAATGTGATGTCATGCTTACGTCAGCATCAGATTCCACACACTCATTGAGGCCCACCATAACAAAATTTAGCAATCCCAATGAAAAATTTCAATCCAAGTCACGATGTTAATTACACAATGTCTCAACTACTAGACACCCAAATCAAGAATACTTTTTTTTTTCTTTTCAGTTTTATAAATATATTATGTAGTTCTTTTTATAGTTAGCAATTATTGTAGACGACGTAATTAATTAAATGTATAAATAAAGATTTGTATAGTATAAAGAAAAGTTGACTTTGGTAATCAAAAGTATGAAAAATTGGGGAAAAAAAAACAAAATATGTAATATCTTTCGAACAGGTACCGCCTCCTCTTTCTTCAGATTGTTGGCTAAACTTCAACCAACAAGACATTCTGTATTGCTTTCGCGTTGATACGAAATGAGAAAAAAGACAATTTTAAGTGGGTTTTGAACTGTCTGGGACAGACACTAGACGGCCACATGTTGCCACGTGTCATTGTCACAGATAGAGAGTTGGCTCTTATGGAGGCTTGTTAATTTGTCTTTCCAGAGACAGCCCCGTTGCTTTGTAGGTTTCACATTCATGAAAATATAAAACGCCATTGTTGGCAATCTTTCAAAACTGAGGCTAAGTGGGAAAATTTTAAATCTCGGTGGAATTACCTAGTGAGGTCACCAACTATTGAAGACTACGAGAAAAATCTAGTGCACTTTCGGTCAAAGTTACAGGCTAAACATCAACATATTTTTCTTATATATTTAAATCAATTGTTACGTTTATTTTAATATATTTCTACTCAAAGTAACATGTTTCATTTAACTTATCAGGTGCATATAACTATATATATCAACAATGTTTTTGAATTATAAAGAGATGCTTGTGTTTGTGTGGATTGATCAACATTTAAATTTTGGAGACCGAACAACAAACAGGGTAGAAAGCCAACATGCTTTGTTTAAAAAGCATTTGACTTCTGATAAGTCACCGCTAGATAACACATAGACATATGATTTCATGGGGTTGAATGAAGATTCTAACAGACATCGTTTTTTTTCCAACCCTGAAAGCTCACAGGGTTTTGATTTCATTGGGTTGACTCAAGAGAGTGTTCCAAACGAAACAACAGGAATGACACACACATATATTCATCAAATTCCAGAAATTTTTCGTCCATACGTATCATGTATACACAATGTGATGGGTGATGGAAAGTGTGGGTTTCGGGTAGACCAATGGCTATTGTATGGTGAAGATCCTTGGCTTTTAGTCCGGAGATAACCATTGGAGTTTAGAGAGGAGTATACAAAATCCTTTTGTGGATCATTCAAAGATCTCTTTAAGTCGCTTTGTTGGCCCGACTCAGGAATGGCGCCGAGAAAACATTGGATGATTATGCCAGATGCAGGGTTCCTGATTGCGAACAAGTATAATGTAATTGTTCATTTTTTTTTATCTAATGAACGAACAAACAGTTCGACGTGCTTCCCGCTTTGGAAAGGCCCTAAACATTTCCAAGAGTTCAAGGTAATTACGATTGCACTTGTAGGCGGTAACCATTATGTAAGGGTAGAATTGCAAGGAGAGTACCCAATAACTAATACAAACAACCCATGACCTCTTTATCTAGTGGTATGGTGTCCTCCCTTACTAATGTAACGCCGTGGGTTCAAATCCTTGCAGATGCAAGGTGAGGTGAAATAAAGGTGTAATAAAAATTTATCGTTAAAAAAACAACCTATGGACGCTAAAGAGAGAAAGCAGTGCAGACGGTTGAGAATATATTTTTGAATCACGTCAAAATATGTATAGAGATTGGGTAGCAAAACCTTTTGAATATGTAAATATAGATTAAAACTTAGTATGTATTTGTTGTTATTTTTATTACTGGTTTTTTTTTTTTTTTGTATTTTTTTTTGTTTCTATATACTCGTTTTTTTTTTAAATAAAAGCTAAAACCCGTATATTTTTTATGTAAAAATTCACAAAACCAAAGAAAAACTTTATTTTTAAGTAAAAATTCTATATATTTTAATATTTTATGTTGTAGTTAGGTTAACAAAATTGTCGCAGAATAAAAAGACAGTTTTACCTTTATAGTATTAAACTATGTGAATCGATCCATGGATTTACATATGACGATGCTTCATTTTAGAAATGGTTATTGATCTTACTCACATGCTTTCTTTTCACAGGATAAGAATGGGCGCCGCTACTATTATCCGGAAACACCGGTATAGTTATGAGATTCCCCATCATTTGAATTTAATTTGTCTCTTATGCTCAATGTTTTCTATATCAATGCACAAATTATAAGTAAGATGGTCAAATTGAGTCACAAATGGTTGTGATACATGTGCATTTTGAACACTGGCACATGCTTAGCCAGTTTTCTAACAAACAATGGATTCATACCATTTATAGTTTATGGTAAAGGTATATCTCTTATAAGCCAAAGACGTGTTTTTGAGTATAAATTTTTATTGTTTTCATAACAATTTTGACTATCTTTGTAATCTTTGGATTGTTATAATGGTGATTGGTGGTCCTGAAATTGCAGTTCTAGCATGGGATTTCATCACTGACATTCGCTAACCCACAAGTTGACCAAGGTATGGGCAAAGCAACGTGAATGTGGAATCTCTTTTTTGCCAACCCTCAAAATAGCTTTCATGGTCATGGTTGATGTATTCAATCTTATACCTTTTAAACTTTAATATGTATATGTGAATGTTTCTTATGATGACAGTGGTAATTATGAACTGCCTTTATGTATAGTAGAGTTGACTAATTTAGAGATTTATTAAGTTGATTCATTTTATTTTTACAGTTTTCGTTTTATCTTTTGTTCAATGTACCGTAAAGTTCACGGAAACTCTAAATTAGTGTAATTTAAAGAAAGTGTGTATTAAAGAGTCGTGTTCTGTATACCGTTCGTTACACACGTGTTTACCACTATAAAAGTCTATTTATTTTCACGTAATTGTCGCCGCAACGCAGGATGGGTAAAATAACAGTTTACTTCATTTATAAAAGCCCACCTCCTTTAAGTTTTTTTTCAATTATCACAACCTTACCATATGGACTTTAACAATTTGATACTTGGGCTAGGCCCGTGTCTTATGGAAATCTCCTAAAAACATCCTTACATTATGTTGCAATATGAGATTAAAACTATATTATTCTTAATCAAGAAAACATTGAACACACAATAAACGTTTACCATCTATTCATATTCGTCATCGTAAACAAAACATAAGTAAAAACGCAATCCTCTCATTTTCTGATCACGTGCAAACGCTGAACTTGCAAGTAGTATTCCCGGTTTGGCCAGAGTTTGCTTTTATGAACCGAAGGGCCGCCATAAGAAGTTGTTGTGAGGTTCCATCGATCAATGCCCAGTTCAACCGACTAACGACATCATCGGGCTTGAAGACGAATTGGGTACTGGTGTAGGAATTTAAGAGAGCGGTGGTTCCTTCCCTTAAAAGTGTTTGATAAGGATCAGCTATCCCATTTAGGCTTTGGCGTAACGTAGTGTTTGGTCCGTAGTTTGTTGAAGCCAATGGCCCAAACACCTGCCCAACTTTTAGTTCTGGGTCCAACATCCAATAACATTTATGTTGGGCCATCACCCACATCCTATTCAAAAAACCATCATGCATGTTTTGGTTAGGAATGGTAACGGGTCTATCCCGGTTGTAAAATCTCATCTCATACTCGCAGGTATCGGGTATACCCATTGGGATTTGCATGTATGTATATTTTTACTTTCTTTTATAGTTTTATATTTTAAAAATATACAATATGTTAAATTTTAATAAATAACATATTATTATCATTAGTAATAATCTTTGAAATATTTAAAATATAAATAATGTTACTAAAATATATACATTTTAAAAGAAAATTTTATTTTTTAAATAATTAATCTATTAGAATAACACATGATTAAAAAAATAGGTCAAAGAAGATATATATAAAACATAAAAGTTTTCGGGTATATATCAAATAAATGGGTGTTTAGTTTCAGGTAATCGGGAAGGGTATCACCTAATCTCATACCCGTCCCTTACCCACAAAATATGTTTTTTTTCCAATCTCAAACCCGTCCCATAACAATCAGGTATCGGGTATACCCGTCCCAAAGGTTTCGGGTATACCCATCGGGATTGAGTTTTTTTGGCTATCTCTAGTTTAGTTTTTTTTTTTTTTAACAGCCAACCTTACCCCATATAAACCCCAAATATTTACAACACCTCAAGAATACAACTTAGGTTCTCTCATAAGCAACCAGTGCTAACCACTGGCCAAGAACCTAGTACTTAGGTCTTAAATGGGTCCCGATTGTGGATTTCACCCGACATGAAGACACAAACTCGATGATTATATCACATGGACGAACCCAAATACGACACAAGAATTTTATATCTTTATAAATAAAAATAGTTATCATATTTTTACTCTAAAGTTTTAAATTCACAACAAATTACAATTTAGACTCTCCGGAGTGGGGGCGGGAAAGGGGGGAACACCGCCGCAGAGGGCGTGGAAGGGGGCGGGAGAGGGGGCGGGGGGGGGGGGGGGGGTTTCACCGGCGTGGGGGGATTGGCTTGGACACGTGGCACAACGCGATTGGTCAGTTTTTTTTTTTTTTAACTTTAACACAATATAATATTATTTCCTCCCCCCCCCCCCTCTTCCCCCCTTCCACTCCCCACAATTATTCCCCCCCCCCCCACACAAGGGTCCTACAAGTGCCACATGACGCTTCATCCCCCTCTTTCCCCCACCACTCCTTATAGTCTTATCGTCAAACTATAAAACTTGATGTTAACTTCTCTTTTATCTCCGTTCAAAAAAAAAAAAAAACCGTTCAAAAAAAACTTCTCTTTTATCTTTTAAATTGTATCACATAAAACTAGGGGCGGTCAATTCTAGACACAATACTAAATAAATAAATAGGTGGGATGGATATAATATGACTTATTTAATAAACAAATAACACGACCAAGCTAATAAGCTAATGAGTAGGTTAAAATCTTTATCACCTCTTAATTTCCAACACTTTGTCCAATAGAGCATTCTAATCCAAGTCTTAATCTTTATCCATACAATTCAACTAAAATTTATTGTTTTCTCTAAATTGTGTTTAAGCTTAAAAACATCTCACCTCTAACTATCTATCTCCGTATTACTCACAAACACTTATTTAATTGGTTTTTCTCAGTTTTATATAGTCACAATAATATATAGATCGATAAATAATAAGAATCTAAATATAGTGAATCACTTTAGTTTTCTATAAAATCTTCTCTATTATAAAGGAATGTGGTAAGTTTTATTTGTGTTCTCTATTTTTTTTCCTCTATATTAAGAGAAAGTAAGACCTAGAGGCTCCATCATGAATCCTCTTAGTTTTAACTATTAATTCTCTATAACAGGTCAACCCGCACGCTAGGCGGACAGACCAGAAAGCAACATGTTCAAAGATGTGTCTTCACAGGTCTGACTTGAATAACCTACCCTTTTAGCCTAAACCCAAACCCGTAAATTTCATTTTAGGTTCGTATCATGTTAAAAAATTCAATTGTCTAGTTGTAATAACTCAAATGCAACTTATTTCTAAAAATTTCTATAAATGCTATAACTTACTGGTAAGGACAAGCTGAAGATTCGAAAAACGGCTTCGTTGGCACAGCGGGCAAGGGTGGCAAGAGGGGCAAGGGTGTCATTGGAAGTAACTCAGTTACTGGAGGCGACACTGGTGGCAATGATGAAAGTGGCTGCTGTGAAGGCGGCAAAGACGGAAGGAATGGCGGAAATGGTGTCGCGTATGACGGGCACAAGGGGGAAGGCACAGCAGGTTGGGCAACTAAAGGGTCCACAGTATACATTTGAGAATCAAACATCTTCATAGTAAGTCTTAAGTCCTGGGCTGGGCCGACCACCGCACCACATCCCTGCCCGTCATCAGAGACTTGAGCACGACAGCCACCCATGTCCGCTGTACCTGTAAACGACGTCGCATAAGACC
Organism: Ambrosia x helenae; assembly: GCA_030844895.1. Lineage (NCBI taxonomy): Eukaryota > Viridiplantae > Streptophyta > Magnoliopsida > Asterales > Asteraceae > Ambrosia > Ambrosia x helenae. The sequence continues at coordinate 26,528,771 of CM061231.1, forward strand.
CCAACCAGTTTGTAGTTTCTTCCCTCACGACCGTGTACTGGCCTTGCTCCCCGGGACATGCCAGCAATACTCTCACCCCTACACAATACTTCTAAGCTATAATGTTCAAAACAAGAAAACCGACATTTATAAACCGACCTTAAACTCACCACCAAGAGGATAATCAAGAGCGTCAAACTGGCCGTCTTTGCATTGGTCACAGAATACAGTGCCAGTGACCGTTGTATCTCCACGAGCACCATCAATGGCGGCGGCAGCCACCAAGACAAGAGTTGTCACCACCCAATCAATCACCATTCTCACAAATATACATTGATTTGCAAACTACCATCACATCACAGTTAATATATAAGAAAGCAGGGTGAGGGTGGTGTTTCAACTGCCCAGCAATAGTTAATATGACTCAAAGTAAACTATAGATTCATAATCTTTGTGTGGACTTTAAATGAATCATAATCTTTGTAGCCAGAAAATATGAACAAATACACGGGTCGGGTCGGGTCGGGTCACGTAACATGAAACAGCACATGATTAGTAGATACAAATATTCTACATATAAGCTATTAATGATGTAATGTTGGATACATGCAGATTAAAGAAACCGAAACAAGAACAAAACTGAGATCATAACAACGATAAATTAACATAATTATGCGTTTAATCCTACAAAAATCACTCTCCTCACCAAAAGTCTATCAAAACTTGCAACAGTACCAACAAATAAAGAACACAAAACTTTGCCATTGCTTATCACTTCTGTGCATCTTCTTCAGGTTCTGGTTCTGGTTCTTCTGTATGTCCATTTCCATTATTCTCACCACTAAACATCAAAGACAATATTATTATGCAAGATGGGTTCAAAGTTCAAACAATAAAACTAGACATCATGCAATTTAAAGAAATATTTGTTTATCCAAACATGAGGTGCTGCTCTGTATACAACCGTATAAGCTTTATGTACAAGCAAAATTTGCATCTCCGTCGTCTATTTTACATATCAGCTTTTTTAATCAAGTAAACCATTCATAATCTCTTCATCATTTTGATCATTTTTATATATTAGCCTCCTCCAAAACCCTATACTCACTAAATTTAATATGCATCTTCAGTTTACGACAGGCAACGCAGGACTTGAATCATGTAGCTCTACGTCAAAGTTAAGGTCTGTAGGAGGTGTATATGTAAAAACAACCTAAGCTTAGCTATTCTAGGTTGAAGAAATTACGAAGGGTTGTTTACTTGATAGGTTTATATGTAAAACATAAAAACTCATGGGGTACAAGAGGCACGCGCCTCCGGGCCAAAAAAAACCAAAAAATCAAAAAAATGCGCTTTTTCTTAGCTTCCTGGAAACTGCCTAGGCGCAGATCCCTGAGGCATAGCCATATTGCGCCTAGGCGCGCTTTTTAAAACCAGGATTCTAGGTTGAAGAAATTACGAAGAGTTGTTTACTTTATAGGTTTACATGTAAAACAGATAAGACATATGTAGTAAACAAAACTTATTTGGCTGTACATAGTCGCGCACCTCACTTGCATAACGCATGCTTTTAAACCAAGCCTACATCTACAAGAAGTGTTTCTCAAATCCTTAAAGAGTTTATTCGACTACCTTGAGCGCAGCTCAAGCATCAGGCGCCCACTTTTTTAAAACTAAGGGCAAATATAATTAATGGTTCCTCTAGTTGCAAGTCTCAAACAAAAAAAATATATCATTCATAATCATATCAATAAAGATCATATCTGTTCTATTTACTTTGGTTCAAGCAAGCAACTAACAGAACCATAAGACTTCAATGAAAAGTTACATCAAAATCAAACCTTGAAGGAGCAACATCAACATCAACATCCACAGCCTGGTTCTTCCTCCAGCTCTTCTCAGACAAATCCTCAACCGACCTCGGCTTACCACCACCTCGTTTAAACCGATCACCCGACCCTAACTCCTTCATCTTCATCGCCTCAAGCTTCTCATCAATCTCCTTCCAATCCTCCCCCTTTTCCTTCAACACCTCTTCTCTCGGCCTCGCTTCCCCAAACGGATTCGACCCTTTCGCCTTCACACTCTCACCCTCACCCACCGCCCCCACCGGCAACTTCCTTGGCTGCAAATTCAGCTTCGGCCTCCCTCCACCACCCCCACCGCTCAATTCCTCCCTCTTTTTCCCCCAACTATCCGAATCCGAACTCTCGTTCCCAAACCGCCTTTCCCTCAAACTATCAAACGCACTCCCCCCACCACCGCCAAATCTCGGCCTTTCAACCTCCTTCTTCCTCCCCCAATTATCCGAAGTATCCGCATCCCCACTCGACTCAAACCCCATTCTCCTCTCCCTATCAAACCCCCCATACTTCCTCCCCTCACTCGGTCTAAACGCCTTATTCGCTCCCCAACTCTCCACTTCATCCGCCCGCGAACCCGAACCCAATCCCTCATAACCTCCTCTACTCTCCCTCCTATCAAACCCACCACTCATAGACTTCTTAGCAGCACCCCAATCATCAATCTCATCAGCACGTGACGGCCCTAACGGTTCCCTACTCCCTCTCCTCCCTTCCTCATCCCCACCATTATTATTATTATTATTATTCCTTCCAGAGCCCCACCTCGATTCATTATTCCTATCACCATACGATTTAAACCCACCGCCTAACCGACTCCGTTCCATCTCCTCAGCCGTACGCTGACGTGGCCCAGTCGGCAGATTCATGATTTCCTCATGCGTTAAGCCTCTATTGGCTTGATAACTCTGGTTTGATGAAGTTGAAACAAATTCACCTAAAGAAAGCGTCTGGGGTTTCTTTTTCTTTGTTTTGGTGGCGGCAGCAGTCATTAGGTCGGGGAAATCGGAAATCGGAGCGGTAGAAGAAGGGTTTGGTTGTGGGTTGTTGAGTTCGTCTTCGTGTTGTTCGGAGTCTAAAGCCCAGGCGCCGGGTTTGGACCACGCGCTTGTTACAGTTGCCGCCATGGTTGTGTTTCTGTTCGTCGTTTTCTTTTTCGTCTTCAGAGGAAAAGATAGGTTTTTTTCAGGGGTGTGTGTGTGTGTGTGTGTGTTTGCGTGAGATGGAAGGCGTTATAAAATATGATCAGACGGTTGAGATCTGTTTAGAGAAGCCTTGTGAGATTGGGATTTCTGAATGCATCCTTTTTTGGACAAACTAGTGGTCGTAGTTGACTATATACCAATGTTTTAAAAATAGGTAAATACCGGCCGGTTATACCGGTATTACAATTATTGGATAGGAATTCGGTACGAAACACTTCAGTAAATATAAGAAACGGTATCGATTTTGTACCGTCGGTAAAATCCGGTATATAGGTTTGAACTGCTATACCGGTACCGGCATAGGTTAGTTTTTGGGTTGTTTTTAGATTATTTTTTTTATTAAGGAATAATTTTTAAAAAATTAAAAACTTTATATTATCTTTTAGATTATTTTTTAATTTTTGATTAACTTTTTAATAGTATTTTAGTATGTAATTATGTACTTTTAGATTATTTTTTGTGTTAATGTTGTAATTTATGAAATTGTATAGCTAAATAATCAACCGAGTTGAATCACCCGGTACAACGCGGTTCAACCGGTTGAAACATTTTTTTAACTAAATCCGGTATAATTAAAAAAACGGGTTTTAAAATATTGTATGAAACCTTTTTTAAAAAAAAAAACCCACCCAAATAGTCCTTTATTTTACGAAAACGGCCGCATCCAATCTCTTTGAACAGAGGCTTCATGGTGCACTAGGCAACTCACGTGTCTCTAGCGAGGCTTCAGCGATGAACCAACAGATACGCTACACGTGTCCAGCCAACTTGTCAGACGTCTTGGAGACGTTTTTTGTCTCCCATCCACTTTCAGATGTCTCCGTCTTCGTCCGAATCTGAAATATTTGCATGTGAGACATCTCCGTCATGACGTCATCGTTCGTCGGAGAACAGAACCCTTTGTCACACCACGCCAATGGCGTAAACACGTGGCGCAACGCTCGAAGATGCATCAAAGAAAAGATTAACATAAATCATAATTAATTAGAAAATGATCATATAATTAAGACGTCGAAAGATGTTTCTTGTATCATACATCACATAAACATCCAAATCTAGTTCAAAATAAGCGTTTCGCAATTATATCCCAATCCCATAGAAAATAAAAGTAAAACACCCCAAAAGTTTTGACGTCTCCAATTTCCAACACTCGCCATGGTTTCCTTCAGCACTTAGTTACCGGAAAGATATGTTTAAAAAGACGTCAATATATACATATTGGTGAGTTCACATGTTTTAGTTCCATGTCATAACAACATTTCAAAACAAGCATGTAATGGAAGTATAACATAAGTAGCATCTTATATAAGGAGTTGCAAGTTCCTACAAGACGACAGTGACCTATCCTGGGCCTATAACCAAACCAAGACTTATATAATAAATTGCCACGCAAGTTGTTTGTTGGACAACAACTCAGTTCAGAATACGTGCACCTCTTGTCTTTACCGGTTTGATCGCTATCAACGAGAGGTGGGCCTCGTCAGGCACCAATAGTATTATTCAAATATTCCCTCGATTTCATATACATGAATTAATGGTTACAGTAAACAAGCAAGGTCCTACCCCAATTGGTTTCCAGTTACCCAGGTACCCATCGTGCTACTTATTATATTCTCACATGTTACAACAATTTAGTAAACATATTTTTCCCCCAAAAATTGTAAAAACAGTTTAAAATGTGGTCGTGAAACTCACCTCAATCGCAGCGTGCAACAAGTAATAGAGAATAGTCAAGCCCCCAAGGTCATATACCTACAAGTGTTCTAGACGTATAAATCACTAAGCCTATAGCACGTGTTTTACCGGCAAGTTGTATACCCAACTCCCAACACCACTATTTAACACTATTCCCTGTTTAATTAAAACGTGTGTCATAGGTCCGTTGGTGATGGATTACCCTCGTTATAAGTTACACTTAACTTATACTTTAAATAAACGTTATTTTCAAAGTTAGTTAGGTTCATCGTCGCGAACCAAGATCATTGCCCGACTTAATCACGTCTTGATCTTATAATATATATATTTCAACTAGGTTATGTACCCGTGTGATACACGGGTTGAACAATATAAATTATATATATTATATATAAATTTAAAATATAATTAAGAAAAATTAGATTGCATATGTTATTTAAAATAAAAAAAAGTTTCCTGTACAACCAAAAAAATATTAAATATTCATCAGGCCCTAAATAATTTATTGTAAAAAACATTTTTATTCAAATAAAACTTTTTCAAACATTTCAAAATATATCTTCCATACACAGCTATTACCTTGTAGACTGCAGATACAACAAAACAAAATAAAAATAAAAAAGTAATAAAGATAAATCTGTTTTGGCTAAGATACAAAAAAATGAAATTAATTTAAAAGTATATCCTCATCCGTTAAACCATCCCAATCGAGTATTGTTCATTTTAGAATTTGACATCAAGTTTCCTCAAAGCCAAAGTATTTCTAACCTTGAGTGTATAATCATTTTTTTCTAACATCAAGGTCTTTAAACATAATGACATTTATTGGTTCAATTTGATTGTATTATAAAAAAAGATTGTGTAAATTAATAGCCTTAAAATAAAGATTGAAACAAATTAGTAATGCAAAGACTGTTTAGATATTGCATTTCTCTATTGAAGTAACTTGAAAAAACAAAGTCAATGGAGATTTCAATTAATGATTTTTCATATATAAAATGTATTTTATATATCAAGCTATTATAATACAAAAATAGCCAAACATATTTAGTTTTGTATTGAATCAAATATTTAATTAATGTGGATTGATTTGTTTTATTTTATTTGTTTAGAATATTGTAAGAAATATAGTTTTAAACTTAGAGTGAAAGACCACATATTAAAAACACGTTTTTTAAGGTACACGATTTAAATTTAATAACATATAAATACATTATCTTAAAAAATAAATAATTTTTAATAAAGATTACTTTTGTTAGTTCATAAACATTTTTAAATTGTGTCTATTAATTTATTTCTAATTTTGTATTAAAATATAATTATATTAATTGATTTATAAAAACATAGAATATATATATATATATATATATATATATATTAAACAAAAATCCAGTAATTATATTAATAATTATAGTTGTAGCAAATAAAAATTGAATAAGTAACAATTATTAAATAAAGAAACAAATTAAAATAAATGTATTGTTTGAAATAATAAAATGGGAGGTTTTATAATGGAGTTTTATGTACTCCATGTGTTGTCTTTTATTACTATAGATAAAATCGATTAATGTTGATTGATTTATTTTATTTATTTGTTTTAAACAATATAAAAATCTCACAAAAAAGCTTGACTAATTGCATTGTGTTATTATTAATTTGTTTATTTGACTTTTGAACTATTTTAAGCATTTAAAATTAATATGTATTTGCTGAACATAGTTTAACATCTAAAACAATGACCAAAATAATAAAACTTAATAATCTTTTGTCAAATATTGTAACAAAATTAATTTTAAACTTAGAATAACATATTAATTTTTTAAAAAATGGGTTAATTTAAGGTACATGATTTAAATTCAAAGTTAATAATACATAAATATAAATATGTTATATAAAAAAGAATAATGTGTTTTCTTTTATTAATGATTTAAGTTACAACTATGATTATTAATATAATTACTAAAATTTAATTTAATAAACTTATATCATGGTTTTGCAAATCAATTATTATAATTAAATTTAAGTTTAATGTATTATTAAATAATAAAATGAGAGAATTCATGAGGGAGTGCCATGTGTCCCTCATGTGTTTTTTTTTATTATATAGTGTAGATGTAGATGTAGATGTAGATTTAAGTTACAACTATGATTATTAATATAATTACTAAAATTTAATTTAATAAACTTATATCATGGTTTTGCAAATCAATTATTATAATTAAATTTGAGTTTAATGTATTATTAAATAATAAAATGAGAGAATTCATGAGGGAGTGCCATGTGTCCCTCATGTGTTTTCTTTTATTATATAGTGTAGAAGTGTAGATGTAGACGTAGATTTAAGTTACAACTATGATTATTAATATAATTACTAAAATTTAATTTAATAAACTTATATCATGGTTTTGCAAATCAATTATTATAATTAAATTTGAGTTTAATGTATTATTAAATAATAAAATGAGAGAATTCATGAGGGAGTGCCATGTGTCCCTCATGTGTTTTCTTTTATTATATAGTGTAGATGTAGATGTAGATGTAGATGTAGATGTAGATGTAGATGTAGATGTAGATGTAGATGTAGATATATCTTCTATCTTCTATAATATATAAATGAAAGCTAATGAGGGACACATGGCATCTTATGGGAGCTTCCTTTAATTTTTTCCTGCTCATTTTACTGGGTCATTTAAATGGGTTATGAACACTCCATCTAATATTAAATTATTTTCCTGCACTTTCCCCCATGATTTTTAAATGTTAATAACTCTTTTAAACGACACTTTTTTTGAAAACAAAATACACCAAATTAACGAGCGTTTTATTATCTTTCCAACGAGTACCATAGTGCTATACAAAGAACGAAAAAAACGAGTGTTTTATTACTAATGAGTCTACTCTGTTCAATGGGTGTACTCTGAAACAAACTTCTGATGACAACATCTGTTGAATGCAAACCACTGCTGTCATCAGAAGTTTGTTTCATCCTCTTTTGATTGCTTCATCCGTGGATAATCATCAGCTGATTCATTCATCAATTGTTACCGATTCATCAGTGGTTTCCAATCAGCTATTTCATTTATCAGTGGTTACTAAAGGCAGAAGCATAACCACCAATGAATGGATTTTCAGCTTTAGTTGGATTTAGTGTTCCCGTGTTTTCACACGGGATTTCACCTAGTGTATATATATATATATATATATATATATATTAACTAACTTGTATAACATTATCTCCGACTCGACTCACTTTACCGTATAATTCATAAAATAATTATACTAGGATCTTGGTAAGGTCAACAGACTTTGTTTCTCATATGTTAATTAATCATCTGTCTTCAGCTTTTTTGTTTGTTTGATAGTATCTCTAGTAAGATTTTTTGGTGAGGACCTACGTTTCTGTGCAAGGGTCTGTTGAGAAGGTTCTTCATCAGGATAAACTGGCTTTCTAGGGAGAGTTGAATCATTTTCTCTGTTTTACTCTAGTTGGTTGTAGGTTTCAACCAAAACTGATTATGTCCATCTAGCAACAAATTTCATATGACTATATTTTACAGCAACTAACTATTGTCTCATTCTCTTTAAGTTTAAAGCCCTTTTAGAATCACTTTCCTTACCCTTCTTTTATTCAGGTGGAGTTACTTTCTGATTAGCCTATTTAAGCAACTATTCAATTCTGTGTATTTCAGCTCTGAGTTCTTCAGAAGTCCAACAAACAAATTGACTTTTAGTGACGTTGTCAAATTTAAGCTTTATAATATGATCAATGAATTCTTCTATTTATTGACTCTCCAATACAGGAATTATCGGTTTCTCAAACATGAACTTGCTCAGATCCATTGCAAACTGTTGTATTTTTGTAAGATGGTCAAGTTGTGTTTGCATGATTCCCTGAGCAATGCTCTCATCTTTTTCTTTGGATAGTTCTTTAATAGTCATTTCAACTTGTTGGACTTTAATGTTTAGATACTCATCAAAATTCTTAGGGTTGGGAAAACCTTTAAGAGATGGGAAAGATAGTGATGATGGATTGTTTGTTAAGTAGAAAGACTCTATCTCGTATTTTATTGCTAAGATTTCAAGAAGAAGTTTAGTAGCCAACGATGGTAGGTTGCTTGATTGTGATGAGTGTGTTGATGTAGTGGTGGTATTGAATGTTTGATGTGGAAACGATGAGAAGGGGACAACTGGAATGGGTTTAGATGATGGAAGTAAAGTAGCTGGAAATGTGATTGATGTGGTTCTGATTTCAGCTGCAGTCGCAGAAAATACTCCACTTGATTCTCTAAAGTGGTTTTAGGGAATGTTGGTGTTTTCATTGGTCCTTGGAAGAGTATAAGAGCAGTTATGCTGAGAACATTTATTACTATACTTTTAGTGCCAACAGATGTTATTTAGATTGGTGATTGATGTGGTAATGTTATTGATTGTCTAATGGGACTTGTAGTGGTGGTGATTGATGTGGTTGTGGTTTCAACGGGTTGTGTAGAAAATACAACAGTTGATTCTCTAGCAGTGGTGTTATGGAAAGTTAGTGTTTTTATTGGTGTTTGTTGTGGTTGGCAAGTTGTTGAGAAGGTTATAAGGGCAGCTGTGCTAGAAACATTTGTTGGTATATTTTCAATGCTAACAGATGTTGTGGTTTCAGTGGTTTGGGCAGAAGAAATAGCAGTTAATTGTTTTGGTTCCTGTTCAGCAGTGGTTATCTTTGTAGCAGAAGCTGGCTTATCAGATGTTTGCATCTCAGATGTTTGATCTTCCCCCCCCCCTTTTGGTATCATGATCATCAATAAGATCTGTTTAAAAAACAAAACTAGGGGCAAAGCAAGTTATCTTTAACAGATAATCTCTAATCGCTTTCATATCAACTTCAGTATGTGACACCCAGCAAACTCAGGTTAATAACTTTTGTCAAACTAGTAAGTCTACCTTAGCGATTCATGCATACATTACACTTAACCGGGTCAAGTGAGTCGTTATGATGGTTCCGGGAATCATCAGGAGTCGTTATAATGACCCACGGGATCATTGGGAGTCGGTCCATAACCATATGTACTAGGATTGGTGATTTGTAGAATCGCCGGGTTTAACGCACACACGCAAGTCTCAAGTCCCGTGAATTGGTGAACGAATGTGAACATGTTAGTTATCATGCATTATGTGTTTATAATCATTATGTGACTTGCCGGTATGTGAATACATGCTTATATGTGTTAAAATAGTATTTAACGCTTCGAAAACCCCCTGCAGGGGCGATTAGAAAGCTAATTGCCTGGTAAAGGGGGGCGAGTAGCCCCTACTTGCCTATAACAATAGCCCCTACTTGCCTGTAAAAGTAGCCCCTAATCGCCTATTGCAGCAGGGACGAGTGGAAACGCCTATAAATACCATCCTTGTGTTGCAAAACATCATTTGTGAAACCCTAACTCGCCCCAAAGCTATACCACACTATAATCAACCTCTGTAACTCGTTTTTGCCCCGAAACCCACCATTTTCAAGCTCTACACACTCTCTTTAGCAAAACCTAAGGTGTGTTATCCATCCCCAACCTTTGTAATGTTGTTATTTTGATTCCCAAAGGTCCAGACCTAGTTTTATCTCGTTTGTGTCTTTGAAAACTCTTTTAAAACAGTTCTAAAACAAATCTAAACCTTCATAATTGTTCTATGTGGTATTTTCATGCAAGAAATGATTTTTATGGTTAAAACATGGGGATTCTTATGTGTTTGAAGCATTTCTGATATAAATGAGTTGTTAGGATGTTTATCTATGAATTTGAAGGTTAATGGTTGTGTATTGGTGATAATATGAGTTTTGACCCGTTTGGGTGATTTGGAAGGATTTAGGGTGTTGTAGTATGTTTTTTTTTTATTGTATGATGTTAGGGTTTTCTCTAGGATGATGTAGTAACAGTAGGATGTTGTTGTGCAACGTTGTTATGTGATGAAATCTGGATATTTGCCATTTAGGGTAAGTCGTGCATGTTTGATGTGATGTTTTCATAATATTATGCTATTTTTGGGAAATGCTTGCAATTAGGATTGCTAGAATGATGATAAATTGGGGGGTTTTCACTTGGAATGGCTTGCTTAATGATTTAGGATTGATGTTGGGTGTTTTCACATGTTTCGGATCTGATTTGGAGGGTTTAACGCGCGAAATGAGGCACTGGACTACAGGGGGCAAGTAGGCCTCTACTCATGTGTATTATAGGCGATTACAATTCCTAATTGCCTGTTTGATTCCTACTCGTATGTTTTGATGCCTAATCGTGTGTTTTGTTGCTGTAAGTGTATTTTAACATCCCGGAACATGGTTTGACACCTAGGAACATGTTAGGAACCCCGTGGCATGACCAATAACCTGATAATACGTGTTCGGACTCGTAAATGCGTTAGATGAACTGTATGCTAGACTTAGTGAACTCTTATGCGTGTTAACTGCATAGTTGTGTATGTTTGCTTGAATTATCATATTTGGTTAACACATGTGATGTCGGGTCACCAATGGGATGTCGGGATTTGTCATGTGTGGTCAGGTTATCGGTCAAACGTGTTTTCGAAACATAATTGGTTAGAGTCTGGACACTTGGGGACTAGTTGTCCTATGGGTTAATAGTCCGGGTACTCATATGTATTTAATGATAGGTCACGGATATTAGGGACTGTCATTCTTGCATTGTCTGTGGTCTTATAAGAAGAACGCAATCTAAGGTGAGTTCACAGCCCCTCTTTTATACACTTTTCTCTCGGGGGAGAAACATGCCACACGTTTTAACAATACAACGTTTATGTTATAAACACACAACACTTTTGGAAACACAGCGCTTTTGTTATAAAACACACAACACTTATGGAAACACAACGCTTATGATACATTGTTTGTCTTTTATTTACTATACGATGCAACACGTAAGTCCCTGGGGAAACCATGAATATGTGGGTATTCATAACGGGGGAAATGTGGATAGATCTATTGGGCCTGACGAACCCCACTCGACGGCTTGGATATACCAGTAGCAAAGGAGAGGAGCATTTCTTGATCATAGTCGTTTAAATTGTCAAGAAAATAGGCATCCAAGCCCTCGTCTCTAATTTCGGTGCTGCATATAGTAAATTAAAAGAAAAACTAAATTTATGGTTGGAGTTTGAATACAAATTGTATCTAAGGGCTACAATGATTAAAAGGAAATGGAAATGGTAAGGGGTTAATTATTGTGTGTGGAAAATAAATGATGAAATTAACCAAATTGTTCTTTTGACCAAGTAGGATTTATATAAATTCAAGTAATCTAAAGTTTAATGTTTTTTAAAGGCGACAATATTGTTCAAATTGGCTCTCTTATGTCTTGAATGCTTCAATATTGTTCAAATTGGCTCTCTTATGAGGTTCATTAAGCACACATTTATTTCACCAATATGGAAACGAAAAAAAGATGCTTATCCCATACGTAGGAAACGAATATATATTGAGAAAGTATTGGGTACAAAGTCCCTTAACCTACAAAGTGTAGGAAGCCACCACAGATTGACACGTGTAAACCATGTAAACCATGGTTAACTCTGTAACATCGCAAAATTTTCACCGAATTCTTATACGAAAAAGCCCTTATTATCCTTAATTCTATACTAATGTGCCCAAGTCTATATTTACTTTTCCTAACTCACAACATATATATATACATATATACACATATATAATGCATTTTTTTTACTAATAAATAATAATAATAATAATAATACCCACACTTAAACTACACCCTTAACAAACCCAAACCAACAACCAAAGCCCAAACTATTCCTATTTATGCTGTAGCCCAAGATACCCAGATCTGAAATGAAGCCCAGGTCCGGCCCACTTGACCAAGCCCAAACCCCCCCTTCGATTCTGTTTTAAAAAAAAATAGGAGGTCCAGCCGGGTTTCGAACCGGTGACCTTTCATATACACACACACGCACACAACCACCCGAGCCACATCCATCTTCTGTTTTAAACCCAACTCCAAAAGTATATAACCCCATTCTGGCCTCTCCTCCTCCCTTTCCTAAACAGCACACAGCAGTAGCAGATGTTTTTTTTTTATTTTTTTTCTTTTTTTTCTTCTTTTGACCAATCAATTAGCAAAGTTAATGTGTAATTAACCATGATTGACCATTGACTCGTGATTTTCGGCCTAATCTTCATCCATTACGCGTTAATTATCAACTAATCAGTACCAAAAATATGAATGACGCGTTTTGACATTCAATGATGGTCAATCCTTACCATTTCGTCAATTCAGTGTTAATCCTATAAATTGGGCATCCCAAAACACTCACAACTCGCCGAAAACATTACCCCCACTCTCAATTTCCGTTTAATTCCCATTTACGAGTTGGAATTGCTCGAAGTTTGACTTTTGGGTTTGACCACACAAGAAACACGAAATCAGATCTGAAAGTATTGTTTTTCGTGTAGGTTTTGTTATTCGGCAATCACACAACAATAACCCTATGATTAATTGGGTTATTGTTGTGTGAATTAATCAATTTGAAGGTTAGGGCTCGTATGAATGTAAATTGGGGAAGAACACTTTCTGAACGTGTATATATAATTATAACAGACAGGAACCAAACACAACCACTGATCTAGATCAAGTGGTTGTGTCTGGTGCATTATACCCAACCCACGCGGGTTCAATACCCGGCTCAACCCAAGTTTTCATTTTTTGCAACATTTATATATATATAATTATTTGTATTTTAAAATTTGTTTTAAAATACTAAAACAACTTTATAAATTCTACAAAAATTATTTTATGTTATTCTAGTAGTAAAGTTTAACATAAAATTTTTAGTTTTCAAAAATTTATTTATTTAATATATATAATAAATAAATCAAGTTTATTCCATTTTATTTATAAAAATCTATAAAAATATCAAAACGATCTTATTAATTTCCACAAAAATTATCCTAAGTTTTATAACTTTAAACTTTTCAGAAATGATTTTTATTTTTGAAAAATCATTTATTTAGTATTTTTAATCAATTTTTGTTAGTTTTAAACATAATTAAATCATAATAAATCCAATTTTTAATATTTTTGCACCAAAATTTTATACAAATTATTTCTGATCATTTAGAACAGAAATGTAATTTTTAAACTTATAATTCTTTAAATTTTAGTATTTTTAATTATTAAAGTTAAAGTTTGACAATTTGTTATAAATAGATTTAATAATCTATTTTAAAGAAAATAATTTTGTAAAAATTATTTTTATACTTTAAACATATTATTGTGACCATCCTAAATTTAATTTTCATAAAAAGATTTTGGTTAATTATTTACTAAATTTCTCTCAATTGTCGAATATTTTTAATAATAATCAAACGAGCATTTATCCCCAATTCGAAGCCCTAGAAACTTATACATTTGTAGACTTGATAGACTTAGACATATTTATTACCTTATTATAGGGTGATACTTGATACATTTGGGCAACACCATTATTCAACAGTTATAACATTTTACCAAGGTGAGTTTTACATAGCCCCTTTTCTATTTATCACCGTTTTTGGGGTGAAACATGTTACAACATCATTTATGCAATTCAATCATCAATGTGTCTATGTGTTTTCTATGTTGCATTATGTCTTGAGCATGATTAGAGTAAGCACCATTCTAGCATAATCATTAACTCCGTACAAGCCGGCGGTATACATTGATAGATCTATTGGACTGACAATCCCACCCGGATACGTGCCTCCTACAAAGGTAGCGTGGGTGTTTGTTATCGTATAACATATTCAAGTGGACCATGAGCGTATGGTATGTATCATATTATAACAGTCATCAGGGTTGATTATGCACTCGATTTATTTCTAGTATGTTCTCACATATGGACTAGATTGACATGACACATGAATTGCACAACATTTTTATTCAATCATCAAAAACCTATGTAATTCTCACCAACTTTTGTTGACCCAAAACCTTTTCAACTTAACATGTTTCAGGTTCTATTTGCTTGAAGATTTGAATTGATGCTTGAAGATATGTGTATAGTTTTATTCAATATGATGTACAAATTCTAGAACAATTGTATGTAATTCAATTAAATCATTTAATGGAATTTATTATTTACCATGAGCTACTGAACAATCATCACTACGTGACATCCCGATGTTTCCGCCATCGGTTGGGGTGTTACAGATTGGTATCAGAGCAATGGTTATAGGGAATTAGGTTATTAGAAAAATAATCTAGTCTATAACCATAGGATTTAACAAGTACTTGCTTCCTTTACTTGCTATTCTCTATCTCCCTCCTACTTCATATCCCTACTTTCATTCCTACAAGAAGGTTGCTCTCCATCAGTGGATCTACTCTTTGACTAATAGGACAAATTCCTCAGGTTTTAACCTGAACCCCCTTGAGATCTCGTCGAAATTCTAGATTTTAATAACGAACACGTGCAATCTGGAAGGGTGAACGCCTGTATTCTGAGTCTTCTGTCTAGGCTGGCATTGCACATATATCCCAATCAGACGAGGGACCCGGATGCCTACCTGGGAATTCTCGGGATGAGTGTTCACTTATAGGCTAAAGCATGTCTTCATATGTTATTAGAATCTAGAATCTTTGATAAGTCAACGTTTTCGTTTATTCGTTTTAATTAATGAATAAATGATTACATTCCTTATATTACCTCATTCATTTCATGCCTCATTGAGACTTCATTGTGTTCCTTACAGATCATGTCTCCACGCCACAGCACTCGCATTAACAGTGGTGACAATCATGAAGAAGAGAGCAGCAACCACAACCACGACCACAACAACAATGGAGGTGACGCCCAACTAGCTACGATTATTTCTCAACAATTGGCACAACAAATCACAACCCTGGTTTCTAACTTGTTGGCTCAAGTCATCCCAATGAATGGGAACAACAATGGAAATGGAAATGGCGATCACATGAAGAACGGAACCCTAGTTCGGAAAAGCGAGAAAACAAGTATTGTGACCGCAGTAACTACCAAGAACCAGAAGCGTAAGACCAGGAATCCTAATGTAAACCGCACTACACAAGTCTCTAACAAGAAGCCTTATACAAGAAACTTTCCATTGTGTAACACATGCAACCGACATCATCCCACTGTTTCAGCATGTCGCGTGTGCACCAATTGTGGTAGGTATGGCCATCTGGTCAACACATGTCGCGAGACCCCAAACCCTAATGCCAATCAACCCACCAACCCTGCTCAGGCTGATGATCCTAATCGATACAACTATGGTCAATGCTATGAATGTGGGGACCCAAATCACTACCGTAACCGATGCCCTAAACTAAACCGAGACCAAGACCCTCCAGCTACTTAACAGCAAGTCCCACCATTTAAATGTTGTTTGCTTTTAATTCTATGTAATGACGCTTTTGATCCAAGTAATAAATTCAAGTAATATCATAACATCTGTGTGCATGCTTGTCTGAATATGAATTGATTGCTATAAATATAATCATACTTGCTTACTTGTACAACAATTAGTGGACTACCAAACAATCTACTCAACGATTGGTAGAGGTCATCATGTCTTTTCAACAGTCGGGAGAGGCCCTACCACCTGCTCAACGACTGGTGGAGACTATCAGACCTGCTCAACAATCGGAAGAGTCATAGAAGGACGCAAAACCCTAATGTAAGGTAAATTGGGGATTACGGTCCGGAACGTAATCGTGAATTTACAGGTACGTTAAGGTGGTGTGGAATTCTATCAAGATTTCCGGTAGTTAACCAAATATCTAGTAGTTCATTTAGTAAATCAACTCACACGTAACGCGCCTCCTATCCACGCTATTCGAGACAGGTTACTCTATTCATTGTCATGCCCTAACATAAAATTCTTCAAGTCACACTTGTCCTAATTTTTATCCAATCCCCTTCAACCCTGTGTTTTCAATAAACTTCGGGACGAAGTTTTCAAAAGTAGGGGAGACTGTAACATCGCAAAATTTTCACCGAATTCTTATACGAAAAAGCCCTTATTATCCTTAATTCTATACTAATGTGCCCAAGTCTATATTTACTTTTCCTAACTCACAACATATATATATACATATATACACATATATAATGCATTTTTTTTACTAATAAATAATAATAATAATAATAATAATAATAATAATAATAATAATACCCACACTTAAACTACACCCTTAACAAACCCAAACCAACAACCAAAGCCCAAACTATTCCTATTTATGCTGTAGCCCAAGATACCCAGATCTGAAATGAAGCCCAGGTCCGGCCCACTTGACCAAGCCCAAACCCCCCCTTCGATTCTGTTTTTAAAAAAAATAGGAGGTCCAGCCGGGTTTCGAACCGGTGACCTTTCATATACACACACGCACACAACCACCCGAGCCACATCCATCTTCTGTTTTAAACCCAACTCCAAAAGTATATAACCCCATTCTGGCCTCTCCTCCTCCCTTTCCTAAACAGCGCACAGCAGTAGCAGACTTTTTTCTTTATTTTTTTTCTTTTTTTTCTTCTTTTGACCAATCAATTAGCAAAGTTAATGTGTAATTAACCATGATTGACCATTGACTCGTGATTTTCGGCCTAATCTTCATCCATTACGCGTTAATTATCAACTAATCAGTACCAAAAATATGAATGACGCGTTTTGACATTCAATGATGGTCAATCCTTACCATTTCGTCAATTCAGTGTTAATCCTATAAATTGGGAATCCCAAAACACTCACAACTCGCCGAAAACATTACCCCCACTCTCAATTTCCGTTTAATTCCCATTTACGAGTTGGAATTGCTCGAAGTTTGACTTTTGGGTTTGACCACACAAGAAACACGAAATCAGATCTGTAAGTATTGTTTTTCGTGTAGGTTTTGTTATTCGGCAATCACACAACAATAACCCTATGATTAATTGGGTTATTGTTGTGTGAATTAATCAATTTGAAGGTTAGGGCTCGTATGAATGTAAATTGGGAAGAACACTTTCTGAACGTGTATATATAATTATAACAGACAGGAACCAAACACAACCACTGATCTAGATCAAGTGGTTGTGTCTGGTGCATTATACCCAACCCACGCGGGTTCAATACCCGGCTCAACCCAAGTTTTCATTTTTTGCAACATTTATATATATATAATTATTTGTATTTTAAAATTTGTTTTAAAATACTAAAACAACTTTATAAATTCTACAAAAATTATTTTATGTTATTCTAGTAGTAAAGTTTAACATAAAATTTTTAGTTTTCAAAATTTATTTATTTAATATATATAATAAATAAATCAAGTTTATTCCATTTTATTTATAAAAATCTATAAAAATATCAAAACGATCTTATTAATTTCCACAAAAATTATCCTAAGTTTTTATAACTTTAAACTTTTCAGAAATGATTTTTATTTTTGAAAAATCATTTATTTAGTATTTTTAATCAATTTTTGTTAGTTTTAAACATAATTAAATCATAATAAATCCAATTTTTAATATTTTTGCACCAAAATTTTATACAAATTATTTCTGATCATTTAGAACAGAAATGTAATTTTTAAACTTATAATTCTTTAAATTTTAGTATTTTTAATTATTAAAGTTAAAGTTTGACAATTTGTTATAAATAGATTTAATAATCTATTTTAAAGAAAATAATTTTGTAAAAATTATTTTTATACTTTAAACATATTATTGTGACCATCCTAAATTTAATTTTCATAAAAAGATTTTGGTTAATTATTTACTAAATTTCTCTCAATTGTCGAATATTTTTAATAATAATCAAACGAGCATTTATCCCCAATTCGAAGCCCTAGAAACTTATACATTTGTAGACTTGATAGACTTAGACATATTTATTACCTTATTATAGGGTGATACTTGATACATTTGGGCAACACCATTATTCAACAGTTATAACATTTTACCAAGGTGAGTTTTACATAGCCCCTTTTCTATTTATCACCGTTTTTGGGGTGAAACATGTTACAACATCATTTATGCAATTCAATCATCAATGTGTCTATGTGTTTTCTATGTTGCATTATGTCTTGAGCATGATTAGAGTAAGCACCATTCTAGCATAATCATTAACTCCGTACAAGCCGGCGGTATACATTGATAGATCTATTGGACTGACAATCCCACCCGGATACGTGCCTCCTACAAAGGTAGCGTGGGTGTTTGTTATCGTATAACATATTCAAGTGGACCATGAGCGTATGGTATGTATCATATTATAACAGTCATCAGGGTTGATTATGCACTCGATTTATTTCTAGTATGTTCTCACATATGGACTAGATTGACATGACACATGAATTGCACAACATTTTTATTCAATCATCAAAAACCTATGTAATTCTCACCAACTTTTGTTGACCCAAAACCTTTTCAACTTAACATGTTTCAGGTTCTATTTGCTTGAAGATTTGAATTGATGCTTGAAGATATGTGTATAGTTTTATTCAATATGATGTACAAATTCTAGAACAATTGTATGTAATTCAATTAAATCATTTAATGGAATTTATTATTTACCATGAGCTACTGAACAATCATCACTACGTGACATCCCGATGTTTCCGCCATCGGTTGGGGTGTTACAAACTCTACCTAAATCAAACCCCGTGGCTCACAATTCATGAAAGCTCGAAAGAAAAACCCATTCAATCAACTTCTGTATCATATATCACAAATCCAAATCCCAATTAAAACCTCATTGAAACCATCTAGAAAGCAAAAACAAGAGCACAATTGAAATTACATTTGATGCTTGAGCCCTAATTGATTCAGCTTAAAGATCTGACCAATATTATCATCATCGTCATCATCGTTGTCGTCGTCATCATCATCATCACACCTCCACCATCCTATTCTATTCTATTCTATTCTAGGTTCCAGACCTAGGTTGGTTTTAGTTTCAGACACCCCGTCATTCGTGGAGGATGTGAAATCAAATTTTGACAGATCTGCGGAGGTATATGGAGTTCTTTTCTCTTTAAGACAATATTTACAAATAATGATAATAAATAAAAATAAAAAAACCACGAAGGAAAACAAAATGGGGTTGATATGAACTCTTGGTGGAATGTATGTTCTTTGTGGTAGTGTTTTGGTTGGAGGAGTTAAGGAGGAGAAACAAAGGATATTGAGAAACAGAGGAGTTAAGGAGTTAAAGATTAGAGATTGAAAACAAGAGTTTGGAGGTGTTTTGTGTGTGAATTAATGGAGATAATGTGAAATAAAGGATATTGAGAACAGACCACTGTTGTTCGATGGTTCGTGAAGGTGAAGGCAACCGTAGTATAAATTGGTTATGTTATGTAAATTGGGTAAACTTAATGGTGCGTCCAAAAAATTTAAGGGTGCGTCCAAATTTGTTATGGGTGCGTCCAAGCTTAAATTGGATAAACTTAATGGCTCTGACTTCCAATGTTGGCTGTTCATATCAAAGGTGCGTCTAAAATTAATGAGTGCTTCCAAATTTTTTAATGAGTGCTTCCAAATTTTCAATGAGTGCTTCCAAACTTTTTAATGAGTGCGTCCAAATTTTTAATGAGTGCTTCCAAAATTTAATGAGTGCGTCTAAATTTTCAATGAGTGCTTCCAAACTTTTTAATGAGTGCTTCTAAATTTTCAATGAGTGCTTCCAAACTTTTTTAATGAGTGCTTCTAAATTTTCAATGAGTGCTTCCAAACTTTTTAATGAGTGCGTTTAAATTTTGTACAATGAGTGCGTTTAAAATTTGTTAGTGCGTTTAAAAGTCTCTGTTTTCACCAACTTCATCTTCTTCCTCGGCAACTTTTTTAACTTAATTTTTTGTGTAATCATACTTATCGAAACAAAATCGAAAGTATTTGACAACTATTACGAGTGTTTATTCATAATTGTATGATTTTTCGTATGATTAAATCGTTCCAGTGTAATTCTTTGTTTTTATAATTTTTTTTCCTTTTCGTTCATTGTAATCAAATGTTTTTTTGTTAGTTTGATTGTATAATCATTCAGATTGGTTTAATCGATTTCAATTATTGAAATTTTTTGTTTCGATTAATTTTTGTTGTTACGATTTGAAAAAAAAAAATAGACGGTTTTTCATAATTTACCCTTGGTTAGTTTAACCCAAGTATGATTAGGGTTTTTAATCTGCATCCAACCATCTTTGTTAATCTAATGGTTGAGATTACTTCTTACGCTTTTTACGTTATATTTCCCCATGTATATTATAGACATATAGTTTTAAACTAGAATCTTGGAGAACTGCAATTCATCTTTCCTTCTTGTAATCAATATATATAACATAGGGTCGATTATCACAACTTCATGTAGCAAAATTACATCCAAAGATTTACCATGTTTTGTTACAAGTGGTGGTAAATGGAGGAGATGGTAGTTAGTGGTGGTGGTGAAAGATGAACAAGGAGGTGGGTGGTGGGTCCTACTTAAGTTTTTAAAATATTAATTACATTTCTTTTATTATTTATGAGTAAATTATTGATTTGATCAAAAGGGGGCAAATATAATGGATTAAAAAAAAGCAAAATACATTAAATATAATAAATTTACCAATTTGCCCTTCATTTAACAAGCAAAATAATCATAATTCCCCCCCCCCCCCATTTAACTGATCAAGTTAACTGGGTTTACTTTTTGGATTGATTTGACAGCTAAACATTAATCTGAAAGGTCCAGGTGAGAAAAAAACTTGTTTTGAATTAATCTAGCAAATCTAGTCAAAACTCAGAGACGAATTTGACAATTTACTCTTTAGTAAAAATTGAAGAATAATTTTATTAAAAAATGATATTGACTTTTTCACCCAGGATTTCACCTACATGGTAATTTATAGCTAGTATAGCAGCCAATCAATCTCCATTGGATAAAGCAATAGCGGGGACTACCAAGTATACATCAACTGCATGTAGTGTCGGATTAAAGAATTTAACTATTGGTTGCAACTGAACCTTTTCTACATTAACAAGTATACATCAAACTATTGGTTGAATTTGACCCGTTTGGTTTTCTTGTGAAGGACCTCAAGATGCGGGCTCCTCTTCTGCGATGCAACAGCAGCGGTGATCTTTACCCTCTGGTGCTAGGGTCCTCCACACAACCAACTGCTTTTGCCGCTATATCTTCTCAGCTTTGGCATCAACGTCTTGGCCACCCAGGACGTCACTCTTTAAATTCATTAAAAACTACTAGTTCTGTTTCTTTTGACAATTTTAATAATAATGTATGCCAAGCTTATGTTTTTGGAAAGAGTATTCGTTTACCATTTTTTGCATCTACTAATTATACTATGCAACCGTTTAATATTGTTCATAGTGATGTTTGGACGTCTCCCATAATTAGTTTGTCCGATCATAAATATTATGTCTTACTTTTGGATGACCACACCGATTTTTTATGGACATACCCCCTACACCAAAAATCACAAGTCTTTTCCGCCTTTACCCAATTCGCTTCCACCATCAAAACCCAATTTGAACGAACAATTAAAACGTTCCAATGTGATAATGGCCACGTATATGTGAATAACTATTTCCAAAAAAAAATTCACCACCAACGGTATCCTATACCGTCTCTCGTGTCCTTACACCTCCTCCCAAAATGGCAAAGCTGAGCGTAAAATCCGTACCATTAATAATATGATCCGCACCTTATTAGCCAACGCTTCCCTGCCAACCCACTTTTGGCATTTTGCCCTCGAAACCGCCACCTACCTTCTCAATATCCTACCAAATAAAACAACCAAACTTAAGACTCCTACCGAACTCCTTTATCACACCACACCCGCCTATGATCACCTTCGTGTGTCCGGGTGTTTATGTTACCCATTACACCCCTCCACCACCATCCACAAACTTGACCAACGCTCTCACCCATGTGTCTTCCTCGGTTACCCATTTACACATCGGGGGTACCGTTGTTTTGACCTAAGCACTACACTCTCGACACGTTGCCTTTGATGAAACCACATTCCCTTTCTCCCAAACCGTCACTCCACCACCCACCTATGAATTTTTGACCAATAACTTTCCACATCACCTTTGCCCACACATCTCCACATCGGCCCCACCTATCCCTCCATACCCCTCATCGGCCTCTATTCCCACTACATCCACACCTACTGACCCACCCCAAATGCCCAACAACCCTCTCAACCATTCCGGCCCAAACTCCCTAAACCAACCTACCATACCCACATCCGGCCCACATCCCTTGCAAACCAATCCCACATCCCAGGCCCAACCACACCCTCCCCCATACCTGCCCAATCGACCAGACCCCACACCCGTTCCATGAGCGGCGTGTTCAAACCCAAGCAGCCTTTTAACCGTGCCGCCACAACCCCCGATTTCATCGTTCCCATATCTAAAAACCCTGTTGATGCCTTATCTATACTGGAATGGTACAATGCCATGTCTACTGAATATAATGCATTAATTAGGAATGGAACATGGGAATTGGTACCGCGACACTCGATATGAATGTTATACATAGTATGTGGTTGTTTAAACATAAGTACAGGTCGGATGGCACGTTGGAACGGTACAAGGCCAGGTTAGTTTGTGATGGTCGTTTGCAGCAGGTCGGTGTTGATTGCGGAGAGACCTTTAGCCCGGTTGTCAAACCGGCTACTATCCGAACTGTTCTTACCATTGCTCTATCCCAACATTGGTCAGTGCATCAGCTTGATGTCACTAATGCTTTTCTTCATCGGAATCTCCATGAAACAGTTTATATGCACCAACCAATGGGATTTCGGAATAAACAGTACCCGGATTATGTGTGTTCTCTAAAGAAGTCCTTATACGGACTTAAACAGGCTCCTCGTGCTTGGTATCAGCGTTTTACAGATTTTGTTTTGTCACTTGGCTTTACTCACAGCAAGTGTGATGCTTCTCTTTTTACTCTGCATCAGGGGACCAACACAGCTTTTCTACTATTATATGTCGACGACATTCTTCTCGTCACACTGTCTGACACGCTTCATCAGTCTCTTATGAGTCGCCTTGGTCAGGAATTTTCCATGAAGGACTTAGGCCCTCTCAGCTACTTTCTCGGTATATCCGTGTCTCGTTCAAAAGACACCATGTTTCTTTCTCAGCAGTCCTGTGCGACTGACATCATTGCACGAGCTGGTATGCAGTCATGCAATCCAGTTGCCACTCCAGTTGACGCCAGTAGCAAGATAAGCGCCACCAGTAGTGATCTTTTTCATGACCCAACCTTGTTTCGTAGTCTGGACGGTGCGTTACAATACTTGACTTTCACGCGTCCCGATATATCATTTGTTGTTCAACAGGTCTGTATGCACATGCACTCTCCTCGCCTTATCATTGGAACGCATTGAAGCGTATTATACGGTATATTAAAGGCACTGCCGACCTGGGTCTGACTTTACATGGGAGCTCGAATAAAGCTCTTATCTCCTACACTGATGCAGATTGGGCAGGTTGCTAGACACCAGTCATTCGACAAACGGTTATTGCATTTATTTTGGTGATTCTCTTATTTCTTGGCCGTCTAAACGCCAAAGCACCGTTTCCCGTTCCAGTGCAGAGGAGGAATACAGGGGAGTTGCTAATGTAGTCGCTGATATTTGTTGGTTGCGAAATCTTCTGCTTGAACTTCATCATCCTTTATCGCAGGCGACATTGATCTATTATGACAATGTTAGTGCGATTTATTTATTAGGGAATCCTGTTCAGCATCAACGTACAAAGCACATCGAGTTAGATATTCACTTCGTACGTGAGCAAGTTTAGCGAGGTCATGTTCGAGTACTTCATGTCCCATCAAGATTTCAAGTGGCAGATATTTTCACCAAAGGTCTACCGCACATTCTGTTTGAGGATTTTAGAGACAGTCTAAGCATACGGTCCCCTCCCGCTTTGACTGCGGGGATATAATAGATAACAGATAACTATAGAATGTTATTAGATAAGTATAGAATATATTTGTATAATTAAAGTATGATTATCTCTATCCTAAAATAGAGATCCCTTTGTAATTATAAATAGATCTCAATGAATGAATAGAGGGGCACGGTTCCTATTCTTTCATCAAGTATACCTCAGCTACTTTCATCAAAATGTTTTACACGCTTACGAACACGTTGATGGTATTCACACATCTTCCAAATTAAATTACAAGTAATAAACAAACAACGTACTCAAATAGAAAAAAAAAATGGTGAGACATTCTATTATATAACTAGGTTATGTACTCGTGTGATACACGGGTTGAAAAAATTATATTATATATATTATATATAAATTTATAAATATAATTAAGAAAATCGGATTACATATTATATTCAAAATAAAAATAATTACCTTTACATTCGAACAAATGTTAAATATGCTTCAGCCCCTAAATAGTTTCTTGTAAAAAAATTTTCATATTTACATAAAACTTTTTTTCAAACCTTCCACGTTATGTTATTATTAATTTTTTTATTTTACTTTTGAACTATTTTAAATATCTAAAATTAATATGTATTTGGTGAGCATATTTAACATTTAAAACAATGACTAAAACCCGTAATAATAAAACTTAACAATCATTTGTCAAACATCGTAGCAAACATAGTTTTAAACTTAGAATAAAAGATCAATTTTTTTTAAATGGGTTAATTTAAGGTACATGATTTAAAATCAATGTTAATAACATATAAATATGTTATATAAAAAAGAATCACTAATGTTTTAATAATTTTTAATTCAGTTAGTTAATAAACCTTTTCAAAGTATGTCTAATAATTTATTTCTAATTTTGTATTAAAATATAATTATATTAACCTCAAAAACATAATATATATATATATATATATTAAATTAAAATTTAGTAATTATATTAACAATTATAGTTGTAACATGAATCATTAGAAACCGAATGAATGAGAATCTATTTATATTAATAACAGAAATCATTCAATTCGTTTTTAATTATTTCTGTTACAACTAAGATTATTAATATTATTACTAAAATCAATTAATTCATTTAATATATTATAATGAAAATGAAGATTGAAACGAATTAGTAATGAAAAGACTGTGGCCACTCGCTTAGATATTGCATTGCTTTGTTGAAGTAACTTAAAAAACAAAGTTATTGAATATTTCAAACAATGATATTTCATATATAAAATGTATTTTATATATCAAGCTAGTATGATACGAAAATACCCAAACATATTTAGTTTTGTATAAATTCAAACATGTAATTGATGTAGACTGAATTATTTTATTTTGTTTGTTAAGAACGTTATAAGAAATATAGTTTTAAACTTAAAGTGTAAGACCACGTATTAAAAGATAAGTTAATTTAAGGTACACGATTTAAATTTAAATTTAATAATATAAATATGCTATCTTAAAAGGGAATAGTTTTTTTCATAAAGTTTACTTCTGTTAGTTAATAAACATTTTAAAATTATGTCTAATAATTTATTTCTAATTTTGTATTGAAATATAATTATATTAATTGATTTACAAAAACATGTATTCTATATTAAACTGAATTTCGGTAATTATATTAATAATTATAGTTATAACCAATAAAAACTAAATAAATAATAATTATTAAATAAATAAACAAGATAAAATAAATGTATTGTTTTAAATAATATAATGGAAGGCTTATGAGGTAGTTCTATGTACTCCATGTGTTGTCTTTTATTAATATAAATAGAAATAGATTAATAGTGATTGATTTATTTTATTCATTTGTTCAAAACAATATGAAAGTTTCACAAAAAAACTTAACTAATCCATTGTGTTATTATTAATTTGTTTATTTGACTTTTGAACTATTTTAAATATCTAAAATTAATATGTATTTGGTAAGCATATTTAACATTTAAAACAATGACTAAAACCCGTAATAATAAAACTTAACAATCATTTGTCAAACATCGTAGCAAACATAGTTTTAAACTTAGAATAAAAGATCAATTTTTTTAAATGGGTTAATTTAACGTACATGATTTAAAATTTAGTAATTATATTAACAATTTTATTTCTAATTTTGTATTAAAATATAATTATATTAACCGTAAAAACATAATATATATATATATAAAAATATATTAAATTAAAATTTAGTAATTATATTAAAAATTATAGTTGTAACATGAATCATTAGAAACTAAATGAATGAGAATCTATTTATATTAATAACAGAAATCATTCAATTCGTTTTTAATTATTTCTGTTACAATTAAGATTATTAATATTACTAGACTTTTGCCCGCGTTGACACGCGGTTCACCAAGTTACAATTATTTTGAGCGGTAAGACGTAAAAAAAATACAGTAGAAATATTTTATTCATATTAAAAAGTAAGGAATATACATGTTATTCAAATATCATATGCCACCTACCCCAAGAGCGTCCGGGGGTTGAAAAATCTAATATGAACTTTCTAAATAATCAACTCGTACACTTTCAAATCCAAAACATTCAACCAAAGTCTATTCCGGTTAATATTAAAAATAGAAACATAAAGAAAACACGATGATCATGAGGTTTGGCGATCATTTTCAGCCGTTCGCAACATCTCTTTCGCCAAGTGGTTTCACTTACGCTTTCTCCTTTTTGACATTCATCTCTTTCAGTTTACCTATAAATACAGACATTTATTATCAAAACAACACACATTTATATTAAGAACACATGTTGATAAAGTCTAAGATAAGCTTAACTAACCTTTAAGCGCATTAAAATTACTTATGAGCTTCTGTTTGTTAAGTATTCCCATAATTTTTTTCCTTTTGATTTCTCCTCTAGGCCATATATGTCAATATCATCTATAAAAACATGCAAAGATGTAAGATGTTGTTTGATTGAAAATATATTTTGCTCATAAATAATTTGATAAGTAGTTCCAAAAACACTGAAAAACAACTCATTGTTGTATCAAGACACAAATCGACAATAAGCAAACACTCCTTTATTTATTGCCGAAGAAGACCATAACACCTACAATAACCAAAAAAAGATATGAAATTCTATGATATTGTTAAAATTTAGTGATATCACTTGTAGATCATTTGATCCACAATATACTTATTAGAAACAAATTAAAAGACTAATTATAGATTAGAAACCAAAGGACGCAAGTTGTTGATTAAGAGTCCAGTACCTAATAAAAAATAATAGTTGTGACTTTTAAATAAAAAAAACTAAACAGTTTAAACACCATTTTACTTATTTGATGAACTAAAGCATGTCTGAAAGTTTCACAGTGCATCTTCAAGTTTTTATATTTAAGAAGGAATTATGGATTGCAACAACATCCAACAAATACCCACTTTTACAACAATTTCTTTAATTTAAATGTCTAGAATTACTTACCAACGGATCCTCCTTGCTTTAGGGATGTTTTTCGCTTCAACACATTACCAGATTGCTCCCTCTGTTCATGGGCTCCCACAGCAAACAAACACACGCTCACTTGAGTTTGGCTTCAATACACAATTATACAACTAATTGATTGTTTCCGTACCTGCTGACTGTCACATACCGCTTAATCGCTTCAAGTATAATCTAAATTTCTGCATATTCAAAAGTCGCACTTGTTATAAATTAAGAAGAAACATAAATCATAAAGCTTGAAATAGCAATAACAATCACATACAAACTCTATATTGTTAACATCAGGAAAATTCATTGCGGCATACCTTCACGAAAGCTTTACCTAAGTCCTGATGAACATATAAATTCGTTAGTGTTAATGATTAAAGAAAAATGTAACCATATCATAAAAGCTAATTATTATCACACTTATATTTACCTGAGTTTGACTTTGACTCTGTTCATTAGTTGATTCTTTTGAGGTCCATAGCTGCTCCAAGTTGTAATAAACTACCCAGTTGTCGTGAGTACGACCATGATCGATCACCACCAGACAGCCTCCACCGTTGCTCACTGGTGCAACACAATCGTTATACACCTGCAACCGCCATAAAAAAGTATTAAAAAAACAAATCAGAATTTTAAAAATGTATTAAAATTAGTGCAATAACTTTACAAACCAATTCCACCATCAATTCCATTCAACAACTTTCCAAACCAAGATTCATAATTATAGTAATTATAGTTAATACATTTGACTATGCAGTTAATACATTTGACTATGACTATATGGAAAGTGTACAACTAATTGTGCTATTAACTTTCCTATAATACAATCAATCAATCTCTTACCAAAAAACTCAACCCTTCCTTTTAACAGCCAAGACTTTTCAAACCACCATTTATAACAATTAATTCTTATAATTATTCTTCCAAACTTTAAGCCATCAACTTAGGAAACAAATAAAATGCTAATAAATGAGACCCGAATCAACAAACAGGACCCGGACCCGAATAGCTTTCCTAAGCGGATTAATCACTAAAAAATATCCAACATTCTTTTACCTTTCATCTAATATTACGATCCTCAAGAACACCTCGAAGAACATATGAACATTCAACCTCACCCGAAGACAAACATCATCGAGCCAACATAATATCATGAACAAATATAACCAGTTAAGATTAACCAACATAAAAACAGATTAAAAAACATAAAGGATTCAAATCAATTAAAAACATATTAAAAAAACAGATTAACCCTAAATAAAAAACAATCCCAACTTCCAACACAGATTCAAAGACAACCAATACTAGTTTAACAACGATTGCACAATATAAACGAAATTTCCAACTTTCAAAATCAGTCAAAAACAGATTGAAAACATTGAACCCTAAAACATAAACACTTGAACAATCAAACCATAAAACATCAAATAATCTCTAACACACAATACATCAACAATCAAACCCTAAAACATGAATCTAAATAAATCAAACCCTAAAACATCAATCGAACCCTAAAACATCAATCAAAAATCAAAAGAATTAGTAAAACTGAACAATAATACACGCAAACACAAGCATTAAAAGACAAATAATCGAAATAAGTCAAAGAGATAGAATAGACATCAATCGACAAGCAAATGAAGAAAAAAAACAAAAAAAACAAAAAAAAAACATACAAATGAAGAACGATCGATTAATATAGAATGGGAGAGATTAAACCTTGAAGAAGAGATTAAAACAATGCTTGATTTGGTTGAATCGCATTCAAATCGCCTGCTAGGGTTAGAGGTTTCGATGGGAGCAAGATGGAGATTTGGGGGTTATGTTATGAACCTTGTGTTTTATTTGCTTATATATTTTTTTCTGATTTTTGATTTAAAAAAAAAAGGAAAAGTTTATAAAATCTCACATCATGCCATGTGGCTTAATGAGAGGAGGAGAGAGGATTGCTAGGGGTGTGAGAGATTGACAAGTGTACAAGAATGCTTTAAAATATTAGATGTATAGAAGATTACTAAAATCAATTAATTTATTTAATATATTATATTTGAATTTATTGTATTAAATAATAAAATGAGAGAATTCATGAGGGAGGGCCATGTGTCCCTCGTGTAGGTCTGGAACAGAATTTGGAAATGGTGTCATTTGAGGCCCAACAGACACGATTGTATTGAAGATATGCTCTCCTGGCAAGATGAGATCACGCGTCCAGGTCAAGGTAAAGATATTGTCCGAGGCATTATCATGGCTTCGTGTTGGGCGATTTGGAAGGAACACAATAATGTGGTGTTTAATAAAAAAGCTCCTAAGGTCGTTGAGGTCGTGGCTTCTGTCAAGTCCATGACATTTCTTTGGTTAACTTATAGATCGAAATGTAATAGGATTGAATGGAAGGATTGGGTCGTTTACCCATTGTATATGTTGTAATTAGTGGTTTGGAGCGGCCTTGGTTTTGAGGTCTGCTCGTTTTTGAATGAAAGTATTTTTTCAAAAAAAAATGTGTCCCTCGTGTGTTTTCTTTTATTATATAGTGTAGATGTAGATGTAGATGTAGATGTAGAAGTTTAGATGTAGATGTAGATTAAACTTGGAGTTAGACAAAAATACCAACCTAATTATGATTCTGCCATTCCCTTTCTAACCTTTTTGTTCTCCACTGGCTCTAAAAATAGCCGGCCCTCCTCTCTCACTCTCCCTAAAACATCGTCACCACTCTCTTCTTGCTCTCTCTGAAACACTCTTCTCCTGTAGCATTTACATCACCACAGATGTGGCAGTGAGGGTTGGTTGGTGGAGGTGTTAGACGAAGCACCAGTTTTCCAACAATTTCTGTTGCAGACAATAAGGAGGTTAGTTGCACCAAGCACCATATTTTTTTCATTTTAGTTAATGTTTTGATTTCATTCGTTGCCCTTTCTGGATTGTAAATATCACCAAGCTTTTCTCATTTATGTTTTTGTTAGGTTAATTGATCAGTTAGGGTTTCTTGAGTGGTGTACTAGTTTAATTTCATGCACACCAACTGTTCGTTATAATGCCTCAATGTGAGATACTCTTTTTTGCTTCATTATTAATTTCTATGTGCTTTTGCAGTAGATTGATTACTGTAAATGGATGATTTTTGTTGCAATTTAGCAAAATTCAACTTGTGAATTTAGTTTTAGAATTGGGTTTTTTGATTGCTACTATTCTAAAATGTCATGTTGCTCAAACAGTGGGTTTAATTTGTCATTTGACAAGTGAATGGATAGCTAAAGTTCTATACTTTCCAAGTAAATAAGAGTTTTGAGGATCCTTTGGTTTATCTTCAAAAGATAACAGGTTTAAGGCTACTTTAAAACGCATATATCGATACCGACCGCATTCCCGCTGCAACGCGCGGGGAAAATTTACTAGTTATTATTATTATTTGTAAACCTAATTCGTAAACTGTATACCAAAGCAACACCTGAAGAATCAATCGAACCAGACCACGACCCAATCGAACAGGTTAGTGCCTCTTTTCTTTTCCTGCTTCGACTTCAATAAATTTATAATTACATGCAAAAATTACTGATTTTATTAACTCGAAACTTGTTTAGTTGTTTAATAATTGAGAATTTAGTGATTTTTAGATGAAATTAAAGTGTTATTACGTAATTGGAATAATAAGCAATACTATATGACTATAAATCAAGATAAGATTGAAAAATGTTTGTTGATTCAGGTAGCTTTGTTATTTGTTTGGTTGCTGATGTGTATATTGTTTGTTGGTTCGGCGTTAAGTTCGACCGCGTAATTTAGTTGTTATTAGAGAATCGATGATCATGTCTACCGATTACGGTCCATTGTATGTTGGCATACAAAGAAGTATTTCATTTGGAGTGATTTAATTTATTAAGATTCTGGTTTGTAGGTGAGTTTAGTTAGCGGCTGAAGGATGGTTGAAACCTTGTTTGAAGACATATTTAGGGTTGATCAGCTTGATCCAGATGGCAAGAAGTTTGACAAAGGTAATTCGTTGTTCCTGGTTCATGTTATTTATCCGATTGGCATATTTATTGAAGAGTAGTTAAAACTTAAAATAGTGGTTTGTTTGGGAGGCAAAGTGCAGAATAATGCTGCAAACACGGATAGTTGTTTGCAGTGGCGAAGCTTGACCCGAAGGTTTGGGGGGTCGAAACCCTATATTTCCAAAATTTTCTATACAAATACTTCTGCGCGAAAATTCGGGGGGTGCCCCCCCCCCCCCCCCACACCTCCCACTAAGCTGCGCCCCTGGTTGTTTGAAGTGCAGTGCTGTTTATTTCATAATTGCAATCCTTTATTGAACATTTACATATCTTTTTTAAAAATTAAACTTTGTTCGTTATAAAAACGATTTTTAAAGTGTGCCTTATCAAGATATGATTTGGTGTAAAGGGCAACAGGTTCTAATTAGTGTTGGTTCACCTAATCTTGGTGTCTGTGACACATGGTTTCATGTTTTCACACTTTTTTTGCAAATTCAGGGAACTGTATTATCTTTTGTTGATGAAATAGTCGTGTTTTGTTAGAGGGATATGCTCTCTATGTCTTGTGAATCTATCACCTCTATATTTATATAAAAATAGTTCTGCAGATGTTAGTGAATTACTGTTATGTGCTTACAAGAACAGGTTAGCATAGTAATTTGAAACTTTATGCGTGTCAATTTTTGTTTGTGAATTGCAGTTAATCGCATTGAAGCAAGGAGCGATCAATTTGATATGTACATGCAGCTGGATGTGAATTCAGAGATTTATCCAATGCATGTGGGTGAGAAGTTTATGATGGTTTTTAGCATCTACCTTAAATTTGGATGGAACTCCTGACAGTGGCTTTTTTTCTCCGGTAATTTCCACACTTGCTAATATATTTATGAACACTAAAGTATGTTTAGACGAAAATTTTATGGGGTTCCTATTCCATCTGCAGGGTGGCAGAAAGTCTCTTGCTGACAAATTTGAGTATGTGATGCATGGCAAATTGTACAGGATCTCTGAGGAAGGCTCCGGAGCCAATGTTAAAGCGTACGTAGAAAGTCTATGTACTTTTATCTTATTGATGGGAAATTTCACACACACGCATGTTAAAAGTTCAAATGTCTTTCAAAATTCCACAATATCATCATCTTTTTTTTTTTTCTCGTAAAAAAGTCATATTTACGTGCTCCAAAGAAAAGAACATTACGGGTTGAGATGATCCATGGTAACAGTGGGTTGTTCTGTTTGACTTGTATCTTACTCGCACTTGTTTTCATTCAGGACATTTATGTTTCGTTCGGTGGTTTATTAATGTTGTTGAGGGGTGACCCTCAATTGCAGCTAAATTTGAGCTTGATCAGAGGTTGTTCATCCTTATGAGGAAGGTAAATCACATAGAGTTTTTATTTATTTTTTCAATTATCATTATTATCATTTTTTTTAATTTTGCCTGGCTCTCAAGGTTGGACTGAACTTATAAAACAATTGTTTATACCTTTTTTGTTGCAGGTGGACAAGGCTTAGTTCAACATGTCTCACTCTGTAGTGTTTCTAGAGCTGGCTAATGCTAAGTAATGACCAATGAGAATTTATTAATATTAATCAGATGTAAAATATGTAAACTATAAGTTGCTCATACATTATGTGTACCTTTGGGCTCCTAATACCATTTTTTTTTGGTTAAGACTGCGTGAGATTTTTGTTTTTTTTTTTGTTTTTTTTTTGTGCGTGTGTGGAGGGTTAATCGCGTCATGCATACTGTTATGGGACTGTTACGGAGCGCAGCGCAACCCCTTGTTGTGAATTGTTACTAGTTACTAATAATGGCTTGAAATAAAGGTGAGGGGTGTGGTACTGACCACCCCGGCTATGTCATCACCACCACCGCGCAGGAGAGAGAGAGAGAGAGAGAAGGATGGGGAGGATTCCCTGGTTTCACTGCTGGGGCACGTGCCACCAGCCCACCAAGGCTCCGGTCTCCCACACCTCTCAGCCTAGGAGTAAAAAATCAACTCAAAAGACTGACATTTTACGGACCACTATTTAACTTTCATATGACGTGAAATTGGCATCGACCACTTTTCGAATCTAGAAATTCTAAAGATAGATGGTCATATGGATCAAAGTTGCCCACATTGTAGGGCATCTAAAGTGTGCGTGGAAGTCTTGCGTTAGGAATCCTACTATTGGTGAACGGTGATTTCGAGGTTTAGGGACAACTAGCAATACGGTCCATTGGAGTCGTAACCCTTGTGCACATGTTGGTGCTCCTGGAGCTAGTATGGTGATGACGATGTGAATGGACTGGCCAATTCTGACTATGTTGACTCTTGAGAGTCCTTCAACCGGTGGTGCCATGAGAAGGTCAAGACGTGAGGCGATGCAGTATCTGTGTTCGAGAAAAGCATGACGTAATGTCCCACACATTGCGAACTATTGAAGCAAGCGTCATTCACACATCTAGACGCGTTTGAACACAGGTCCCGCCTGGCTATAACGTGACTAGCCTGCATTAATAGCATAACATTATCCTCATCACACTTGATGGATTTCTGATTGTTACCAAACTTTAGCTTAATGATCAGACTATGAAGAGGTAATGAATTTGAACCAAATGATCATATTCCAATTCTTTTGTTTTTGTACTTCACAAATCAAAGCCCTCTTAATACATTTCTGAGCGATCAACATTAATTCGTTAAGTGAAAAGGTTGCACATCACATCATGTGTATGATAAAATATTTCACTAACACTATGAAAAAGAATTTGGAATGTGATCATAATGGTAGTGTTAGTGACACCATCTTTGCGTAGATCCAACGTCAAAACCAAAACAAAAACAACAAACAAATCAACCACAAAACATCACAACAAAAATCCATAACTTCTTATTTATCCCAAGCATTTAAACCACTTCATCCATCAACAACAAAGTCAACGAAATCACACAACCATAAACCCTAAAACAACACACACCAAACATAACCAAAAACAAAAACACAAATCAAGTCAACAATGAAGCAGATCTAGAGCTGACCACAATCAGCAATCACAACCGGCTTCGAGCAACTCCCAGATCCAGACCCAACCTTCTCAATCGCCTTCACAACATCCATCCCTTCAACCACCTTCCCAAACACCACATGCTTCCCATCAAGCCACTCAGTCTTAGCCGTACAAATAAAAAACTGCGACCCATTAGTATTCGGTCCAGCGTTAGCCATCGACAGAATACCTGGTCCAGTATGCTTCTTGATAAAATTCTCATCAGCAAACTTGTTCCCATAGATGGACTCACCACCTGTTCCATTACCTCTGGTGAAGTCACCTCCCTGACACATAAAGTTAGGGATCACACGATGGAAGCTCGACCCTTTGAAGTGTAAGGGTTTGCCTGAGGTTCCTCGGCCCTTTTCGCCGGTGCAGAGGGCGCGGAAGTTCTCGGCGGTGCGGGGAGTGGTGTCGGCGTAAAGCTCCATCACGATCCGGCCTGTCGGAGCGCCGCCGACGGTCATGTCGAAGAAGACTTTAGGGTTAGCCATGGATGATGGTTTGGTAATGG
Source organism: Ambrosia x helenae (assembly GCA_030844895.1). Taxonomy (NCBI): domain Eukaryota; kingdom Viridiplantae; phylum Streptophyta; class Magnoliopsida; order Asterales; family Asteraceae; genus Ambrosia; species Ambrosia x helenae. Next base: position 26,564,452 of record CM061231.1, read on the forward strand.
TGTGTGTGTTACCCAGTGTTTGTTTGTTTGTTTGTTGAAGACTGGGTTAGGGTTTGGTGAAGGTTATATAGGGATGTGTGATGGGAGATGGGAGGATCTGGACCGTTGGATGGGTGTGGAGGGTTAACTAGGGTTGGGTTTCGGTTAACTAGGGTTCGGTTTGGGTCATGAACGAGTCACGTGGCATATGCTTTGTAAATATTCTCACAATTTAAAAGGGCCTTTTTTTTGCATTGCTTATGAAAAATAATAATTTTTTTTAGAGAAAATTATAATTTTTGTCCTTTATAAACATCAAACTTATGGACTGAGTCCTTTAAAACTTTTAGTTTCAGTCTTTATCCTTTATATGAAAAATTGTCACGATTTTTGTCCTTTATACTTAACCCAGTTAGTATAATCAGTTAAGTCACCCCACATGCAATGCATGTGAGGGTATAAACGTAATTTCACCTCCCATTTTAATCCCTTATAAAATCTGATTTATTACTTCCATCTCCCCCAAATCAATCAAAAACCCTAAAAAAATCGATCCTATCTCTTAACCTTCACTCTCCTCTTCTCTCTCTCTCTCACACACGGTTATCTCTATCTCATATTCTGCTGGAACTTCACCTGCCCTGGCTCCATAATTCGGTTCAGACATCTCACTACCGCTCCCCTCAGCCGCATCATCGCCAGCCGGATCTCCTCTGTCGCCTTCTATACCGTCAGACCTGCCTTTATTTCCTACTTCCAATATACGTCATCGGTACCAGAGACGGAGCGACTGTTGTTGCGTGTGCTATAGGTTTTGCTGGATTGTTGTAAAGGATATGTCAACAGAATATTAGGAATATTAGCGGAGTTTAGTTCTGCTGTGAGAAGAGTGGTTTTGCTGGATTGTTGTACATTATTATTAGACTGAATTACAAGTTTTGTCCTTTAGCTTTATGTTGGGTGTCGAATCCAGCAAATAAATATATAATAAACCTACTAGTATAGTGAAAGTAAGGTTCGTGTCCTCAGGGATACAGATTAACCAATTATACCAAAAACGTTTCAAGTACAGATACGATTGTTTAAAGGGGGGTTTTGATTTGATAAAAAAAAATGACGAAAACTAAATTAAAAACTAAGACGATTAAAATGTTGGGGAATTCAGATATTAAAAACTAATTTCAACACCAGGGCAATTTCTTGATTCGATTCGGCTTACGATCATTAACGATCACGGTGCAATGATCCTTTTAATTAATAGTTTGTATCAATACTAGACGTCACGCCGTTCGGACATCCACTCCATCTAAAGTCTAACCAAGCGCAGTTCGTTGATTAGAGCCAACCCGCTACTCCAAGCTCACGCCGTTCGGATCTTAGTGTGCAGGTTGCATGATAGAAGTATCGATTATAATTAAACACTCACGCCGTTCGGAATGTTTAACTAGATCATGTGAATCTATAATAATTTTGGGTTCATAGACAAACTCAAAATATTATTTGTTCCTTGTATCAAAAACTAAAACTTGATTAGGGTTTTAAATATTGATGAACTTTATTAGAAAAATTAATAAGTTGATCAGGTTTATTAACAATCTAATATTTTTCTAGATTGAATCCGTATTAAGAGTAAGAATCACACAAACAAACCACTAAAATAAATGGATCTCATAACCGGTTCACATAAGTTTATGAATCAAATCAAACAAACCCTAGTGTTGAAACTATATTGTTCTAGCCGAACATGACGGCTAGAACAACCAAAACAATTATAATACGAAACATTCAAAAATCAAAGCTTACGAAAAAGAAATACTAATTGTCTTTTGTTTTGTAAACAAAACAAAAAAAATACTCCAATGCTTGCTTCCCTTGTGCTTTTGCTTCTTTTTCGATCTGTACCAAAAAAAAAAATCCCAACTATATCAATTGAATAATCTCTTCTCAAAGAAAAGGTTCCAGCTTCCGAATCCTCATCCCCACAAAAAGCTCTTTGTTTGTTATCTTTTTTTTTTTTTTCATTTTAAATTCCTTTAATTATTAGCTTTCAAATTCGGCCCCTCTAGTTCTTTTCTTGCTGCTTACGGTCTAAACTTCTTTTCACGAACGTCAATAAAGTCCAAGTAAATCGCGGCTTCGCCTCGTCAATGCTCGCCATTGCTTTTGTCAATTCTCCACACCTACAAAATCAACCAAAACAAACCAAAGTAGATTCCATTCCACCAAAACATGCATTTCACGAAAACAATGCAATATGTACAACCTAAATGCATAAAAACTCTAAAACTAGCTACTAAAAAGATGATAATTTATGCCTAAAAATGCAACTAACAAATCTCCCCAAGCTTAAACCTTTCCTTGTCCTCAAGGAAGTCAAGAATAAAACTAAGTCGAGGAGCGAACACGAAAACAAACAAAACACATATGCATGCTTGAAATGAAATATTTTTTTTTCTTTTTGTCCCTTGGCAAAACTTCATGCTAAACACGTCCAACACATTCCCAAGACATAGACGACTAACATCAAACGGAGCGAATATAAGCCACAAACCGTAGGAACACATTAATTCACAAGACTAACAACGATCAATAGATTTACGACCCAACAAGTCTAGATGATGCCATTTTTTAAAAACATGGGCGTACCTATTCAAGCTTCGCCTCCCTTCAAGAATCTAACCATACATAGCATGTACCCCTCACAATAATCACTCAACACTCGGTTATATATATGCAATTTGGAGTGATTCTCTCAAAACCGGACAATAAAAACATCGTTAACATAAGCTTGTACATTAATCAAATCTACACCTAATTGTTAAAACTTAACATAGATCAAGAGGGCTTTTTGGGTTGGCAAGGGCTAAAGGTAGGAAAATTTGGGGAAATGGCGAAAACAAAAGAAAAGACAATCCGGTCTAATAAACAAAACTTCTAAACACATAGCAACACTTAGTTTTTTCGACTCAACAATTTATTCTATTTTTTTTCTTTTCTTTTTCTTTTCTGTTTTTTTCTTTCTTTTTTTTTCTGTTTTTTTTTTTCACTTTTTTTTTTTTTTTGATCACATAACATACTCTTCTGTCTTATTTATACACTTCAGTAAGGTCACGATATAAACACAAGTTAAACCGGATGTAATAAACGAATCACGGGTTAAATCAAAAGAAAAGGTCAAGGCTCAAAGGGGCTACTATTGGGAATGTTTCAATTGGGTTAATAACAAAATAAACGAAAATAAAGATGATGAAAAGGCTCAACATATGGGTAATCCTAATGCCTCTGTCACTTCTATGTCAAATCTCAACCTAAGGTCTCAAAATGTATAGTTCTAAAACGATGAATCATGTCGGTACACACACATCAAACGAAACAATGAATATGTATATGAAAATTTAAGGCTCAAAACTCACTGAACGTATGGAATTGGGCTGCCGATACAAGCTATGCATAGCTATCACTATCCAGTCAACTACACCATCCTAAGTACCCCAAACATTTTATATTTTCTAAAAAAAAATGACTATGTTGGGCCTACTTTATCCCGCAACTTAAAGAATTTGCGTCCTAAAGCGTGTAAGCCCACACCGACCCGCCTTCAACTTACGTTTTACAATGAATGAGACGTGCCTTTCGTGTGCAATCAGAAAACCTTGGGAATTTTTTTCTCAATTTTTTTTTTTTTTTTTATATATGCAAAATGGCTACTAATAATGCATGAAATATAACCAAACTAATGCAAATGCAAACAAAAGAAATAGAAAATACCTCTCCCCAAGCTTGAATAAAGCAGTGTCCTCAATGCTCAGAGACGAGGGCGGAAGGCATCTAATGCGGCGGTGGAGGTGGCTGAGGCCTGAGTCGATCACGGATTTCAGCAATAGCACGACCCATCTCCCGTTAGTGTGCATACATGAACCGAAGCATCGCGCGCTGATCAATTAATTCTCTCCGAACTTGGCGCAATTCATCCCGTACGGTAGATTGCTCGGTATCAATGGCAATGGAGCGATCATCATTCTCTTGTGGTGCATCTACAGGGATCCCAATAGGAACTTCTGACTCAGGAACATCATCCGGGTCATAGAATCTTGTCCAGTCTGTCTCAGAGGTGGGGGCAGCTAGTGATAACCTTTGAATATTTGTTTGATTAATGTTAATGGTTTCACTTTCTCCCTTTAACCAAATGACCCCACTACTGAATTTCGGAAGCTTGTACAGTTTCATCCTAGCCAACTGAACCATGTCTAGGTGTGGAGCACCCTTTAGCTCTTCCAAGGAAGGTGGGACTGAAGCTTTAGAGATGGGTGACGGGCTAGAATGGTGACCACTGACCCGCAACAAATCTGCCCTTTTGTCGCGTTCGCGACCTGCAATAGCTTATGGCTCAAATATCTCCCGAAGTTAGGCTGTGACTGCTGAGGGTAAATCATGCACCATAGCAGATAAAGCTCACTAATGGTAATGCTCCCAGTATCTTGCCTACTATCAAGGATGTTTGACAGTAGACGGTGAGCGACCCGTAGCACCGGATGGACTATCTGTGAAGCTTTCAGTTTGCTACTTGCAAAATGATCATCAGTGGTGATAGATTTCCAAAAAGCTTTCGCTTTGAAAGACTCATGGGTAGGATCATTAGGGCCGAATGTTCCTTCAGTGGGAGCATCAATCATCCGACATATGTCATCTATAGAGAGTGCACACTCTTTGTTTAAAAGACGAAAGCGGAGTTTGTCGTCTTTAAGGTGTAAGGAGCGCAAAAACTCAATAGTAGTTCTTTCAAAACCCACATCAAACCATTTTAATAGCTTGCCCCATCCAATATTCCCGAACAAAGTTTCCACTCCTTCGAGAACACCCAAATCTTTCAATGATTTTTCATGTGCAAATTTGGTGTTACACAACCCTCGGCTCTTCAGGAGTGCTAATTTTTCACCATCTTTGAGCTTGGTGACCTGATGATTTCCAGCTGCGCTGCTCGAAGCTTGTTCAGCTGTTGCTGTTTTCTTTGCACGTTTCGCAGGTGGCTGTGATGGCGAAACGGTCGTGCTTTGTTTGTTTATGACACGCATCTTTACGACCTGAAAGAATATATATATATATATATATATATATATATAACGCATCATTCACAGATTGCCCATCGCCATTCAACCTTTTATGTTAGGTCATCAATTTTTTTCATATCATGTTCAGTAAACGAATTACCTGATGAACCTGCCTTAAACATATAATATACACAACAATAATTTCAAGAAATTCAAGACAACACAATCAATTAAAACAATAGCAATGGAAACAACCATAATTAAACCAATGTGAGATAGCACATAATATTTAACCATATGGAATTTGGGCTGCCTAAATTAGGTAAAGGAGACCAGGGCTAAAGCTAGGTGTTAGGGTTCGGGTCAAAAGTTGCAGAGGAGATGGAGTGACAGAGGGAAGCGGAAGGGTCTAGGGTTTTAGGGTGGTGGCTGATTAAGGCGGTGGGCGGTTGTTCGGTTAGGATGACTTGGCCAGAGGTGATGGTGGTTGGCGGCGGCGGGTGGTCAGGGATGGTGGGTAGCGAAGGAGGTGGTGGCTGTGGAGTGGAAGGGGACGCGAGCAGGGGAGGGGGTGGAGGAAGGTGGTCGGGTGGTGACAGAGGGGCGGCGGGTGGCGGGGTGGCTGTAACCCAAAGAACGGAGAGAGAGGGAGGGAAAGAAGGGAGTACCTGGCAGAGACGTGGTGGTCGGCTGGACAGAAGGGGCGGCGACTGGCTCGAGCAGGAAGAAGAAGGACGGCGGCTGACGGTGTTTTGAGCGGCGGCAACTGGTGGTCTGCTGTGGACGACAGAGGTGAGGTTAAGGGAGGATTATTGTAGAAGGGTGAAGATGGTGAAGGAGGTGATGATAGAGATGTTGGTGTGTGTTGTATGGGTTGTGGTGGGTTCTAGGTTTTTTTGAAAGATGAGGATGAGGTTGGAGAAGAAAACAAAGTTTAGGAAGAAGATTATTATTATTATTATTAACCCGGCCATGTAAAGGTTATGACCCGCCCGGGTCAAATTTCGGCCCCCTTTCAGAATTTTCAACCCGCCCGGGTTGTTGTGACACCCGCCCGGGTAAATTTTCGGAATTTTAGAGTTCTTTTTCAACCCGCCCGGGTCGTTAAGACACCCGCCCGGGTCAAATTTCGCACATCAAAAAATTTCTAAGAAATGTTAACCCGCCCGGGTCTCTTGTGACACCCGCCCGGGCTAGATTTTGGCCAAAATAAAGTTCTTAAACCCGGCCGGGTTAACTCCTGATACGCCCGGGTTGTTTTTTTTTTTTTTTTTTTTAAATGCAAAAAATGAATAAAAATAGCTAAATACGAAACCACGGGTTGCCTCCCGTGCAGCGCCTTTCTTTCATGTCTTTAGGCTAGACTTAGACCGAGTCTAATCTTGGTATTGCACACATTCCAACTCCATTGCACACTCTTCTTCATGTTGGAATGTTTCATAAAACATTTTCAAACGATGCCCGTTCACCTTAAACGTTTTCCCTGTTTGTTCACTTGTTATTTCTACTGCACCATGAGGATAAACGTTAGTGACCACAAACGGTCCGACCCATCGTGACCGTAATTTGCCAGGAAATAATTTAAGCTTAGATGAGAACAACAATACCTTCTGGCCTACACTGAAAGTTTTTCGTGTGTTTACCTTATCATGGAAAGCTTTAGTCTTTTCTTTATAAATTCGGGAATTTTCGTAAGCATCGTTTCTGATTTCCTCTAACTCTTGAATTTGTAGCTTACGATAAATTCCCGCTTCGTCAATCTTCAAGTTGAACTGCTTCACGGCCCAATAAGCCTTGTGTTCCAATTCAACAGGAAGATGACAAGCTTTTCCAAAGACCAGGCGAAACGGCGACATACCTATAGGTGTTTTGTAGGCAGTGCGATATGCCCACAATGCATCATCCAAGCGTAAGCTCCAGTCCTTACGGTTTGGGTTAACCGTCTTTTCAAGGATCGATTTGATTTCTCGATTTGATATCTCTGCTTGACCATTCGTCTGTGGATGGTATGCTGTCGAAACTCGATGCGCAACACCATATTTCTTGAAAAGTGCTTCAATGGTTCTATTGCAGAAATGTGATCCTCTATCGCTTATGAATGCTCTTGGTGTACCGAACCTGCTAAAAATATTAGCCTTCACAAAATCTGAAACAACTTTAGCATCGTTAGTTCTCGTGGCTTTTGCCTCCACCCATTTGGAGACATAGTCCACGGCCAAAAGAATATAAATGTTGTCAAACGACATTGGGAACGGACCCATAAAATCAATGCCCCATACGTCAAAAATTTCACACACTAAAATGGGTTGGAGGGGCATTTGATCCTTAGACCTCAAGTTACCGGTTTTCTGGCACCTTTCACAAGATTTACAAAACATGTATGAGTCAAGAAATATCGTTGGCCAAAAGAAACCGGATTCAAGTACCTTATGTGTTGTTCGTTTTGGACCAAAATGTCCTCCACAAGCTTGTGAATGGCAAAAATCTAAAATTGAAGGTACCTCACTTTTGTCGACACACCTTCTTATGACTTGATCGGCACATATTTTCCAAAGGTATGGATCGTCCCAAACATATCGCCTTGCTTCCTTCTTGATTTTATCCTTCTGAGCACGTGAAAGATCGAAAGGAAGAGTGTGCGTCACCAAGTAATTGACGATGTCCGCATACCAAGGAGTCGTCACTTCAGTAGCGAATAGCTGTTCATCCGGAAATGAATCGTTCATAGGCATCGGATCCTCATTGTTGATGATCCTACTCAGATGGTCTGCTACTAAGTTATGCTTCCCACTTTTATCTCTAATCTCCAAATCGAATTCTTGGAGTAAAAGCACCCACCGAATCAGTCTTGGTTTTGCATCCTTCTTTGTCATGAGATATCTCAAAGCTGCCTAATCAGAATAAACAATTACTTTAGTACCCAATAAGTATTGTCTAAATTTCTCTAAAGCAAAAACAATAGCTAAGAGCTCCTTTTCTGTAGTCGAGTAATTGCTTTGAGCATGGTCCAATGTCCTCGAAGCATAGTAGATCACATGTGGTACTCGATCCTTCCTTTGACCCAACACCGCCCCTACTGCATGATTGCTTGCATCGCACATGATCTCGAATGGTAACTCCCAATCAGGCGGTTGGATTATGGGAGCGGTAACTAGCAAGTCTTTCAAGGTGTCAAAGGCTTTCTTGCATGCTTCGGAGAAGTTGAATTCAACATCTTTCTGTAAAAGCTCACACATTGGTCTTGCTATCTTTGAAAAATCTTTGATAAATCTTCGGTAAAAACCTGCATGACCAAGAAAAGAACGTACCTCGCGGACAGAGTTAGGATAAGGTAAAGATTTAATAATGTCTATCTTTGCCTTGTCAACTTCCAAACCTTTTGCAGAAACAACATGCCCCAGAATGAGACCTTAGTCAACCATAAAATGACATTTTTCATAATTCAAAACAAGGTTGGTCTCAATGCATCTTTTCAAAACCTTTGTCAAATTTGTTAAACATTCTTTGAAAGAGTTTCCATAAACAGTAAAATCGTCCATAAAAACTTCAATGATCTCTTCAACATATTCTGAAAAAATGCTTACCATGCACCTTTGGAATGTGGCGGGAGCATTGCAAAGCCCAAAAGGCATCCGCCTATATGCAAACGTTCCAAAGGGGCACGTAAATGTGGTTTTCTCTTGGTCTTCCGGTGCGACGGGTATTTGGTGAAAACCCGAGTACCCGTCCAAGCAACAATAATGGGTCTTTCCCGCTAACCTCTCTAACATTTGGTCAATGAATGGTAGCGGGAAATGGTCCTTTCGGGTCGAGGCATTAAGCCTTCTATAATCTATGCACACTCTCCACCCGTTTTGTACACGGGTGGGGACCAACTCACCTTGTTCATTTTCAGTGACAGTAATACCTGATTTCTTTGGCACTACTTGTACGGGGCTCACCCACTTGCTATCAGATATTGGGTAGATCATACCTGCATTCAACAACTTGAGAATCTCCTTTTTCACAACTTCCATCATAGGAGGATTTAACCTTCTTTGTGCTTCCCTTGTTGGCTTGTAATCTTCCTCCATAAGGATTTTATGCATGCAGAGTGTTGGACTCAAACCTTTGATGTCGGCTATGGTCCATCCTATTGCTTCCTTATAGTGCTTCAAAGTCTCAACCAACTCACTTTCTTACTCATTTGACAACTTGTTGGATATAATCACCGGTAAAGTTTCCTTCTCCCCAAGGTATGCATACTTTAAGTGTTCGGGGAGAGCTTTCAGCTCCAAGTCCGGTGCCTGCACAATAGATGGAAGAAGCTTTTGGTTAGTAATCGGTAGTTGTATTTTTGGAGCTTCATACCTTGTTTTCCTTTGTGCATCCATAAAAATCACAAGTTCTATCAGATCCTCCCCAAGCTTGAACTTTTCAGTAAGTTCTTTTGCTGCAACTTCATCAATGCTTCTGTTTAAGACTAATGCTAAAACATCATGGTTAGATAACTCAAAACAATCATCAGATAAGGGTTCAATAACATCTAACCAATTTAAAGATGAAACATCACTTGGGTAACGCATAGCATCATAGATATTAAAATTGATAACTTCCCCATCAAATTCCATTGATAGGGTACCACTATAAACATCAATTTTTGTTTTAGCAGTTTTCAAAAATGGTCTCCCTAACAAAATGGAACTTGAACTTGGAGTGTCATCATCCTCCATATCCAACACATAAAAATCAGCAGGAAATACCAATTCATTCACTTGAACCAAAACATCCTCTAATACACCTTTTGGGTATACTAAGGATCGATCGGCCAACTGAATTACTACCCCGGTCCTTTTTAATGGTCCTACATTTAGTGTTTTGAAAATAGAATTTGGTAGGACATTAATAGAGGCTCCAAGGTCGAGCATGGCTCGTGGTATAGTTAGATTCCCCAATTTGCAAGGAACCGTGAAAACACCCGGGTCCTTGCACTTTTGTGGTAATCTTTTTTGTAAAACCGCTGAAATATTTTCACCAACCTTGACAGTTTCATTACCTTTCAGCTTCTTCTTCGATGTGCAAAGCTCTTTCAAGAACTTCGCATATCGTGGAACCTGTTTAATAGCATCAAGTAAAGGAATGTTTACCTCTACCTTTCGAAAGGTCTCCATGATCTCTTGCTCTTCCCTTTGCTTTTGTGTGCTTCGCAGTCTAGAAGGGAATGGGGGAGGAGTAGTGAACTTTGCCTTCACTTCATCAGATTTGGGCATCTCTTGCTTGTCATTGCCCTTTTTCTCAACAACAACGTCTTCCTCTTCCTCTTGCAATTCGGGAGCATCATAACTCTTTCCACTTCTCAAGGTGATGGCACAAGCATTGTGTTTGGGATTTGCTTCGGTTTGTGGGGGTAACTTGCCTTGAGATTCTATCTTGCTGACCGAGCTAGCGAGTTGTGCCATTTGTTGCTCCAAATTCTTGATGCTGGATCTAGTCTCTTGTTGGAATGAGTGAGTACTAGTGGCTAAGCTCTTCACAATGTCTTCTAAAGATGGCCCTGAGCTTCCCGCTTGTTGTTGTGCAGGTGGTTGTTGCCTAGACTGATAGTTTTGCTGTTGTTGATTGCCTTGAGAGGACTGCGTTGTTGAAATGGTGGCGGCCTCTGTTGATAACCCATATTGGAGGGATGTCCCCAATTTTGATTGCCTCGTGGTTGTTCATACTGTCTCAAATTCTGTCCCGAGTAACCAATTGCATTTGCATCTTCAACATCCTCTTGCAATGTAGGACACATATCAGTGGGGTGTCCATGTTGCAAGCATATCCCACAAGCTTTTGATTTTTGGTCAACTCCCTTCTCTTTGGTAAGTAGCATCACAGCTTTTGTCAATTCAGCGATTTGGCTTTCAAGATGAGGAGTATTCACTTCTTTGACACCCCTTGGCGGATCAACATACCATTCTTCCTCATGTGCTGAATGCTTCGAGTCTTCAGCAATTGATGTGATTAGAGCTCGAATTTGAGTAGGAGTTTTATCAAGTAGAGCTCCTCCACTAGAGGCATTTATCAAACGCCTCTCCATCGGTGCCAATCCTTCACAGAAGTACTGAAGGAGTTGATGCTCAGATATGCCATGTTGTGGGCATCGAGCACAAAGCTTCTTGAACCTGTCCCAATAAGTGTGCAATGCTTCCCTTTTGATTTGCTTGATCCCGATGATCTCTTTACGGAGTATTGAAGCTTTGACTTCCGGGAAGTATTTGTCAAGGAACAGTGTTGCAAGTTCATTCCATGTGGTTATCGACCCCGGTGGCAGGTAATATAACCACTCTTTAGCTGAATCTTGAAGAGAGAAGGGGAATGCCCTTAGTTTGATTTGGTCTTCAGTAATGTCGTGTGGCTTCATACCTGAACACACAACATGAAACTCTTTAAGGAACTTGTGTGGGTCTTCATTCTCTAAGCCTCTGAAAACGGGTAACAGATGGATCAACCCAGATTTCAGTTCAAAGTTTTCCATTGCAGGGTAGTTGATGCAAAGTGGTTGCTGTGGGACATCACGATTCGCCCACTGTCTAAGGGTTTGTTCAGCTGCCATTGTTGGTTCGGGTGAGTTTGGTTCTTGGTGGGTATGGGTGGGTGAGTGTGGTGGAGTAATGAGTGTTTGTGGATGTGAGAGAGATTCGGTTTCAGCTTCGGATTCACTTGACAAGAGTATGTCTTGCCAAATGTTAGTGATCGGAGGTGAAGTTATAGAGGTTGGGGAGCTTGCTAACTTCTTTCGTTGTTTTGCTTGCTTCCTTAATCTCCTTGCAGTTTTCTCTATCTCCGGATCAACTTCAAGTGGTGTACCTGTACGAGAAGATCTTGGCATGAAACAATTAGAATTGCCGTATCCCCGGCAACGGCGCCAATTTGTTGGGTGTCGAATCCAGCAAATAAATATATAATAAACCTACTAGTATAGTGAAAGTAAGGTTCGTGTCCTCAGGGATACAGATTAACCAATTATACCAAAAACGTTTCAAGTACAGATACGATTGTTTAAAGGGGGGTTTTGATTTGATAAAAAAAAAATGACGAAAACTAAATTAAAAACTAAGACGATTAAAATGTTGGGGAATTCAGATATTAAAAACTAATTTCAACACCAGGGCAATTTCTTGATTCGATTCGGCTTACGATCATTAACGATCACGGTGCAATGATCCTTTTAATTAATAGTTTGTATCAATACTAGACGTCACGCCGTTCGGACATCCACTCCATCTAAAGTCTAACCAAGCGCAGTTCGTTGATTAGAGCCAACCCGCTACTCCAAGCTCACGCCGTTCGGATCTTAGTGTGCGGGTTGCATGATAGAAGTATCGATTATAATTAAACACTCACGCCGTTCGGAATGTTTAACTAGATCATGTGAATCTATAATAATTTTGGGTTCATAGACAAACTCAAAATATTATTTGTTCCTTGTATCAAAAACTAAAACTTGATTAGGGTTTTAAATATTGATGAACTTTATTAGAAAAATTAATAAGTTGATCAGGTTTATTAACAATCTAATATTTTTCTGGATTGAATCCGTATTAAGAGCAAGAATCACACAAACAAACCACTAAAATAAATGGATCTCATAACCGGTTCACATAAGTTTATGAATCAAATCAAACAAACCCTAGTGTTGAAACTATATTGTTCTAGCCGAACATGACGGCTAGAACAACCAAAACAATTATAATACGAAACATTCAAAAATCAAAGCTTACGAAAAAGAAATACTAATTGTCTTTTGTTTTGTAAACAAAACAAAAAAAATACTCCAATGCTTGCTTCCCTTGTGCTTTTGCTTCTTTTTCGATCTGTACCAAAAAAAAAATCCCAACTATATCAATTGAATAATCTCTACCCAAAGAAAAGGTTCCAGCTTCCGAATCCTCATCCCCACAAAAAGCTCTTTGTTTGTTATCTTTTTTTTTTCATTTTAAATTCCTTTAATTATTAGCTTTCAAATTCGGCCCCTCTAGTTCTTTTCTTGCTGCTTACGGTCTAAACTTCTTTTCACGAACGTCAATAAAGTCCAAGTAAATCGCGGCTTCGCCTCGTCAATGCTCGCCATTGCTTTTGTCAATTCTCCACACCTACAAAATCAACCAAAACAAACCAAAGTAGATTCCATTCCACCAAAACATGCATTTCACGAAAACAATGCAATATGTACAACCTAAATGCATAAAAACTCTAAAACTAGCTACTAAAAAGATGATAATTTATGCCTAAAAATGCAACTAACACTTTATACCAGATTTCAAAGAATGTCCTTTAACTTCAAAATTGATTGGTTTTGTCCTTTATGTTCCAAAATCTTGCACGTTACGTCCTTTGACACTAACCCAGTTAGATTTTAACTGAATTGTGAGGGTAAAATCGTCTTTCTACTCATTTTGGGACTAGTTGTGTAACTACCTAAAAGTTTGAACCAAAATGTAAGTACATATGTTTTTATATAAAAACGTTTTTTGAAGTAATTTAAAAAAAAGCCAAAATAAAAAAATATCTTTATGTCTTCTTCAGCTGTTGACCCCTCCCCTTTCTCTCTCAGCCACCACCACCACCAACAAACCCACAACCACTACCCACCCCTTACCACCTGAAACTTCCGACTCAAATCCAACCCTTCATCGTCCCAACCCACCCCATTTGTTTTATTTAAAAACTCATACCGAATCAATCTAGATTCCCCCAAGAACATTACGAACCCTAAAACCCTTAATCCCCAAAATTGACTGATGATATTTAATTGAAACGAATTCAAACATGGGGCTCCTAATTCCAGGATAAAAACCTACTGAAATCATCGGAGATGGATGAACAGAAACACACACACACACACACATAAACTCTTTCTTTATCTCTGTATAACCCCTCCCCCCTCTCTATACCGTATCCACCATCAATCACTAGATGATGGGTTTTGGGTTGGAGAATAGAGGTGGTGGTGGTGGCGGCTATAATGGGATGGTGGTTGGTGGTTGGAGAACGGCGGTGGTGGTAGAGATCTGAATTTGGTGCGGGTAGTAAAAAATATTGATGAATTAAGATTAAGTTAGGAGTGATGGAAAATGGAATCTGGGTATTGAAGTTAGATTCACATTAAGATAATCGTGGAAGAGCAAAACACTAGATTTGTTGTAATGTTGGGTGTACAACTGTGAATCTGTGATAGTAGGAGAGAGAGACAGAGAAAGAAAGAAAGAGGGAGAGAGAGACAGAGAAAGAAAGAAAGAGGGAGAGAGAGAGAGATGGAGAAGGGGGTTATATTAATTTTTGGAGTAAATTACAAAAATCGTCCTTTATGTTTGTATCGGATTACAAATCATGTCCTTTAATAAAAAAATTTGCAGAAATTGTACTTTATGTTTTAAAAATGATACACGTTATATCCTTTAGGCAAAACCCAGTTTAAAAACTTGGTTATCTCTGAACACGTGCAATCCACGTGAGGGCAAGATTGTCCTTTCACTTTAACAAAACCCTCCCACCCTTTAAAACCCTCAGTCTTCTCCCTTTGTTTCTCAGATCATCCCTAACCTTTCCCCTCTTCCTCAAAAAACTCAGACGTACGATCGTCAACAATGTTGGAACGAGAAATCGAAGGTGAAGGATGGTATTTACGAGAAACTCTTAGTGACGATGATGTTATTGAACTATACGGTGATGGTGACAAACAAAATCAATTTTTTGTGATATGATGTCTGTTGCCTAATTTCAAACTTTTTTGAAAATTGCAGGTGCAAGCCCTACTCTTTTCACCTTAAAGTTTCATCATGGTGGCAGATTAACAAATCCTCCACGTCGTATTTATGTAGCAGGTAAGGTAAGTCATGTAGACTTCATTGATGTGGACCTGTTCTCAGTGCATGAGGTTGATCTTATGATGAGCTTGTTAGGGTACTGTGCTACCGATCACATATATTACCAGTTCTGTGAACCTGGAAAAAACTTAGATGATGGGCTTATAGACCTTAGCAGTGACATGGATGTTTTAAAACTAGGTCAATATGTGGCAGAGCACAAGATCATTGATGTGTATACTATACATGGGTTAAAGAACATAAAGGCCTTTTTTGCTTCACCAACTAAAAGATCCTTTTTTGCTTCACCAACTAAAAGAACACTAACAATTGAGGAGATTGATGAAAGTGGACCTTTTGCTATTATCCCAGCTAGAACTTTGTTTAAAAGTGTGCATAATAGTGAGGCAGGGCAATCCAGTGGGATAGGGTCATCTAGTGGTATAGGCCAGTCTAATGTAGTGGAAGAACATACTAGGCCAGAGGTTGAGTTTGAACAACAGACTAGGACAGAGGTTGAGTTTGAACAACAGACTAGGACAGAGGTTGAGTTTGAACAACAGACTAGGCCAGAGGTTGTGTTAGAAGATGTTGTGTTAGAAGATATGTTAGAAGATGATGTGTTAGAAGATGTTGTGTTAGAAGATGATGTGTTAGAAGATGATGATAATGAACATCTCAATGGTGATAGTGAGGAAGACACTGATTTCATTGTTGATGAAGAGAATGCTTTTGTGGATTATGAAGTTGATATGAGGAATTACATGATGAATATTGACTTAGAAGTGGATGACAATAACTTTAGTCATCATCATCATGTAGATACATCAGAAGAAATGTTAAACAATGATGCATTTCCTAGTGACTCGGATTCTGATGGTATTGATTCAAGCATTAGGAAACACACTTTAAATAAGATAAGAAGGGAACATGAAAATAGAGAAAATGAAAGTATGGCAAATTTTTTTGTAGGGCAGGTCTTTGGTACTAAAGATGAAGCTAAGAAAATGATTAAAAAGTTATCTGTTGAAACAAGAAGAATGATTAAAATAATAAAGGATGATAAGGTCAGGGTAAGGGCAGTGTGTCAAGGTCCATTACCTGATTTTGATATTGATATTAATGGAGTCCATGTTAATAGTCAAAAAAAGGTGGTTAAAGGCAAAGGCAAAGGAAAGGTGACAGAGGTTGGAAAACAGAAGGGTCCAAATGAAAAGGATGGAAAACATAAGGGTCTAGGTGGAAAAGTTGTTAAAGATAAAGGGCCAGATGTCAATGTTGGTGGGAGAGGGAAAAAGACAAACCCTGAGGAATATCAATGTCCTTGGGCACTGTTGGTGTCTAAAGTTAGTGGTCAAGAATCTTGGGTGGTGAGGACATTTATTATTGAACACAAATGCCTTCAAACTAGAAGTATTAGGGCCTGCACATCCACTTTCTTATCTGAACAAATGCTAGAACAAGTTGAAGAAAATCCTGAGATACCAGTCAGAGCTGTTCAAGAACAGTTTCAAAGAAAATTTGAAGTTGGGGTTTCTAAGATGAAAGCATACAGGGCAAGAGCTAAAGCTAAGCAAAAGGTTGAAGGAGACTACAGTTCACAATATGCTTTGCTTAGGGATTATTGCATTGAATTGAAGGACAAGAATCCAGATACTACTATCAAGATAGAGGTGGAACCATACTACAATGCAAACTGTCCAACAAGAACATTCAAAAGAATATATGTTTGTTTAGGGGCTTTAAAAAGGGGGTTTAAGGCAATAGGAAGGGATTTGTTGGGTCTAGATGGTGCATTCATGAAAGGTCCATACCCAGGTCAAATTCTTACTGCAGTAGGTATTGATCCCAACAATGGCATCTACCCTGTATGCTATGCAATTGTAGAAGCATAAAATTACAGTTCATGGGCTTGGTTTCTAGATCTGTTAGGGGATGATCTAGATCTAGGTAGCAACTCAAACTTCACATTCATTTACGATAGGCAAAAGGTATAAACTCATCCATATACATCAGTATATATCTTGTATATATGTTCAGATTCATTACTAATTGTTTGTGCTACATGATGATAGGGCTTACTTCCTACTGTTAGCAAGTTGTATCCTTGTGCTGAGCACAGGTATTGTCTAAGACATATTCATGAGAATATGAAAGGGAGTTTTAGAGGCAAGCTATACAAAAAACATCTATGGAATTGTGCTTCAGCAACAACTGTCCCTGAATTTAAAACTGCAATGGATGAACTGAAGAAATTCAACAAGGCTGCCCACTTATGGTTGTCAAAAATCCCACCTCTACATTGGTCTAGATCACACTTTTCTGGTATGAACTACAACTGTATCCTATATATTATGTATCACAACTTTTTATTATGTATTCTATCTATTATGCTTCCTATATTATGTGTTCCCAGGTAGGGCATTGTCTGATGTGATGCTTAACAACATGTGTGAGGTTTACAATGGCAAGATAGTGGAAGGAAAGGACAAGCCCATCATCTCTGCACTTGAGTACATAAGAGAGTATTGTATGAGAAGGATTGTGACTGTTTTGAAGGATATAGAGAGAAGTGAAGGGCTGCTTACACCCTATGCCACAAATGAGTTAGAGACAATCAAGAAGGATGCAACATTTTATCATGTACAATGGAATTGTGGGGATATATATCAGGTCAGTGGGAAGCCAAATCATGCATGTGTTGTGGATTTGGTTAAGAAGACATGTTCTTGCAGGGCTTGGGAGATTAGAGGTATGTTATTGTCTTATACCACATGTTTATAATTGTCTTCTGTTAAGTCTAACTTGTTTTGTATCAAATGTTATTGATAGGTATACCATGTAGACATGCAGTAGCTGCAATTTGGTGCATGGCTACTAATGGGCAAAGGGTTGGTGCATTAGAAAGTTGGGTGAATCCTATATATACAATGGAGAGGTGGAAACAAGTTTATAAACATAAGGTAAACCCAATCAATGGTAGGAGTTTATGGGTCAAATGTCAAGTTCCTACAACCCTTTTACTTCCAAAACATCATAAGCAAGTGGGCAGGCCAAAGAAAGAAAGGAAGAGATCAGCTATGGAAGTGGAGGAATTGACCCAAGGTGGAAAGTTGTCCAAGAAAAAACTAAAGGCAAGTGTGGAAAGTGTGGAAACACATGCCACAATAAGAGGACATGCAAAGGGCAGGGTCAAGGTGCTTAGTTTGGTGTTGTTTTGGGTCTCTTGTTTGGTGTTTTGTTTGTCAGTAGTCTGTGTTTTGTGTCTGAACTGTTGGGTCTTGTTTAGATTGTTATTTTGTGTTTTGTGTCTGAACTAAATGATGTCAGTCTTATAGTTATGTGTTTGGGTCAAATGGTTATGAACCTATGTGTTTTGGTATCCTATTATGTATTGCAGTTATGAAGTTTGCTTTATGAATGGTTATTATGCAGTTTGGGTCAAAATGGTTTGCATTTGATATTTGGTTATGAATGGTTACTATGTAGAGTTTGATATTCATTGACGCAACATCAAGATTTGAATGTTTATACTCTGAACAATGATAATTTTACCAAAAATTTAACATAAACTTCAACTTTCATTACATAACTTGGACCATTACAAGTGACATCATAAACTGCTATTATGACCATTACAACCTACTACATATCAGATCTTCAACCATGCCCATTACAACTGTTCCTACCATAAGAACTTCTAAAAACGAAAAGTTACATATAATATGAAACATATCCAACTTATAAACAATCACCTCTTCAACTTCCTTGCATTAACTTGACTGCCATTGACCCTGTGTTGAAGGTTCTTGTTAGCTTGTTGAAGATTTATGTTTGCTTCCTCAAGATTGTTGTTAGCTTCTTCGAGTCTGTTTTTAGCTCTGAGCAGTCCAGGGATGATGTCCAAACATCTTTGACAAGGCTCATTAACATCAAACCAGTCAATAAATCGACGTTGTGATCCACGTTGCCCAGGATGATTAGGACAAGCATAAAATCGTCGTCCAGGGTTGCGTTCTGTCCATGAGGTGAGGATTATGGTGTCACACCCTCAAAATCCACTTGCGGAGTTTTACCGCGAGGCGCATGACAAACCAGGATCCAAACCAACGATCACAATAAACAAGTCTAAATTAACATATGCAATTTCAAAAACATAGTTTAAATCTCCAGTTACAGCGGAAGCTTATTCTCAAAACATAATCCAAAAGTAAACCAAATTATTCAATGTTTGAAAACCATGCAATCCTAACTAGACGCCGTGCAGACGCGTGCGCCCTAGTTCCATTGTGCTACCTTAGCGACCTGAGAAAACATGTAAGAGTTTACGTCAGCACAAAAATGCTGGTGAGTTTACAGGTTTTGTAATCAAAGTACCAAGTTCAACCTGTCCATACTATAACAATTTGCAAACCAAGGTACGCTAGCTAGGCGTATGTGTTATTACTACCACGATTGGAAAACCATTACTAACTCGCAAACCAGATGTCGTGCCCGAATAGTAAACCAATTCCTGTTTGAGACAATATGCACTCGCCCGGCCCTCCAAGCCGACGAGCGGGGTTGGTCACTCCCAATAGATCTATTCACATTTCCCCGTTGTGCTAACCCGCACATTCATGGTTTCCCCCGGGACTTCCAAAGATCGTATAGTAAACCATAGAAACCCATAGTATGACAGTTGTTACCAAAACATAAGTTTAACACATGTTTTCTCCCCCAAAAAGTGAAACCAGTTAAAAGAGGGGCCGTAAACTCACCTTAGGTTGCGTTACTTCAAAACACGAATAATATCAGCAAGCTATGCTAGCCCCGTAAAGCGGTGACCTAACATATGACAGTTACAAGTACTTAGACTAATAACCCGTAGGTTAGTTAGTCCCTAGATGTCCAGACCATAACCAAGTTCGTTTGAAAACATCGTGACTGTTAAATTAACCCAAAGTACAAGACTCGACATCCCATTGGTGACCCGAGACTCCCCGTGTTATACTTGTACTCACAAACATACAATCATGCAATACACACTTAACATACGTTAAAGTCCAACAAGTTATAGCACGTAGTTCAATTATCACATAAATAAGTCCGAACACACGTTACCAAGTTATTAGATATGTTACGGGGTTCCTAGCATGTTCCTAGGTGTCAAATCGGGTCTCGGAATGTCAAAATATACTTACAGCAGCAGTACAGGCGATTAGGAAAAGTCAACTAGCGATTATGAAAGTCAACAGGCATTTAGGAATGCTAATTGCCTATACTATAGGCAATTAGGGTCATAAGACATGCAAATCAGGAGTCTATAGGCGATTAGGTCATAAGACATGCATTTCAGGACTTAACTAGCAATTAGGATCACAATTGCATGCAACGAAGGCAATTAGCCCCCAATTGCCTATACTATAGGCGATTAGGGTGTCATATCAGGCGATTAGCCTCCTAATCGCCTATAGCATAGGCGGTTAGGGTTGCTAATCGCCTACAACATTGCTGTTCCGGTTTTTTCGCGCGTTAAACACTCCAAATCAATCCCAGAACGTGTGTAAACATCAAATATCAACCAAACAACTATATCAAACATATTTCCATCAAAATCCTTCGTTTAACCTCGATCTATCAGCCCTGAATGCAATCATGTATCTTAAAGACAATACACATAACATGAAACATCACATTAGCATGCAAAACCGTAACCCTAATTAACAATAACTCAGATTTCATCATCATGCCATCATCATCAATCTGTAACTACCTTAATAACATGTTAATCATCCTTCTTGAATCATAAAAACCCTATCTTTTAATCATAAACACACATACAACATGCATGATAGTTAGAATCCGATTAACAATGTTTATTAACGATTTTCAGAAGACTTATTTGTTTTAAAACAGGTCTGGACCATTAGGGATTCAATGAAAACGTTAATAAAGGTTGCATGAATGAAAACCACACCTTAGATTTGTGATAGATTGATGTAATAGGCTTGAAATCTTGTGTTTTGATCCAAAATCGTGTTCCAGAGGTTGTGTGTGTGTTTGGGCGAGTTGTGGGACGACTAGGGTTGCTAATATGAAGTTTAGGAGGTCAAGTATTGTATTTATAGTCGTTTTTAGTCGTCCAGCATGTTCCATGCGATTATGCAGCAGTTACACGCGATTAGGGTTGCTAATCGCATGACATTACATGCAATTAGGGTCTAATCGCCCCCTAGGGCATGCGATTAGCACCCAATCGCCCCCAATGAGGCCCAATCGCATCCCCTATAGGCGATTAGCCTCCCCTAATCGCCTATAGGGGTTGGTTCCGTGTATTTTGCGCGTTAAACCCCGTTTTAACATATGTTAACACATTTTCACATACCGACAAGTCACATAATGATTGTAAACACATAATACTTGCAAACAAACACATTCACACTCGATCACCAATTCCCGGGACTCGAGACTTGTATGTTCCCTATGCTCTGACGATTCTACGAATCGTCACCCTTTGTACACTTGGTTAAAGACCGACATCTAATGAGCCTCTAGACTAACATCTAATGATCCTCTATACCAAACTAACAGTTCCCGAACCGTAACACAACTCAACTATCCCAGTTAAGTATAATATACGCGTGACTCGCTAAGGTAGACTTTAATCTAGACAACGTTGTTAATCAGAATTTGTCGGGTGTCACATATGGCTTCTTTGCCACAATGGCAGAACATTGTTACAGTTGGGGAAGAAAGAGTGAACCCTAATTTTCAGAAATGTTGATTTGGGGAAGAAAGGGAACAATTTGGGGTTTTATTAGGTGAGGGATGAGGGTTTAATTTCATAACTGGTCCTTTAGGGTGAAAGGACAATCTTGCCCTCACGTGGATTGCACGTGTTCAGAGATAACCAAGTTTTTAAACTGGGTTTTGCCTAAAGGATATAACGTGTATCATTTTTAAAAGATAAAGTACAATTTCTGCAAATTTTTTTATTAAAGGACATGATTTGTAATCCGCTACAAACATAAAGGACGATTTTTGTAATTTACTCTAATTTTTGTCCAAAACTTCAACTTAATTACACAAATAGCCCCTAGAATAGTAAAAAGACAAATTTACCCTTTGTATTAGTGTTAAAATTTAACTGGGTTAGTGTCAAAGGACGTAAGGTGCAAGATTTTGGAACATAAAGGACAAAACCAATCAATTTTGAAGTTAAAGGACATTCTTTGAAATCTGGAATAAAGCTAAAGGACAAAACTTGTAATTCAGTCTTATTATTATCATCGTTGTTTAGATCTAGATTTATTCAAGGTTACAAGATCTTCATTTCATATTGCATACATTATTATAATGTTGTTTACGTTTACTGTTTTTACAACAAAGTTTTTTTAATCTAATCCGACTCGACCCGAAACCTGGTTTGACCTTGACCCGTTTTGACCCAAAACCCATTTTGACCCGGACCCGTTCTAACCCGAATCTATTTTTTAGGGTTTTTGATTGATTTGGGGATAAAATTTGGGGGAGATGGAAGTAATAAATCAGATTTTATAAGGGACTAAAATGAGGGGTGAAATTACGTTTATACCCTCACATGCATTGCATGTTGGGTGACTTAACTGATTATACTAACTGGGTTAAGTGTAAAGGACAAAAATCGTGGCAACTTTTCATATAAAGGATAAAGACTGAAACTAAAAGTTTTAAAGGACCCAGTCCATAGTTTTGATGTTTATAAAGGACAAAAATTGTAACTTTCTCTTTTTTTTTTTTTAAGATACAACTAAATAGAAGTCGGGTACTTCATATGTGGCTTCTAAATGGCTAAGTGGAGCACAAGCTGGTCTAATTCGGACGGAGCCCCTAGTCCACCAGCCACCATTTCCAGGAAAAACCTGATCATCCACCCGCCCGAATGCACGACAATGAAATAATCGATAAAACCTGGCGCTCTCGAAAATCGAACTCATGACCTTTCAATCATAGGTCTTCTATCATTGAGTCTCCATACCACTCCACCTTAATAATATTGGGTATACGTGTTAAAACACGATATGGATTTTATTTTTTTCTAGGGATAGTTGCATTCATTGCTCACGAAGGAAATCATGTCAACTGAGAATGTGTGTGAGGATTGCTTGACTAAGTCATGGCAGATCCTAGATATTTCTTGCTGGTTTTATTTTTTTTTTGTTTTTTATTTTGAAAATGTTTGTTACATGGTTGCACTTGAGGGTCAAAATAACACATAAAATCGCGTGTTGAATATGTAAATAGGGGAAAGTGAATATGAGGTTGTTGCGCATCTAACCTTAGATGCGAAATCATCAAAACTACGTAGTTTTGATTAGTATCTAATTTAAAACTTCTTTCACAAATCATTTCCTACTTTATTAAGCATCTACCCTCTTGAGTTTCTGCCATTGTCAATCTTCAATTCCATTTACACATGTATTATCAACTAGACTCTTATGTTTTCCGATTAAGATTTATACCAATTTAATTATAACTTTTTTCATATTCATATTTTCTACCAATTTAGTTATGATCTTTTTCATATGAATATTCCCAGTACGTTGTTTTACTTAAGTTCTAATAAAAGTTAAATTTAATCTATATAGAGTGATAAAATAGATTGAACAAACAAGAAGCGAAGGAACAAGTAGTGGTTCCATTTTATAGAATTATATTTCAATTTTTATCTTTTAGTTCTCATTATGAAAATACAGCACTGACCGGTGGCTCTTTCGTTAGATCAGTCGTGCAAATCAATACATCTATTTATGTTCGTTCCATCGTAGTACGACACTACATTAGGTTACGGCAGTGCTGGTAGAGAATAACATTAACGGTTCATGTAGATTAGTTTAAGGCATTTTGATAGGATTAAGTAATTTTGGTTTAGAATTCGGTGACTTAAACTCATTGATTTCTGGTCAGTTATTGTCGATGGCATTGAACCAGAAGAAATGGCAGAAACTTCATATGGTAGAAGCGAGAAAGTAGGAAACAATTAGTGATATATGTAGGAACACCGTTCATAAAAATAAAAGAAATACTAATATTATTATGAATTTCGGATTACAATACATAAATAAAAAGTAAATACAATAGAAAGACAGAAATTAAAATTACAAGAAATGGAAATACAGAAAGCGAAAGGAATCTCGTGGTGACTGAGGCACGTGTAGAACACGCTTCCCTTAAAACAGATTTCGGGCCACCCAGGTGAACCCGTCTGTTTCCCAGGGTACAACAGCCTAAGCAGATTGCACTGCCGGAGAAAACCTAGCACCTGAAATAGTACCTGAAACAAGAGTGCGGAGGGCAGCGAAGTCAGGAAAATTGTCAGACAGTAGGTGGTGGTTCGTGAACATGTATTCAGAGGATTTTTTCTGTGTGTCTCAACAGAGCTCACAACTCTGTATTTATCAACATGAAGGGAGGCATGCCAAGAGTCCATATTCAATAGTATTGAATTACTAGACTTAATCACAATTTAAGTCTTTGTAATTAATCACAAGACTTAATGACTCTTGACAGGTGAAGAATCTGAAAGGACGGACTAGAACCTGAGCCATGGGCTCGAGCCACACCAATCCAAGCTTGGTTAAAAACATAAAGGCGGCTCTCAAGCGGCTCGCGGCGATGCGAGCGTGCGAAGTGCAAAGTGCGCCATCAAAACGCCACATTACGCCCATCGCCCTCGTCCCGGTCCCGGTCCCGGTCCCGTGCCCGTGCCCGGGCCCGGGCGCGGGCGCGGGCGCGTCGGGTGCTTCGCACCCTCCTGGCTACCACTGGGTGTGTCCTATTGTATAGGAATACATTCCTCTACAGAATTCTACATATAAACCAACACATGATTTATATCTCCACCAATGTGGGACAAGCACAAATTCCCACAACATTAAAGTTTCACCACACACACTTAAAGCTTAGATCTCTCATTCATCTAGCTTTTATAATTAAATATCATTATATTAAACATTAATATAATATTTAAAATATTAAATTTCCAACAATCCCCCACATGAATGGAGATCGCCCCACACACTCAAGTGTCACAATAAAATTTCAGCGGTTAAGCAATGCAGGATAGGTAGGTATTCCCTTTGAACCCTCCTTTGTGATGTGCACTTTGTCTCCTAGCGGTTAGTAGACGCGATGTCCTTGAACCAACCCCTTTTTACGTAGACGTTATTACACATCACACATTACTCTCCCTGGTCTGGTTAACTCCTCATTGTCGTGTCCGTTTATGGTCATGGAGCACTATCCTGGTTCTGCGAGAGCTCTAGGAATTGCGCCCCCCACAATTCCATTTGAAGCGACCCCACTTCTCTCTAACATAGGTGATTTTACCAAAATCATTAAAAGCCATATGCTTATCCTCCTTTGACATCACTGATTTATTTTAAGGACGGACTAGGAAGTATGCAACTCCCTTTGTGTTTTGGGGTACTCCCCCACAGTGATCTTAGTCCGTACAGTTAGGTGGTCCTATTGAGCCTAGATCATGGGATCTCCAATCTTCTAGGATAGGTTTTCCGTTGTACAAACTTATTCCAAGGGCTTTAGTCCCATTCCTATTGACGACTTATGTACTACCTCTCTGCTTAAGCCTTTTGTAAGCGGATCCGCAATGTTATCCTTTGACTTCACATAGTCAATAGTGATAACCCCTGTTGAGAGAAGTTGTCGTATCGTATTATGCCTACGTCGTATGTGCCTCGATTTGCCATTATACATTGCACTTTTAGCTCTACCAATTGCCGACTGGCAATCACAATGTATGCAAATAGCCGTAACAGGCTTAGGCCATCTTGGAATATATTCCAAAAACTGACGTATCCATTCTGCCTCTTCTCCAGCTTTATCTAAAGCAATAAATTCAGATTCCATCGTGGACCTAGCTATAAGAGTTTGCTTGGAAGATTTCCAAGCTATAGCTGCTCCTCCAAGGGTAAACACATAACCACTTGTGGATTTAGAATCTTTCATATCGGATATCCAGTTGGCATCACTGTATCCTTCCACAACAGCTGGATCTTGGCCATAATGCAGTCCATAATTCCTTGTGTATCTCAAATACCTTAACAGTCTTGTCATGCTTTTCCAATGTTCAGCACTAGGATTACTAGTATATCTGCTTAGCCTGCTCACAGCATATGCTAAGTCTGGCCTGGTACATGACATGAGATACATCAAACTGCCAATGATCCTTGAATATTCCAATTGAGCAACACCCTCACCTCTATTCTTTGCCAAATGTTGAGAGGTATCAATCGGGGTTTGAGCCACACTTGTGTCTTCCGAATTGAACTTCTCAAGGATCTTATCCACATAATGAGATTGACTTAACACAAGACCAGTTTGGGTTCTAATAATCTTCACTCCAAGAATTACATCAGCTAGACCCATGTCTTTCATGTCAAATCTCGCTTTCAACATGTCTTTAGTAGATCTGATCATCTTGTCATCACTCCCAACGATAAGCATATCATCCACATAAAGACATAAGATTACATAACCTTTAGAAGTGTCTTTCACATAGACACACTTGTCACATTCATTTATTTTGAAACCACTGTTAAGCATAACATGGTCAAACTTTTGATGCCATTGTTTTGGAGCTTGCTTTAAGCCATACAGTGACTTGACGAGTTTACATACTTTGCCTTCTTGGCCAGGAGCAGAGAAACCCTCAGGTTGCTCCATGTAAATCTCTTCCTCTAACTCCCCATTTAGAAATGCAGTTTTTACATCCATTTGATGTATTTCCAAATTTCTCAACGCTGCAATTGCAAGCACCAATCTTATAGAGGTTATTCTAGTCACAGGCGAGTACGTGTCAAAGTAGTCAAGACCTTCCTTTTGTCTATACCCTTTGATTACGAGCCTTGCCTTATATTTGTCAACAGAGCCATCAGCTTTCATCTTTTTCTTGAATATCCATCGATATCCAAGTGGCTTGCACCCTGGTGGAAGATCAACTAACTCCCATGTATGATTCTGCAAAATAGAATCAATCTCACTTTTGATGGCTTCTTTCCATTGAGGTCCATCTGAAGAGGTGACTGCTTCTCGATAGGTTTGAGGGTCACTCTCAACCATGTAGGTAAGAAAATCAGGCCCAAAGGATTTTTCAATCCTTTGCCTTTTGCTTCTTCTTGGCTCAACCTCTTCATCCTCTGATCGTTCATGGGTTTTATTTTGAACAACCTTATCAACCGCTGTTGATGAACTCGCATGAGTTTGTTCTAATAACATTGGGAACTCCTCTTCAAAATAAGTTGCATTTCCTGGCCTTGTTTCTATTATGGAGTTCTTATGAACATCAGGATTTTTGGACTCATGCACAAGAAAACGATGTGAAGTCCCATTTTGGGCATATCCAATAAATATGCAATCAACAGTTTTAGGCCCAATTCTAAGAGCCTTTGGAGGTGTAACAATTACCTTGGCCAGGCACCCCCACACTTTCAAGTATTTGTAGGATGATTTATGTCCCCACCATAACTCATATGGTGTTACATCCTTATTCTTGAAAGGAACTTTATTTAACAAAAAATTGGCCGACAAAATGGCCTCCCCCCACATGTCCTGGCTCATCCCAGAACTTATCAACATGGCATTCATCATTTCCTTTAGTGTACGATTCTTTCGTTCCGCAATGCCATTTGATTGGGGTGTATAGGGTGGGGTACACTCATGTATTATGCCACTTTTGGCACATTCATCCCCAAATGGCGAAACATATTCACCTCCCCTATCACTTCTCACACGCTTTATTTTCTTATTAAGTTGATTTTCAACTTCAGATTTATACAAGATAAACTTGTCAATTGCTTCATCTTTACTCTTAAGTAAATACACATAACAATACCGCGTACTGTCGTCAATAAAAGTAATAAAATACTTATTTCCACCTCTAGTGGGAATTGATTTTAAATCACACACATCAGTGTGAATCAAGTCAAGGGGCTCAGTTATTCGATTAACTGATTTAAACGATGATCTTGTTTGTTTGGCTTCAACACATGTTTTACATTTTGATTTCGAGTCTATGGCAAAATTTGGTATGTAATCTAATTTAATCAAACGACGCATCGAATTAAAATTAACATGACCAAGACGACCATGCCAAACATTAGGAGACTCAACCAAGTAAGCAGAAGTAGTAGCATTCTTATTCATATTCTTAGTAACAGCCATTACATTGAGTTTGAACATACCATTCTGGGCATAGCCCTTACCAACAAACATACCACGCTTACTTAAAACAAACTTGTCACTCTCAAAGAGTAGACGAAAACCAAACTTATTAAGCAACCAACCCGACACAAGACTCTTACGCAGGTCAGGAACATAAAGCACATTGCTTAAAGTGAGCTCTTTTCCAGAAGTCCACTTCAAGATCACATCACCTTCACCCTTGATATCTGCTGTAGCAGCATTCCCCATGTACAGCTTCTCATCTCCCACCACCTCTCTAAACGTACTAAAGAGGGCCCTGTCTGGGCAAACATGGCGAGTAGCCCCAGTGTCCACCCACCACCCTTTTGGAGTATTAGACACCAAATTAACCTCCTCCATCATGGCAGTGAGGTCTGAAATCATGGCCACTAAAGGCACATCATCATCAACAACCATAAGCGCCTTCTCACGTTTAGGTGCTTTGCATTGATCAGCTTTGTGACCAGCTTCATTACAATTGTAACATTTCCCTTTGAAGGAACTAACCTTCTTTCTCACACCACCTTTCTTAGGCCCAAGATCACGACCCTTACCTTTTGATTTTTCACCAAATTTGTGGCCTTTGTTGCTCTTATTCCCCCTTGAAGACTGACCATGCTCAACAATGTTGGCTCTTGCAGTACCTTCAACTTGAGTTCCTTTTAGAGACACTCTGTTATCTTCCTCAATATGCAAGCGAACCACAAGATCTTCAATGGTCATTTCCTTTCGCTTATGCTTAAGGTAATTCTTAAAATCTGTCCAACTTGGAGGAAGTTTTTCAACCATTGCAGCCACTTGGAATGTTTCACTAAGATTCATTCCTTCAGACAGAATATCACTGAGGATCACTTGCAATTCTTGGACTTGGCTAATAACGGTTTTGGAATCCACCATTTTATAGTCCAAAAATCGAGCCACAACATATTTCTTAGTACCAGCATCTTCAGTTTTGTACTTGCGCTCCAAAGATTCCCAAAGTTCTTTGGCAGTTGGTATTTTGCAGTACACGTTATACAATGGATCAGCCAGTCCATTCAACACATAGTTTCTGCATAGGTACTCAGAGTGTTTCCAAGCATCAAGTGCGCTCACAGATTGCGCATCAGAGTTCCCTTCAGCAAGTTGAGGGGGAACCTCAATCAAGAATCTCGCAAGATTCAGAGTTGTTAAGTAAAACAACATCTTTTGCTGCCATCTTTTGAAGTTCAAACCAGAAAACTTTTCTGGTTTCTCAGCATGGTTCGCAACCGCCTGGGCTGCCTGGGTACCAACTAATGGTCCCACAGTGGTGGATGTCGATCCAACAGTTGTTGATGAAGCATTAACACTCGTAGCCATTTCTGAAACAAGAGTCCAAAATTAGTTTACAGAAATAATCGAAGAAAGGAATAATCCTTTTTAACAATAGAATTTGGTTTACAAAAAACCAAACTGATTGGTTTACAAAAAACCAAATGGAACTCACAAAGAGTTTATCAAAACAGTTTGTTTTGCAATCCGAAAATTTTTAAAACAAAGTATGAACGGAGTTTTAAAAATCTGTTTTAAGCTTGTAGGAACACCGTTCATAAAAATAAAAGAAATACTAATATTATTATGAATTTCGGATTACAATACATAAATAAAAAGTAAATACAATAGAAAGACAGAAATTAAAATTACAAGAAATGGAAATACAGAAAGCGAAAGGAATCTCGTGGTGACTGAGGCACGTGTAGAACACGCTTCCCTTAAAACAGATTTCGGGCCACCCAGGTGAACCCGTCTGTTTCCCAGGGTACAACAGCCTAAGCAGATTGCACTGCCGGAGAAAACCTAGCACCTGAAATAGTACCTGAAACAAGAGTGCGGAGGGCAGCGAAGAGTCCATATTCAATAGTATTGAATTACTAGACTTAATCACAATTTAAGTCTTTGTAATTAATCACAAGACTTAATGACTCTTGACAGGTGAAGAATCTGAAAGGACGGACTAGAACCTGAGCCATGGGCTCGAGCCACACCAATCCAAGCTTGGTTAAAAACATAAAGGCGGCTCTCAAGCGGCTCGCGGCGATGCGAGCGTGCGAAGTGCGCCATCAAAACGCCACATTACGCCCATCGCCCTCGTCCCGGTCCCGTGCCCGTGCCCGGGCCCGGGCGCGGGCGCGGGCGCGGGCGCGTCGGGTGCTTCGCACCCTCCTGGCTACCACTGGGTGTGTCCTATTGTATAGGAATACATTCCTCTACAGAATTCTACATATAAACCAACACATGATTTATATCTCCACCAATGTGGGACAAGCACAAATTCCCACAACATTAAAGTTTCACCACACACACTTAAAGCTTAGATCTCTCATTCATCTAGCTTTTATAATTAAATATCATTATATTAAACATTAATATAATATTTAAAATATTAAATTTCCAAGAATATATATAGTTTAAATGAGTTTTAAATTAGATATTAATCAAAACTACGTAGTTTTGATGGTTTCGCATCTAAGGTTAGATGCGTAACAGCCTCATATTCACTTTCCCCTATTATTAACTGTATAAAGAAAATATGGTGGTGTTACATGATAGTTGATAATCATGTTTAGGATATGGGTTTGTATATGGACTATTAACGATAACAACCCATCATTTCTTCCTTGTCCTTTGCAACACTATCACTTCTTTCTTGATCGATAGCTAAAACCCACCCCTTTGTCATTTGCATCGTTCATCTCTCTACTCAACATCCTTGGTGGTTTTTTGGTTCGGGCTTAACTCAAGGGAGCGTGTTTGTGTTATGTATTTTATTAGGGTTTAATAGGGGTGTGTAGTTGTGTGTTATGGTTCATATGATAAGGTCATGGTAGTTTTGGGTGGTGGTATGTGAGAACATTTAGACAAAGTTATAAGCAAATAAATATATATGTTTTTTTTTAATTCAAATCAAATTGGACACAATTGGACAAATTAACCTAGGCGTCTCGCTTTGGCCAAAGCGAGGCGCTTGGCTTAGGGGGTTGAATTAGGAGTTAGGAGGGTTTAATTAGAAAGGTCCTTTTTAAATTCCATTTATGTAATACTAGGTTATATCTCGGAAGCTTCTTGGTATAGGCAAATATAATATAAAGTGACAAAATATGTGTTACGGTGTAGCATAGAAATTAATGTACTATAACATAAGAAAGCAACAATTTAATCAATGGAATAAGAATGAAAATGTATATTAAAGAGAGAATGTACGTTTGGACGAGAAATTGAGGCAGAAGCAACCATTGCATGGTGTGATTGAAGCGATGGTCTTCAAGGTGTAGCTTTTTAAGAAACGACTGGTTTTGACTTATTATGCTCAAAATGAAAACATAACTCTCATTTACAGTTTAATTTAGTGTAAAAAAAATTCATTAGAAATTTGTGTAACACACATGTTATAATATTTTTTTTGTTATTTATTTATTGGGTTAGAAAATTTTATATTACATAGGATTGGATAAATAAAATATTAAATGATTTTAATAAACAAAAAAAAACAGTTAAAAATAAATATTAAATAAATAAGAGATAATCGTAAAACTATGATTTAGTAATATTATTTTATATGAGAAAGAATTAAGATAATCATAGGATTTTTATTAATTATATAGTAAAAATAAAGATAAAGATTATAAAGCTATATTTATTTATATATATTAATATTCCAAAGCATGAAATCTTACATGGTACTCAAAGAGGTCATCCTCCCCCTTCGAATGTGTCATGTGGCATGCTCCTTATTTCCATCCAAAAGTCTCATTCTCTCTCATGTTTCTCTGACAATTTAAAACGTTAATAACTTTTATATACGAGATTTAAAAAAAAATTACATCAAATTAATGAACGTTTTATTATCTTCCCAACGAGTACCATAGTGTTATACAAAAAATGATTTTTTGTGCCGGTTTTTGTTCATACAAGAAAAAAATCACAATGTGTTCAGGTAATTTATTAATAATGTCTAGGCAAGTCATTAATCATGTTAAAACTAGAAATTATATTTTCATCAAGAGCAGAATAGCTTAAAAACACTCATTTTCAAAACAAAAAAAAAAAAGTCACACCTTCAAGACTACCGCCTCAATCATGCCATGCAATGGTTGTTTCTAGCTCTGCTCCTCGTCCAAACATTCATATTATTTTTAATATACATTTTCATTCTTATTCACATGATTAAAATTGTTGTTTTTCATATATAGTACATTAATTTCTATGTTACATCATAACACATATTTTATCGTATCATATTAGATTTATCTATATCAAAAAGCTTTCGGGATATAATCTGGTTAAAAAATATTGGGTTATTTGTAACCTAAATTTTTTTATAGGAATTTAAGGGTGAGAATAACCTCATTAAATAACATGTGTCCTCATTAATTGTTTTATTATATAATAATAATAATAATAATAATAATAATAATAATAATAATAATAATAATAATAATTAATAAGTTATCCTATTCAAACAAACTCATTTTTCATACACGACATAGATAACCATAATATAAAATTTTGGGCCACTTTTGAAAATATATGATTGATTTGTTATCGAGCTCATAACCCACCATGCGCCAAAAGTAGGATTATTTTAAACTTTCAAGTAAAAAGCGTTAAAGGATAGGTGCTTGTAGATTTATTTTCCATTTAATTGATTTATATCAATCCTGCAGTCATATCATTCACTGATTTATTTTATTGAAATAGTTTTTTAGAAACAACACTTTACTGGTTTTTTACCCAATATATAATTATTTTCACACATATAGTAATAATAATATTAATAAAACATTTCTCACTCTCTCTCTCATCTAGAACTCACCTACATCACTCATTTTTTCTAATAATACATTTCTCACTCTCTCTCTCTCATCTAGAACCCACCTACACCACTCATTTTTAACAATACCTTTCCCAATCTCTCTCTCCTCTAGAACCAACACAGTAAGAAGAACCCGTATTTGGTTCACGGCACCCCTACCAGCACTGGTGGCGGCGGTGTTACCGTGCTGTTAGTGGGGTACCTGTGACCTTTTCTGGTGGCGCCCCGTCCCCCCTTAGACCATGTGTAATGGTGAGTGAAATTTGGTGGGTGAATGAGGCATTTTTTTTTTTTTACACTTGGCAATGTGTGGTCACTTGGTGGGTGAAAGGGGTTAAGAGCATTCACAGTAGCCCCCCCCCCCCCTCCCCCCAATTTTTATGTGAGTGTGTCCCCCAAATTATATGAGGTGGGTGTAAGTGGTTGTGAGCAAAAAAAAAATAGGGAATCTACTGTTTATCGGTATATTTGGGGTTATTTGGGAATCTTTTGGGGGAAAACATGAAACTGTATTTATTTTTTAATATTTGTTGAAAGTGGTTGTGAGTGGAGGAGAGGGAAACTGTAATGATTTTTAATGTAATATGTGGTTGTGATTGGTTGTGAGTAATGAGGGATAGCGAAGCTGATGTGAATGCTCTAAGGGGTGTAGTGGTGTGGTGTGGGGGTGAATATATAATGATATTAAATTTGAATTAAAAAAAAAGAAAAAAATAAATAAAAATGAAGTGGCATTTCTTGATTGGCCCATCCAAATCTCACCATCTGCGAAATATTTCACGTGGAAGCAATTCACGCCCCTTTAACAGGGGGGACAGTGTTCCTGGGTGAAAGGGGCGCCAAAACGTATAATAATATATTCATAAACTATTACAAGTTATTATCTTAAAAACATAGGACTAAATACACAAGTGTATAATAGCATATTAAAATTTATTATCCTAAATACACAGGACTGCATACACCTGTGAATAATAAAATATTATAAGTTAGTATCCTAAATACATCGGACTGAATACACCAGTGTATAATAAAATATTAAAATTTATTATCCTAAATACATAGGATTGTATACACCAGTGAATAATAAAATATTCCAAGTTATTATCCTAAATACACCAGTGTATAAATAAAATTTAAGTCCAGTACTTAAGATATGTGATAGTATACACTGGTGTATAGCCGTTTGCTAATAATAAAGCGTCTCCTTTTTTTTGGGTGTGATCATCCTCTTATACTGTCAATACATACGCAACGTATATCATCTTTATACACTATACACCAACGTATACTGTCAATACATATGCAAACTAAATACACTGCACATTCGATGTTGTTTAATGGAGACAACATTCAAACCTTTAGTTATTGTATTTTCGAACAAAGTGCAAAATTGACTGAAACGGTACTGAAAAGAATCGAATGATGAATTAAAGATTAACAATACATAATAAAGATTGATTATGTTTACATACCTGAGGAATATACGGAAAGAATCGAATGAATCCAGCCAAACAAGACTCCAGTGATTCTACTCGAATGATGCTAAATACTGGAAAGAATCGAATGATGAATTAATTTGATGATTCAAAAATTTGGATACATTGATAATATACGGTTACATTTAATGAGTGTAACCTACCTATTTTGTGGCAGAACAAAAGTCCTAAATACCCCTAGATTAAAATAATCAATTAATTAATCTTCTAATTATTTACAATCATATCATTAGAGATCAATGGCTATAAAGTGGTTCCTATGGTTCCTACTTAAGATGTGGTTCCTATTTGAACCCTACCCTTTATATATATATATATATATATATATATATATATTCAAAACAAGAATCTTAGGAGATGTGGCCTCATTCTTTCATTTGATTGGATTCATCATTTGTCGTGTAACTTTTCGTTAATAAGTGCCCAAAAAAAAAAAAACAAGACAACTGTCTCGTATAAGAATATTATCATGTAAACATGACTTCTATAGACAAATTGTTTGATCAAAGTATGATTAATAGGGCCGTAAACGAACCAAACAAACAAAGGCAGCTTTGTTAAATAATCTACCGCTGGAAAATTTAAAGTACTTAAATTAAAAATAAAAACTTAAAAACCCTAATATACTATCAAACACAAACATAAAAGAACACGTTACCGAACGTTTATGAACATGAATGAACGAAGGCAGTTTTGTTCATGTTCGTTTGTTTAACTAAACGAATAGAATTATTGTGTTCATTTATTAAACAAACGAACACAAACGAATTTTCCACCAAACATTTCACGAATTGTTTACTGAACGTTTGGTTTGTTTACAACCCTAATCATTAACATGCAAAGTTCAGCTTTAATCGACATAACTCATGCACTTAAACCCTGCTTTTTTATCTTTTAGGATTTTTATCATCATCATGATGATTGAGTAGCGTATGGTATGAATAACAATGATACATGACCCATAAAACATGGAAAGGCATCATTTCACTTTACATTTCCACCATACACAAAAAGCACATCTCCCTTTGACCACTCCAAACGCCTCAGAATCCAATTCTCATGCACTCACTTGTACCCATACCAAATTATCAACCATAATAATATATATGAAAATGTCCTTAAAATAGACCACTAGAGAGACCTACAACAGTTGCACAATCTATCTGGCTAATGATTATTAATCCTTACATCAAGAAAACCGTTACAATGTTAAATCACAAGCACCCTTCGGTCTGTAATAATCCCGGGTAAACATATGATGTTATTTGTTTCAAGGACTTGACTGTTTCTTCAAGAAAGGTATGCCCTGTAGTTGCTGCACAAAAACAATTAAACTCATAACACGCAAAAAAAAAAAAAAAAAAAAATTAAAATAAAGAGTGAAGTGCACGGATAGTCCCTCTGGTCTTACAATTTTTTGAAAACAATCCCCAAGTATGAGAAATTACATAGATAGTCCAAATTTTGTATAACCACAGAACTATTCGTGTACTTTACCCAAAAATTATAAAGTTGATGACAAAGTCGCATACTAAAGAGTACCTGCAAACAATAATTTAATTTCCTTTGAGAAATCTTCGATCCGTCCCATTACAGGTCTTATACCGCAAACTTGTGAAACGCAGAATTCCAAATATAAACTTTTTTCAGTTATTTGTAAAAGTAAGATGCAGACATTTTTTACTTCTGAAGTCATCCTGTTGGCTTCACATAACTCCCTAACAACACTAATTCCTTGATCCTGTTTTCCAAATAACAAAAATACATTATGAACTCGGTGGATGGTTATGAGTAGGTGTAAACAGTCTGAGCCGCTCAAGAGGAAAAAGCTTGAATCCAGCGGAGTTTAAACAAGCTTGAGCCCTAAAATATTTACTATTCAAATAAACAAGTTCAAGCCCAAGCTTCACAAACCAAAATCTTGACTGGGCTTGAAAGCCTAAACGAGCCCATTATTTATACATACAATAATATTGATTATGTAGAACAGAACAAATATTATTATATATAAATTTATGATAAAATAAAATTATATCTATAGAACTATAACTATAAATAATAAGTGTAATAACTTGCTAGTTACATGTCAACGGCGACAAAATTTAGACTTTACTGGTTGTAACCGGTAAAATCAAGTTCTTAAAAAAAAGTACCTGTAAGCCATGTAAGATATCAGGCATGGGCAGATCGGGAAAATGAGCAACATCAACAAACCCTAGTTCCTCTGCTCTTTTAGCAGCCGCAGCAGCTTGCAGACACAAAAGACTCAAAAGATAAAATGCAATTTTGTAAACCTCAATTGCAGCCAAGTCTGAGAACATTGTTTGATGTGGAACATGAATGTTTCCGGCTGACGTGCCATTAACTACCACAAGTGCAGTTGACGATGATGGCGATGAAGCGGGAGAAAAAGAAAACCAACCGCTTTTGCTGTTTATAAAAGACGGTTTCTTATGCCATTCAAACTCTTCTTTAAGAACAGGATCACAGAGTAATGCAGCGACCTTACTGTTTTCTGCAAGATGTCTGCCCCTACTAATGAAGGATAGTAGGCGAATACTCATTTCACGTAACTGTGGATCCATTTCTTTCATGGTTTTACTCCATAAGTTGTGATGTTTGGCTAGCACACATATCAGCACAAGGGTATGTTGCGTTTCCATGAGAGTAGTCAAGCTTGGTTGTTTTTTCTGAGCACGGGCTCTCTTTTTTCTGTCAATAACATCAGGCGGGAAGTTCGGTGTAGTTAAACAATAAGAAACTAAATCTGATTTCTCCAACATAAAACAAGAAATGACATAATCCACCATATCAGGAAAAGATGATGAATTACTGTCCTTCAACGAGTAGATGATCATCGACACCACAGCCGACCCAAGACCCCATATGCGCTCGGGATTTTCATTTTCGGCATTTTCAGACTCATTTCCATTTTCCAGTAAAACCCTCAAAGATGAAAAGAATCCAGTGTTAGCTAGTATTTCTGCACCTTCTTTCACAAGTGAAAATGTCAAAAAGAGTTTTAGTATCACAGGAACCGAAGGTAGATAAATTTTATCATGAAGCTTTTTAACGATAGTTTGCACATGTAGATGGTTCTGGATGATGGGGAACCATAATGAAGGTGTTTGGATACGTTTCAGAAGTAAATCTATTGTAGCCAATGAAAGGGTACAATAGTCATTTGGTTCAACGAAGTTGCAGAGAATTGGTAGAAGCCTCAAATATACATTTGACACCTCAGATTCCTCGTCGATCAATCCAATGGTAGAGAGAAGCAGTGTGAGTAAAAGCTTGATTGTGGGTTTAAGATCAGCTGATGGATTCTTTAAGTTCTTCAATGTTTTTAAACTGGAACCAACGGTTTTGATAATGAGTATTGAAGACGGTAAAGACAATTTTTTCACAAATCTGACAAAATTGTGAAGTAATTCTACTTGAGCTGCTAGAAAATCGATGACCAATGATTCTGTGGCTTTGTCAACAGACTGACAAATAAGTTGGATGCAAGAACTGATTAGTTGCTCAGAAAGTCCACCATTTGTAACCTTCCATAAAGAACAAACTTATGTTAAAAATAAATAATATTAAAAATATATATATAAATGAAAACTTACATCTTTATCATACAGAGGCAACATGGTTGCCAATGCCTTCAAAGCAGAGAGTTTGCAATTGCTGAGCAGCAACATAGAATTAATTTCTTTCATATGATTCAACATCGTTTGTGCAACTGTTTTCAAGTCTTTCAATTCTGAAACATCCCATAAATCTATTCCTAAATCCTTTTCTAGATGGGTGTAGTCAAATAACAAGACATCCTTAGCATGAATTGACAAGTTAGAACCATTCTTAGTTTTGTAACTTTCCAACAACTTGGATTCTAAAAGAAACTGGAACAGCTCTTTAAATAACTGATGTTCTAACTTACGACCTTCATATTCTCCTTGCATGTGATAATACAGGTCACTTAATATTAAACTCTTTGGCTCCTTCCCTTCACTGCAAACAAAATATGCAAGAAAGCACAACATATTCTTTATTAGTGCAATATAAATAAT
This sequence comes from Ambrosia x helenae, assembly GCA_030844895.1. Classification (NCBI taxonomy): domain Eukaryota; kingdom Viridiplantae; phylum Streptophyta; class Magnoliopsida; order Asterales; family Asteraceae; genus Ambrosia; species Ambrosia x helenae. The sequence continues at coordinate 26,602,924 of CM061231.1, forward strand.
CAAAACCTGTTAAAGCTACAAAATAAGCAAAACGATCTCATATTCATGTTAAAGTATTAAAGTAGAATTAAGAAACAGACACTACTTGTACTGACAGGAAACATGCTTAATTAGGGATACGACAGTAATAGTACCTGTAACCTTGTTGTCCATATTGAGTTACCAACTCCGAAAATGCAGGTAGATCAAGTAACTGCAATATGAAAAGAAGTTGTTATTGACAATAAAGTGGTTAAAAAGGGATAAATTGCGTGTGCGCACGCATGATTGTATTTCTGTATTTAAGTTAGCATGTTGTTCTATGATGTTATATATGTTTCTTGTTGCCTATGTTACTATCCACCCCTTCTTTTGTTATTGGTAACTTCTGTTACCATTATTTTAGTTATGCTTGTTTGTTTGTTATGGAGCCGAGGGTTTATGTGGAAGCAGTCCCGATATTCCTAGGGATAGAGGTAAGGTTTGCCTACATAACTGCACGCCCGGCCCTCTTTCTCTCTTCCATTCTACCCGGCAAAACACTACTTACAAGAACATTGAGCGGTTCTCTACTTAACTGGGTATGTGATGGAACGAGCTGATAGATATGATAAACCAAACAAACATGAAAAAAGACGCACCTTTTTCCCCAGGGTGCTTATTTTTTCAACTAATGATACAGACAAACTCCCTGTGTGACCATTTCTTAACTTTGAAAAAATTTGAACCGAAAACAGAGCAGCAGAAACCTGCAAGATTTCCATATTTGAGATAAGTTTTAATATAATGTTTCCTAAGATAAATTAAACTAAAGTATGATTACCTGTCCTTTAAGATACTTGTCATTGTCATATTCACAAGAAGTATATGACTTAATGAGGTTGCTCAGGACTGAGTTCTTGCACCAGCTAGATAATATGTCTCTTGGACCATTTTCTGTTTTTTCACCATTACTAGCTTTCCCAGCATTATCTTTTCTGAAAATTTCAGCGTGTGATAACTTGTTCTGCAAAAACATCTCAAGAGACATGATTTGCAAAATGTCAGACTGACACTGATATATGTGTGATGAGATTAACGAGTCTGAACTCAAAAGATGATCTTCCAGTAAGATACAGCTGGACAACTGCTTCCAAAAAACTCCAGACTTCTTCAAACGTTCTAGAATGTTAATGAACTGAGGTGCTCCTTGCCATAATGCCATCAACAAATCCAAAAAACTCAACAGTATTTTAGGATGACTGAAAAAACATATCAATTAATTTTTAGCTGTAAGACCCCGTATTAAGTAGTGGAATTATTACAAGTCGAACCTTTTTATCATTTCCGGGGATTTTTCAACATACAAACTAAGAGCATCAAGTATATTTTCTCTCTTGTGTCCCACAGAGTCAAACTTGTCTTCGGTTGTACCATCCTTTAAATCAACTAGTGCTACAAGAAAGGCAGGCTGCATAGTTGAGCAGTTAACACATAAAGACAGATGGGGAGGTGTAGGAGTAAAAAAAAATACCAAGAAAAGAACACATATTAACTGAGACCATTAACTGACTTTTTGATTGATTATTCAATGGATGCAAAGAAAAACAAAACAGACCTGGTAATATGCTGCTGAAGCAAGCATCTTAAACGTATTGACAATGAGATCCTCATGTGAAAAAGATTGGTCGTTGATTATCATAATAATAGAATTCCTAAAATCTGCAATCTGATAAAAATCAAGTATAGAAGAGTTATAATAGGGTATAAAACTATAAATAAACATCCAGTTAACAAGAATAGAAGTGTGTTTTTTACCTGCTTGTCATCCAGACCAAAACACGCATTTCCAGACATATATGGCTGTAAATCATCAGCAGTCAAGAGTAACATAGAGAGAGCACTCACAGCACCCAATTGGATCTTCTGTTCATTCAGTTAGAATTTTAGAGACTTAAAATAAGAAAATTAACTGTTTAGCTTGTATGTTTGTACTCCCTTACAGGATTTCGGAAGAATGATATAAGAGAGATGATAGCTGTAACCACCGGAATTGGTTTGGTTGTAGATGACAACACTGCTTGGTGAAAAATTTGATAGCCAGGCAAAGTATCCTAGAAATAAAGTAAAACGAAACATCAGTGTATGCTAGCATAATTTAAACAGAAAGTAACAAAATCGTTATCAGCTAATATTAATTGAAACAATTAATGCAAACGAACCTTAAAAAGATCAGAAAGCATGCAGAAAATATCCAATATAGAGCAAATTGCTAGCTGTAAATCTTCAATTTCAGCTAGATCATACAGACGGCTGACATAAAGTTTCTGCAAGAATTTGGCGAGATTATTTCTGCAGACAAGTAGTGATCCAATATTTGACCAGAAATCGACTAATAGGGTATAAAGGGAAATCAAATCAAACCTCTAAAGTTGGTGTTGTTACACAAACAATGCGAAAGAGAGTGTTATGAACTGAAGAATCAGAGAGCAATAAGTCACGAATAATCTCTCCCGTTTTGGGGGAGTGTGAGATTGACACAATGCATGACTTCAAAAGATCAAGGACCTATAAGAACAAGTGAAATAAAAAATAACTCACTTTTCAAAGCTACAGATTCAGTGCAAATCAAGAAAGACACTTATATTGTGTTAATGGAGGATAAACTGAGCATTCTAATAAGCTTGTAAATTTATAATAGTTTCTTTAAAGTTTAAACATATGAATTCATCAGAAATACCTTCAATGTCACCTTCCAACGAGCATGTTTCGTTTTGTATTTCCAATATTCATGATTTATAAGAACATACTGGATTGAGAAAATAGTTAGAGCCAGGTGGAAGTCATTTTCTACCCCCTTCTCCAAAAGCTGAATGGTGAACTCCAACACTAATAAAGTGCAAAACCACAGAATTTAGAAATTAATTGGTGTCATTTTTTTAACAATAGAAAATAATAAAAGTGAAAACAGAACATCGACTAAGATCATGTAGCATGCCTGATTCAGCAAGTGAGCATGAACTGTCATTATGCTCACAGTCGATAACTAGTAATTTAGCAAGTCTTCCAGAAAGCAACCAAGAGCCACTGAAAAAAACATATGTAGATTAAAATAACTAACTAGTAAAGCTTAAGCACATCTAAAATCCCAGTGAATAAATCAGTCTTGAAGCTGATATTAACATGAAGTCAAAGAAAATGCTTTGCAAGATAAATCAAATGGAAGTAAAATCTAAAATCAATCATATAGAAAGGTTAATATATAATAATGGGTAAAACACATCAGAAAAAAGTTCAACTAACCACACCTTGATAATCCATCAGGACCATTGTTAAAGGGATTCATCCTTAAAGAAACATCAAAAATATTGGTCTTCAGAATAGTTGGAGTGACATGAGATGGGGAGCTGAAAGCAGAAAAAGAAAAGGAGGATGTTTTACATGCATTATGATGAACAAGTAACTACAATATAATCCTGACAGAAGTTAACAAATTAATACAACTAGCCCCAGCAGTGACTAGATATAATTAAAAAACACCATGAGCTGAAAAAATTACCAATTTAATAGCATTGCTAGAATGTTAACACCTCTTGACATCATTAATGCTCCACTTACGGTAGGAGAAAGATTCTTGATCAAAATGCATATGATTTCAGCCACATTTAACCTTAATAGAAAAAAATTAAAGAAGTTTGGGACATTACAACAATATGTTGCTTATAAATGACATAAACACGTATCAAAATACATTACAAGAAAAAAAATCACAATCGAACTCCAATGAGAAGGATAGTTTGCTCTGTACCTTATGTCTTTGCCATTGAAGGTATCACCAGTACTCAACAGAGAATGACACACAGCCTGTATATAAAACACCCGAGCTCACTTTTAGACTGCCGAACACTACTAATGACACATTTACCAACTTTTATCAAACAAAAAGATTACAAAATACTTGTATAAATAGTGGTTTCACAAGTTGTTACTGAAAATCTCAATTAAGGAAAGTATACATTATATAAATCCTACCTGCCTAGCAGATCAGATGATTATTCTTGATATCAAAACAAAGCAACCAAAAGGGCAACTACTATATACTGTCAATCACAATATTTAGGACAAACTTTGTTTTCTACCTGATCTATTTGAAAGAAACATTACTGAAATACTTTTATTTCTAGCTTTGGTATTGGTTACAACGTTTCCAACTTAGGAAGTTTGGGAAATGACATGCATACATTGACTATATATATTGCCGATTGATGCTGTTGATGCCATAGTTATCGATAGCGAATAGCGGCAAATAGCGACGGACTACCGATATGCTACGTAGCGATAGCAATGAAATAGCGCCTGCTATTTCGTAAATAGCGATAAGGTATTAAAATACTTTTATGTACAAAATTACAAGTATAAGTTCCAAATGTTTATATATACAAACTAATTTTATACTTTCTATTTAAAATTTAGAAGTTTTAGGATTTAATGTAAATAAATGAAAACTAAATGGGTTAAATGTGAAACTGAATAAAGTTAATAATAATATAATAATAATAATTAAAACTCTTTTGATGCTTTTCATAACACTTTTCCTTTCCCAACACTAGTTTACTGTACAACTCCTACCTCTCTCTCTCACACACACGAATACACGATTCATCTTCTCCGATTTCATCTTCTCCGGCATCGAAGACGTCCAAATCCGGCGCCTATAAATCTACAATAAATACGATTTCATCTTCTCTGTCAGCCGCTATTCATCCTCCTCGTTTCCGGCAGAAATCACGACGACGTCGCCGGAAATTCTTCGCCGGACGTCGCCGGAGGTCGCTATGTTCACGCTATTGCCTTGTTAAGCACCACATAGCAACGGTTAGCTGATACGCGACGCTATTCGCGATCGCAGGCGCTACCGTCGCTATTGACAACTATGGTTGATGCAATAGAAAGGGTATATTTTAAAAGCTATTGAATCTACAACTCCTAAAGAAAATTAAACAAATCCTAATTATAAAGAAGTGATGAGAGTGCTAGAAGATTGATGGAACAAAAAAAAGCAAAAACAAAAGGAATTAAAATTTATAAATATAGTGAGATGATTTTTTATTCCAGATTTACGCAAATAAAGATAAGCATAAGGAAGACTACACTACCATACACTTTACCTTGTTAAATGTGACAAGTCGACTGATCAAATCAAGGATAACAAGGACTTCCTCAGAACCATCCGGATACATTTCTTGTGCCACACGTAAAAGCAGCACTAGAACTCCAGATTGAGTGTACTACATGGAAAATAATGCAAACGTAAGTAGAGACCAAGTAACATTACAGTATACATACATGATACATTAACACCATAAGTAAAATCTTAATATAGATAATTACAAAAAAGTGAAGAAAATAATCAAAACTCACCTCCCACCGCACAAGGGCAGTGTTATCATCCATGAATTTTAACACATGACCCCGTGTATCCCTTGGTATCTGGAGACCTTCATATCCAGGAACACATAGTGGAAATTGAGTCTCAACGATTCTTGAATTGTTATCAATCCCAAGGTTGCCTCTTAGCTCAACCAAAGTAGACAACCCAACAGATTTATCAAGAAAATTATACCTGTCCACAGGTTAAAATGGCATAACATGTATATGAAATGATCATATTCTATATTAAAAAAAAAAAAAAAAAAAAAAACCCTTAACACAGAGCAATCTGGGTACTCACACACATTCTGCAGGCCAAGCTCCTTCAGAGAGAGCTGATAATAAGCTAATAAGTTCAACAGTCCTGAAGGGGAATTCACCTTCTAAGTTATAAAGAAGGCACCGAATAGGACCATCTATAAAACTGTCTCTGTCCCAGAACTGAACACAAAGTGACTCCTGTATCATTTAAGTGAAAAAGTCATATAAACTTATGATATAATGGATACAGTTGGACATTGAATAAAATCATTAAAAAAAGATTGATAGCCAAACCTCTCCTCGGTAGATTTCTCCAAGAATATTCAATATCAATTTGAGATTATTATCCTCTAACTGCGACAAAGAAGTTGCAAAGAATAAACATAGGCAATACAAACTACAACATCTTTGTTAGTTAACCAAAAGAAAAGCATATAAAACCAGTTACCTGAAGACTGATCTCATAGGATGCTATGAAAGCAGAGATAAATGTCCTCAATACACTACGAGAACTAGCAATTGGACCCTAACAAGAGTAGGTATTGTAGATTTCCATTATTTTACGTGATGTTAATTAGTATAATAACTAGAGATACTAAGAAAATGGAGAATGGCCCACCTCTGAATCCTTCAGGAGATCACTGTGAAGAATTTCATCAAAATAATTTAATGAAGCAGCTCTGATGGCTTGACGAACATAACCCACATGATCAGTTTCCTATAATATAAAACCAAAGTACGGTTACAATTTACGAAATGCTATCAATGAAGATAAAAGAGTAACTAGAAACAAAAAGTGTACCGTAATCATATTATGTTCCGGTTTTTCTGGAAGAGATGAAATGAGACAGAGAAACACTGCCCAGGCTAAAATTAATGGGCCTGCTTCTTTCGTCTCGAACGGATCAAGACTAGAAATAATCGCATCCACCTCTTGAATATCACTCGAGGCAAAAGAAATATTTCCCTGACTGTGGTGAATTTCAATATATGAGCATTGAACTGAATATACATAAGAATATAAATCTAGTGGAAATATTTCAAAATGACATGTTGATATACTCTAAATTATGCATACTTTTATACTCAATAATCACACGCTTAAAACATTTTTATTGATGGTAATGTCGGATTTGATACTTTATAGCTTCATATATGCGTACAGATATAAATCCATGTGCGAGCCCCGACGATCCCACATAATTAATAAAACACGGTCACACAGCTGTGTTTAAAAACCTATAGGGGTGTGAGGTGCAGCCAGGGTGACTATAAGATAAAGTTTTAGATTAAAATATGAAATAAAGGGAGTCAACACAGTAGCAGACTGAGGAGATTAGTAGCACAGCTTGAAGAAGATTTTCTACAAACTTTCAAGAAGGGGATCTAGTCAAGCTTTACTATTTTCGGGCCGAGGTGACAACGTATGAAGATTACAAGTTCAAGATTGATTTTTTCTTGCACTTTTTGTTAAACCAAATTTAGGTTTTGTATTTCCAAGACAATGTTCAAGTTACTTGTTTTCTATTTTGTTTTGGTTTTCGATTCCATGATTATGAAGTAGATCTTTGTTAGATACTTTGTTGACACAAACCCTTGCATAGTAAAGTTAAGATTTATTCTTAATTTAATTTTGATTTTATTCTTGATGTAACATGCACGTGTTTGTGTTTGGGTTGACGGTTCTTTAAGGTTATCTGGTTTATGTTGTTGGCAGTGAATAGACATAGGATCTACAAATGAAATAGAAATTTAAATTAATTAGGAATAATTGATTGTGCCTTTACAAGAGAATTTTTGCATGGAATTAGGTTTGTTGAAATTCCTGGTTGGGTTGCGTCATCCTTTAAGGTGGAGTGGATTCATAGCAACTTAGCAAGTACTTTTCCCATTATTGATTTGATTCTTTTAAATTGAATTTCTTTGCCCGCTTTAGTTTGTTTAACATTTATTTCTACTAAATTCATGTTTTCAACTCAAAGTTTCTTCTAGACAAGAAATTTACAAGGGTTTTAGTATTAGGAATTTACATTGTTGTTCGAATAACATGTGGCTTGTCATTACTTATGCTGCTACCAAGTAGCCGAACTCGCTTGTTTGTTTTCTAGTACTTGTAATAGTATTAATTGGACTTCTGACTTCATGAATTTAACTGCATACTCTGTTGTTGCTAGACACACATCACATGCTGTAACAACATCACAACATGCTATGTTTTATGCACTTATAAAATTTAGACGAAGATCAAGAATATGAACCTGAAAGGGGTCTCATCATGAACCATTTGAAGAATGTTTTCTAGGTAAAGAGTTTCTATAAGAATAAGTAGCAGTTGTACTCTAGCATGATATATAGATTTCACAGCTTCAGGTGATATGGCCAGTTTGCCAAAGTTACAAGATCCAGATATCATCCTCTGCATTGAAACGATCTTGAGTTACTTGCAATACAAGAAATTTATCAGACAGTGAAAGATGTCGAATAAAGTATACCTCATAAAGCAAGCACAGATTCTTCCACTGTTTACCATCACACGTACAAAAAGATTCATAATAAGCAAGAAAAAGAATATCTAAGACCAAATTATCTTCAATCAGCATCTCTTCAGCCCATAAAGTGAAAACATCCACGTCCTGAATAACAGTCAAAGAGTTACTTCATCCGACCCAGTATAAAAGTCCACCTTTCTATCAAGCTTCCCATTCTACCCTTAGTTATACTTTATCAATCAACTGCATTAATAGCACATTCCTAACACTGTATGTATTTCATAGGGGTAAAATTGGCATCTCAAAGTTACAGAATGTATTATTTGCATATTCCTAAAACTATGTGCCTTTGTCTATGAGTTGACATCGACCTGCCAAATGTTTCCATCGATAAGAGCTCTTGAGAGTCATCAGATTTAAGAAGACACTTATTCTAGAATGGAGGGAATAACTTATGTAAATTAACTATGAAAACATCCATATAAGAAGACATCAACATAACAAACAAACCAAATATGTATATATATAGGTACCGGTTCAAATACAAAGTCTCCAAAACGTGCAAAGTTTGCGAAGTACGTGATAATTACGTAATGATAATTACGTAATGTTTTTGTTTGTTCATGAATGTGTTTTTTCTATTCATGAAAGCATTACGTAATTATGTGTTTTTCATTACGTAATTAGGAAGAACATATTACGTAATTTATGTCATTCAAAATATGTCTTTATCATTCATTACGTAGTTAGTTTTATATATAACTTTCGCACGCTTTTGTTACCTTTTACGATAACCGGCCCCTATATATATATATAAATTTACCATGCTTTCAGGATAAGTAGCAGACAATAGACTCTCAATAACAGACAATAATCTGGCTTCCAACCCATCAGAAATCAGCTTCAGCACCATCTCTCTCACAGAAGAATCTGCTTTTGAGCTATCTTCATCATACACTAAACAAGTAGCAGTTACAAAACTAGGTTATCATACAAAACAATATATAACAGGGAATACTCTGTCCTGTTTTAGAACGAGCATGGCTCAGAAATTGACAACTAGAAATCCAAGGGAAGTCTACAAAGACAATTAGACACAAAATACAGCATGGATATGAACTTACAAGATAGCATGAGAAGATGGCGGGTACACTTCAAGACGCACTGCCGCTCAATGTAATATTGAATCATAACCTTCTGAGCAATGGAAAGAAAAAGAAGGGAAAAAACCATGCAACCAAAGTCAAATTGTTGCTTAATTTCTTGCTGTTTAAGTCATTAATCAAGTTAGCTAATTTTGCAAACAAATTAATCCTAACAAGACAGGTAAGTTTTCCAAAAGTTTGCTTCTATTAGCACTGCCAACAACATCTATAAGCAGATTCCTTGTGTTTTTTTCTTGCCAATTAATAAAACATTGTTATTTAATTCCAAACTTGCGGATTGCAGGAAAAAGAATTATGTTATAATTAAGTTTGTATAATTTATCAGCTTAGACCTGCCTTATATACTCTGTGTATGGAAAATAACCAGTCGTTGGTTATAATACATCTATGGGGCAGCAAGGCACATTTCGGATAAGATTATGCGACTCCTTCTAAGAAGTACAAGTGAAACATCAAGAACTCAAAGTTTGCTTTGTATTCTTTGAAATTTGAATGGTTACACCCAACAAAAAAAAAGCTGAAAATTAAAAAATAATATAAGAGGACATACATGTACCTAATGAAGCACCACCATTTAAAAAACTTTAAATGTTATCTATTACTAATGGAGCCTCCAAATGAAGAGGGTCTATAGAATATTAGAATTGAAAAGAAAAACAGTAACAGAAAACTCACTATTTTACTTCTACATATAAAAGCCTCCCAACTAAAGCACATTCTCTTTATCTAACTACACTCTATTTGACGTAAAGGGTACAAGTTATTCCCTAAACTCTTTTTCCAAAAACACTACCTATCTACGTACTATGTACACGTGCCATAAATTTATTTATTTTTTTCAAACGGCAATTGTTACTCCTACTTTGCTTTACACTAACTAATCCAAACTACTCCATTTGCCTAGGTTTGAACATAGGACCTGCCCTCTAAGAGGTATGAGCCTCTACATCGGTACGCATGCCATAAATGATTTGGTGTGCACAAAAATAATACGATGAAGAAGAAGAAGAAGAAACTAACCAAATGAAGTTGCTCAAGAGCTACAAGATCAGATTCGTCAAGTTCACATGATCTCTCAACAAGTATATAAGATTGCACTTCATCCAAACACTACAACAAATCATATAACTTCCACATCAAATTCTAAATTACAACAATGAGTGTGAAGTGTAATATAAAAGAAATAACATATATCATCAATCCTTTATTTTTTGAAAAGCTTACTAGATACATAATGCACCCATAAATTCACAAGGTCAACGCAATTATAGTTCTAATATAAGTCAAATTGTTAACACATATACCTATATCCCTAAAGGCTACTATGGTTGAAGCAAAATTTAAAATAACAAAAGCACACGTTTGATCCGTGTTGCAAGGACATAAAGTAGAGATACAGTCATGGTTTTAAAAAACATTTGAGGCGTGCGCCTCAAGGCGAAAAGCTAAAAGCTAAATATCAGTGGACGTGGTTATTGGCAAATACATTCGTATCGCAATAAACGCAAAGGGGCAAAACATAAAAATTCAAAAATCTAAAAGCTAAATATCATGAACGCACAACCTTCACATTAACAAGGTGCTTAATTATTAAACTCTTTGAATGATAAAAGGCGTAAGACCACTAACCATGATCACGATACCTAAAGCAGACTATTTGACTGATTTTGCATGATCTAAAACTTTACCTTTGTACAAAATATTATCACTATGTCAATGCATATAATTTCATTCAGATAATAACATAATTGAATATGAATATATTCATCCTACATCTAAATTGAAACTAGTACAAAAAATGCAGCAACTGAACTGACCAATGAGGAACTAATCTTCAATGCCAATTCTTTAAACTTCGATTGAACCGTCAACCGATGCGAACCGATCTGAACCTGTTGAGCATCCAACGCCTCTTTTGACTTCTGATTAGGTGACTTAAACAACGAAACAGAGTTCAACAACCACAACTGATGTTCCTTCAACTTATTCGCCTGCACACACATTTCAACTCAACTTATTATTATTATTATTATTATTATTATTATTATTATTATTATAAAAAAGTGAGGTTTGAAAAGAATGAGGAAAATTTACGAGAGAAATTGGGAGAGCGGATGAAGGAGAGAGGTTTTCGAGTTCAGTTAGTAGGTCTGTGAAGGGGTCCCACCATAAGGAGGCGTCGACGGACTTCGTCGTCGACATTGGAGGTTTGATTTAACGGAGTGACGACGATTGCTGGTTAAAGAAACCCTAGAGAGGTTTTGAGAGGGTTTGCGTGGGGTGGATAGCCCGCGCTTTTGTGCTTATTAATTAAGTTTAAGGTTTGGTACAAGAATGGTCCTTTATGTAGTTGATTTTAAGTTGTGTTGAAAAGTGAAAATTACAGTTTTCGTCCCTAAGGTTTGCCTAAACTAACGGGTTCGGTCCAGGGTTAACACCCTGAGTACCTGTGGTTTCATTTTCTAACACTTTACATCCCTGAGACTAACGTCGTTAGTTGTTCCGTTAGTTTTTGGGTAAATTGACTAAATATACCCTTAATTTTTTGGGTGAAATGACTCTTATACCCTCCCATCTTCTTCCCCAACCCACCCACCCACCCACCACCACCATCACCACCACCACCTGCAACACCACCATCTCCACCACCACCCTCCCTCTCCTCACCATCTCTTCTCTCCTCTACTATATCCACTCCACATGCAACACCCAATCCATCAATACATATTAGTCAATTTACATTTTTACTGTATCTATAGCTTATAGATCGAACAATAGTAATTATGTTTTGTTGTAGTATATGTATTGCAGTATCATCAGTTTCCGGTTGGCGGTAGAAGTTTACCGACGGAGTCTGATGAGAATCCGAAAATCTACCGGATGAAGCTTTGGGCTACTGATGAAGTTCATGCTAAGAGCAAGTTTTGGTCAGTTTCTCTTACTTATTATTATTATTATTATTATTATTATTATTATTATTATTATTATTATTACTACTGTTGTTTTAGAGTTTAGTGGCAAGTGGAGGTGTTGGTTATGGGTTGGTTAATGTTTGGTTATGGGAATTAGGTATTATTTGAGGAAGCTGAAGAAGGTGAAGAAGAGTAATGGTCATATGCTTGCTATTAATGAGGTATAATTTACATTTTATCTGTTGTATTGATGTGCCATTATTGTTTTAAGTTCTAACCTTGTTACTGTTTGTATTATCATTATCAATTAGTTGTAATATGATCATCAACCTGTTCCTTGTTTTCATAATTGCAATGATTTGGTTTTAATTAGACTTTGTGTATTTGCTATTGCTTGTTTATGATTTGGAGAATTTAGCAGTTAGGTTTTAAGGTCTTTAGTGCAAGGCACTTGATGCTTGATATAACATAGTTTTTAGTTTTATAACTTGATGCTTGAGTTTGCAGGTGGTGGTGGTGGTGTTACAGGTGGTGGTGATGGTGATGGTGGTGGTGGGTGGGTGGGTGCGTTGGAGAAGAAGATGGGAGGGTATAAGAGTCATTTCACCCAAAAAATTAAGGGTATATTAGTCAATTTACCCAAAAACTAACAGAATAACTAACGACGTTAGTCTCAGGGACGTAAAGTGTTAGAAAATGAAACCACGGGTACTCAGGGTGTTAAGCCTAGGCTGAACATGTTAGTTTAGGCAAACCACAGGGACGAAAACTGCAATTTTCTTTAAAGAAAATTGAAGGAAAGAAAAGTTTGGTTGTGTTCTAAAGTTTTTTTCAGAAGTTGTTAATGCATGAACAAAGAAACACAAGAAGATACATTGATTTGAGACTTGAGAACAAACAAGTGAAAAAGGACAATAAGAGTATGAGGAAACTTATTGATGATCTATGTGAGAAAGCTCCACAGTTGAAAGCTGGAGAAGAAGATAAAGAACCTGAAGAAGAACAAGTTGACTTTGAACCATCTGAGTCTGAAGATGATGAAGAAGAGGATGATGAGGATTTGGATCAGGATGTCGGTGATGCTCCTGAGAAGAAGAAAGATGATGATAATGATGGTTCTGGAGAAAGTTCTAGAGATGACAGTTCTGCTGCTGCTGATGATGATGATGATACAGATAAGTATCAATATGAAAAGAGAGAATCTGATAAAGACGCAGGTGAATTTAGCTCGAAAGCACCTGGTGGAAATACTTATGATGATAGTATTTTCTGGACTGACAAGATAAGGGCTTTATCATATGATGATAAGAAGTTGTATTGTCAGATGTTAACAAAGAAAGTGTGGACGATTGAGCTAACTGGAAAGTTTCCAGAAATTTTTGAGTCTGATGATATGAGATATGAGCTTGAGTATAATGATCCTGATCTAGAAGATGGTGAAATTTCTACAGCCGTAGCCAAAGAAATTCTTGAAGGTTTGGCGAAACAAGTTGGTAAATCTCTTGAAGAGTTGATGAGTGATAATCAAATTCCAAACATTCGTAAAAAAGAAGCTGGAAATCACTATGATGATAGAGATACTCCTGTGTTTGAAGATATAGAGATTGAGGATATTACCAGTGAAGAATATCCCGAGTACTTCAAAGATAAACATGATGATGCATTTCCTGAATTTACTGATGAGGTATTAGAATAGGCTGAGAAACTTGCACAAAAGAAAAGCGAAACATTCGTTAGTGAAGTGTTTAAGAACGCAGAGAATCAGAAACCAAATGTTGAACAATCTGATGATCTGAAGAGTTTGTTAAGGAAGCTGAAAGAAAAAGAAGCCAACCGACCCAAGACTGAAGTTCAGGGTGGTTTCTACAAGTATCATAACAAATTGTTTAAAGGGAGAGCTCTTGGTTGGAAATATTTGAGACAGTTAAGGTGTGTTGCTATGAAGTGGGAAAAGGAGATTCTGTATTTCAACAGATTCCATGATATTAAGACACTACCTTACTGGGTTGTGCGAGATATCTGCAGGCACACTATGACTGGTGCAAGTGTAAACAATCATGCAGTTGGCTATTTTGCAGATCGTATGGCAAGAGAAAGTAGAACTAGATGGGATGTGTTCACGCCGCAGTATCCTAAAAGGATAGTTCATAAAGAGATTGATCAGATAACTGGGCTGAATAAGGTGATGTTAAAGTATAAACCACCGACTGTGTTGAAGCATATTCCTTTGATGCCTATTCCACAACACTTTAGCAAAGATTTCATGTGGTGGTACTATGATTGGAAGACTGTAGAAGCTATTATCTTACTAAAAGACAAGAGGGAAGAGTTTAAGAAGATTCACATTTTTGACCCTATGTGGTTGATTAACTGTTCTTACGAAGATATAATCATGCTCTATTACAACCCGATTTACTGTGAGGAGAAGGATAGCGAACAGGCACTGAAATACCAACGTGTGGTATGCTTGTGTTTTGCATGGGATGTCAATGCAGGGTGTGACTATGATAAGAAACTGGGAAAGTTTGTGAAGATTCAGAAGGTGAAAAAGAAATCAAAACCAACTTTCGAACCAGTTATGACAAAAGAGCAGAAGACGAACTTGCGCATCAAGCTGATGAACAAGACACTTGATTATGAACGCCAATTAAAATCCAAGCAATAGTCGAGGGGGGGTTTGTAGATGCACATGTGCGACTAATGCTTTGGATTTACCATAATAAGTGTTTTTGTGTTTTTCGGTAGGTCGAAGGAAGAATTGATTAGGTCAAAGGTAGACATGGTTGGTCGAATGAAGAGTTTCAGACAGAAGATTTGGTTCAAGCTTATACATGGGTCGAAGGTACTCATTCGACCTCATCGTGAGGTCGAATGTAGTCTTCTATATAAGCTTGAAGTTTTTGTAATGTTATAACTTTTGGTCATTTTGAGTCTTGTGTCTGTTCCGAAAACTCTCTCTAGGTTCTAAACCTTCTATAATTGTCTTATTAACTTGTAAACCGAATTGTAAAGATTTATTTCAAGTTATTAATGAAAATGTTGATTGAAAAGTTACTTTTACGTGTTTGATTCGATTCGTATCATATTGTAAATAAACAGGGTTTCTGCACCTAGCTTTGTTAGACTTGTATGATCACATAAACGTTTTTTATTAAACCGATCCTAATCCTACAATAAAAATACATAAATAGTGTCATAAAATTCTACAAAAATTATTTGTCTCCCAAACTAATGACCTTCAAAAAACTGAATTTTATTATCTGAAAAATATTATATAATTATTTTTCTGCAATTAAACTTTTTTTAAACATAATAAATTCATAATAAATCCATTTTACATCATTTTACCACCAAAATTTCACACAAATTATTTTAATTAATTTAGAGCAGAAATATCATTTTTATTTCTGTAAATGATGAAATTTTATATTTTGAGTATTATTTACTCATTCTATTTAATATGTTTAAATAGATTATTAAATCTTTAATTATGAAAATAAATCATTAAAAATTATTTTCACACATTGTTAGTGTAGTACAACAACTTTAGACCAAGAGTTTTAAAAATTACTATTATTTGATTTATTTTATTAATTTATCTTATTAATAGTTAATTAACAATTATTTCATTTAAATAATAATTAATCATCAATCCCCAAATTAGAAACCCCAAAATGCCTATAAACTAGAAAACTTAGACTTTTAAGTTTCCCAACACTTATTTGTGTTGCCTTTGGACTTGGGGTAATACTAGGGAACTTTCGTAGCACTTAGACTAATTCAAAGAATTCAACGCTTTTGCTAAGGTGAGTTTACATAGCCCCTTTTTACTGTTTTACATTTTTGGGGTGAAATATGTTTAATGTCACACCCTCAAATTTCCATTTGCAAAGTTTTACCGCGAGGCGCATGACAAACCAGGATCCAAGTCAACGGTCACAATAAACAACTCTATATAAAACACGTAAACTCAAAACATAGTTCTCAATTTATAAACCATAGCGGAAGCATTTAAACAGTTACAAAACCATGTACGACAATGTTCAAATTATTTGATTCAAAAACATGAAACTAAGCCTAGACGCCATGCAGACTCGTGCGCCTAGTCCTCTGTTGCTACCTTAGCGACCTGAGAAAAACATGCCAAAAAGACGTCAACATATAATGCTGGTGAGTTCACAGGTTTGTTCAATAAGTTACCAAAGTTACCAAAACGTTACAATGTCCATACTATACCAATGTCACCAAGTACGCTAGCTAGGCGTATGTTTTATTACTACTACGATTGGAAACCATTACTGGACACGTTTAGCAATGTTTAGCATATGTTTAAGCAGCCCGAATAATGTTCAGCATGTTTAGCAAAGTTCGAGACAACATGCACCCGCCCGGCCCTCCAAGCCGTCGAGTGGGGCAGGTCACGCCCAATAGATCTATCCACATTTCCCCCGTTGTGCATCCCCGCACATTCATGGTTTCCCCCGGGACTTCCAATGATCGTATAGCAATACAAAGTTAAAACCATTGTATGACATATGTTACCAAAATAGTTTAGCGCATGTTTTCTCCCCCAAAAGTTAAAGCTGTAAAAGTGGGGCCGTGAACTCACCTTAGATAGCGTTCTTCGGTAACTAGTAAAATGCTAAGCCCTTGATAATCCCTCTACCGGAGATCTATCAAAATGTTCACATAAGTGTTCCGACTAATAACCATAAGGCTATCTAGTCCCCGATTGTCCAGATCGTAACCAAGTATGTTTTAAAGCGTGTTTAAATGTTCAACCGACACACTAGACCGACCCGACATCCCGTTGGTGACTCATTACCCTAACTAATCAAGTACACATAGATTACACACAAGGTTCAAGCATAAAATACTTAGTTTGTATTAGGGATGGCAACGGGTCGGGTATGGGTCGGGTTTGGCTAATACCATACCCATACCCGGTTATAAAATCTCATACCATACCCGTCCCATTACCTGTCGGGTTTTTGTCGGGTATTACCCGTCAGGTATAGAGCATACCCGCGGGTATCGGGTATACCCGTTGGTATTTAGTTTTCTTTTATAGTCTTATGTTTTAAAAAATCTAGAGTATATGAAATTGTAATAAGTAACATATATATTATTATCAACATAATAATCTTTGAAACATTTAATATGTAAATATATATTATAGTATGAACTTTGAAAATTATTTATATATTTCATAGCATATAAATATAAATAACTAGTTTATACCCCGGGAGCGTCCCGGGTCTAAAATGTATTCTAATAACATTATCTATATCTATATCTATATCTATATATATAATAAACCAAAACATTTTTAATGACATGTCATAATATTATGCAATTTCTCTTTTGAGAGATGCCACATAGGATGTGATGTGGCAACTCTAGACCAATTAAAAAAAAGGAATAAATATGGTTTGAATATTATTTATATAATCTATTAAATACCTAATCTACTAAATGTAAATATTAAAACTTTATTATTTTCTCTCTCATATTTCCTCTCATAACTTTTAAATGTTAATATCTTTTATATACGAGATTTTTTAAAGAAAAAAATTACACCAAATTAACGAGCGTTTTATTATCTTTCCAACGAGTACCATAGTGCTATATAAAAAACGGAGAAAAAAAAACGACTATTTTTTGTAACCCGACATGTATTGTGTCAGGTTTGGAATTAGTTTAAAAAAAATGTGGGTTTGGGTCGGGCCTGGGATTAGGTGATACCCGACCCAATTACCTTTTTTTTATATTATAATATGATAACTTATGGCAGAGATTTGTTTAAAATAATAATAATAATAATATATTGGCAGATGCCATTTTTATAGATAAAAACATCCTTAGAACAGATCTGGACCTTTAGGGTTAGATAAAAACGAATCAAAATGCTTTAAAAAGACTTAGGATTAAGAACACACCTTGGATTCTTGTTTAGATGTTGTTGATAGGTTAGATTATGAAAAAGAAGAGCAAAAACTCCTTCCTTAGTGATTAAAATCGTTTGAGATTGTTTTGAGACGGTTAGGGTTTGTGAAATGGTGAAAATGACAAAGTTTGGTATTTATACTATTCCACCTTTGACCCTTGTTCCTGGTCGAATGTAGCCTCCTTCGACCCTTTCACAGGGTCGAATGTACCCTGTCCTGGTCGAAGGGAATTCTTTCAATTCCACATCCCAGGTTCGCCCCTTTGCAAAGGGTCGAACCAAGACATATTTCCACCTTCGACCACTCGAAGTGGTCGAACCAGGACCTATGTTTTTCTAGTTCTCCAGTTTGTCGTGTTTAACGCATTTTAACGCATCTTAACATATGAGCATGCAACCTTAGTCTATGTTTAACATATTTAAGCATGGATAATCATCTACACATCATTTAAACACATCTATGTATATTATCCACCACACGACCAATAATCTACGCTTACACTTAATTAGTTTATGTAATTTCACCAACAACGGGACCCGGTACTAGTGTATTCCCAAAATGACTCCCAATGATCCTCCAGATCATTGAACCCTGGACAATCCTAACTTGACACGACTCAACTAACCTAGTTAAGTCCGTTTATAAACGTTTCCCGCTAAAGTAGACTTAGATGTTACTAAAATGTTTAAGCCAAATATGCCGGGTGTCACATTTAAACATTTTGGATACAATAGCAACGATTTATTCGCATTATGTTGAAACTTGTTGGCTCATTTTGACTTGTAACAAAAAGACACAATACAATCATTAACATTGATCACGTTGCCTGTTTAGATTATAGTGTTATAGGTCTGACAAACCCACCCCCCACATAAATTCAGGGATTATCGAAAATAATTACATTTGTACTAACTTGCGAGTTTGGTCTCAGTTGACACAAGGTTTGATTGTACAAAAGACGCATTGTTACATGTTAGAATCTTTCTTTCAAGTTACTCATTGATATAACTCAACTATGATTGCTATGCAGATTATTGTTTACTATACTTTCAAAAACCTATGTATTCTCACCAACTATCTATAGTTGACCCCCCATCTTTCCAACCTAACATGTTTCAGGTTTTATTTGCTTTTGGAAGTTGTTCAAGTCTTGGCACACATAGAAGCTTTGGACCTAGATTATATTAATCAAATTTATGTAATCATCTTGACAATGTTATTACTTGAATGACAATTACAAATTACTTAATAATATTCAAATTTCATTTAGTACCATGAGCTATTGAACAATCATCACTACGTGGCACTCTGATGTTTCCGCCATCGGTTGGGGTGTTACATGTCAAACGTTAAACACTTTTACAAACATTCAAAGTCAATGTCTTGGAAATTAGGGGTTATTATACAAACATATCATCAGATAAACACTTATAGACAATTCATGATAGGTTTCCAGTAGTGGGGACTACCATAACAAGTCTAGTATTTTATTGTCTTGAAGAACACAACCTAAGGTGAGTTTCACGGCCCCACTTTTACAGATTTTCTTATGGGATAAACATGCTACACATTTTGGTTACTTAATGATCATGTTTTACTGTTGTTATCATTGGTTTACTATGCGACTCATCTAAATCCCAAGGAAACCACTAATATGGGTATATAGCGGGAAAATGTGGATAGATCTATTAGGCCTGACAAACCCCACCCGGGTCAACTGGAGGTTGGATGGGTGCATATTGTCTCGAACACACAGGGCTTACCGGGGATGACGGTAGTCCGAAGGGTACACACTTTTGCAACAACATAGTCAGCAATGGTTTCAATCGTAGTAGTAACATACTTAATGTCTAGCTAACGTTCATATATCATAGTAATAACATATATGATCTTCTTACTTATGAAACTATTTTTAGAAAACCTGTGATCTCACCAGCATATCATGTTGACAGTTTTAGCATGCTTTCTCAGGTCGCTAAGGTAGCGGAGTTGGATTAGGCGCATGAGATCTCACGGCGTCTAGGTTCATGTGCATGGCTTTTGAACACTTTTCAAACTTATGTTATTTACTATTTTGGGATTGTAAACTTATTTATGCTTACGGTGTACTGGGATGATACTTTTAAACTGCATGGTTTGTTACGTATCTTTTACATATAGTTGTCGTTTGTTGTGACCATTGACTAGGATCTTGGTGTGTCACGTGCCTCGCGGTAAAACCCCGCAAGTGGAATTTGAGGGTGTGAAAAGCACCGAAGTTACTCTAGAATGGGAAACAATAGTATGAAAGTACAAAAAGTTCATCTTGTTTTTTTTTGAACGGCGAGTACAAAAAGTTCATCTTGTTTAGACACTCATTTGGACACTATATTTATTATGTTTTCATGGCACCAAGTCACCCTTAGAAGTCCAAATTTGAGGAATCTAAAACTAAGAAAATATTTACTTTAACATATAATATTCAACCATCATTTTGGTTGGTATCATGGTTTGGTTTTCAGATTTGGTATTACCTATATATCATTATATTTTAGTCATATATTGTCATGTATGGGAGGTAGGACGAACTCCATCCATATAACCTCTAGGATTTACCAATGCATAAAACATTATAAGGATGATTCGGATGATCATGAATACAAGAAGGAAAATTGCATAAATTAAACAAGTTTAACTAATTAATCTAGTGACGTACGTGAAATCCATTTTGTAGGACCAAAGTCCTATTGTTCACACCATTAACTTAACTCAAATCTTTCAACATTAAAAGTTGAAGACCTAGTTTAGTTCCTCTCACCATGAAGATTACTTAGAGTCTTTAAACCATTAAGAAAAGAGGCATACGAGCCTTTTGTTTTCTAGAATATACCTTAACTCAAGTCCCTCAACCCATGGTTGCTCAAACACCATGATTTCCATTAACCCATGGTTGCTCAAACTCCATATGAAACTGAGTTTCATTAATGGGTGAATAAATCCTTTGCAAGACTTAAATCCTAGTTAGAAACCATTTTCAACTCTAGCACTTGTTTCCGCTGACGTACCACCATCATCACCAGCCTTGTTAACCGTTTCTGCTACAACACTACAAACTACTGCCGAAACACCACCAAACCCACCACCAACACGAACTTATCTCACCAATCCGTTGGATCCATTACCTCTTACGGATGGGGGGGGGGGGGGCGCTTCATGTAAAATCCACAGGTACCCCATAACCCACATGACAATGTCGCCGCTGGTGTCGCTGATAGGAGTCCCGTGGAGTGAATACGACTATTTGACCACAGTTCGGAAACCATAAAATAATTTTAAAAGTGTATTTATTACCCCTCTTCCCATTTCACAATGGTTGAAAAAACAACACAACAAAATAAATATTAAACTAAAAATTTAAACATTAATATTAAAGAAAAATACAAATGTTAAACTTTATAAGCACACCATTAAACTAGGGAAAACATAATTAAAGTACAAAAAATAATTATGTAACCTAACGTAACAGTTTTCATGCCAAAATATGGTCGAAACTGTTGCGGTACCTAGCCACATTAGTCGACTTGGGTGAGCTCGATTGCCATATCCTCGACAAGATTAGCGCGCTCTCTCGTGGTGGCTGCAAATAAGGTGTTCCATCGGTCACATTTGTTGTTGAGATTCATCCACTTCAGTGAGAGTGAATTGGTGGTGCGGTCTTTTTCACTAACTAGGTTGTTGAATTCTGCCAACACACGGTTCCAAAATGAATTTGCCCTTGAGCGGCGACGATTTTGGGGTTGATGGAGAGGGTTGTTTTGGACGTCTTTGTAGGACATCACCAACGCGATCTCCTCCTTTTCGTAGCGTGTCATTTTTGACGACAGATTATAAGGTGATGGTAGGTTTATATGGTAAAATTTAGAGATGGTGGTGGTGGTTTTTGGTAAGAAAAATATGGCTATTTATAGGGTAGAATTTGGTAATTTAAAAACCAACCGTTGGCTACGGTAATACATTAAAATTTTTTAAATGAAAAAATAATTGAAGCCTTCAAATATATTTACTTTATTGTATTATATTTACTTTTAAATGTATTATTTACTAAAAATAAATAAATGACTCAGTGAATGTTGGCTTCAAAATTGTGTGTCAGTGAAGTGAATTAGTGAAGTGATGTGACAGTAAATAATTGGTGAAAAATCATGACAGTTCAATGAATATTAGTGAAACGAATGTATTATTTAGCAAAAATAAATAAACGAATGAGTGAATATTGGCTCTAAAATTGTGTGTCAGTGAAGTGACGTGACAGAAAGAATTGGTGAAAAAT
This sequence comes from Ambrosia x helenae, assembly GCA_030844895.1. Classification (NCBI taxonomy): domain Eukaryota; kingdom Viridiplantae; phylum Streptophyta; class Magnoliopsida; order Asterales; family Asteraceae; genus Ambrosia; species Ambrosia x helenae. Next base: position 26,625,397 of record CM061231.1, read on the forward strand.
CATGATAGTTTAGTGAATATTAGTGAAACGGCCCCTCCCCCTCCCTTATACTCATTCCAATTAGCCGCCAGTCCACCACCAAATTCACTCTAATCTAACCTGTTATGACAAACAACAACCCAATTTGACCATGTTCCTAATGCCTTCCACATACACTCTTCGCTTCCTTGAGAAAGATAATCGCATGCTAAACAAACAAGCCTATTGCCATCGCCACTTTTATATGGTATTGACTTCGGTCCTCCTCAACCATGCCATTAGAAGGATCATTTATATGTAATTCGTGGAAAAACGTGAGTGGCGCGTAATAGCATCAATGTATATTAGGAAATGATTGTGTACCATTATTATTGTATATCTCCTTAACTATAGGAGATTCGGTTGTATCATTATAAATACCAATTATGATTAATGAGAAGGTATCAAGTTTCATAATCTATCATGGTATCAAACCTATTGATCCTGACCTACAGCCGGCCCTACCTTTCTCCCCTGCCTTCTCACATTCGTTCCCCTGTTTCTGCTTCTTTCTGACCTCGAACCGCTGCCTTCTTTCTTTCAAGCTTTACCGTTACTCCTCTGTCCCTGTTACATCTCCTCTATCCCGACCCTCTACCTTTTATTCTCCACATCTACATTGATACTTAACCGGCGCAATGGAAGGAAAAATACACCCGGCTATGACCGTCTCAAACATCCGAAACTTCATCCCTATAACTGTTGAAGACGACACCTCCCACTATACCACATGGTCGAAACTCTTCTAGGTTCATTGCCGAGCCTATGAAGTTTTCGACCACTTATCCCCAAACCCACAACTGCCGCCTCTTCTTCGTCAACCACCGATGGCAAACAAACCGCCCCTACGTTTGCTAACATTATATGGTCTCGTTTAGACGCTATAGTTCTTTAGTGGATCTACGGGACAATCTCCACACCTCTCCTTCACACTATTATGCAACCCGGTCAAGCCGCCTACACCGCGTGGACATCGCTTGAAAAACACTTTAACGGTAATAAACATACTCGGTCAATCTTCCAGTCCTAAGAGCTTGCACACTTAACCTCGCGACCTTCCCTTCAATGGCCGTGTATTGCCAACACGCAAAACTTTTGTCCGATCAACTTGCCGGTATCGGCTCCCCCATTGATAATGACAGGTTGGTCATACAGGTTCTATCCAGTCTCACAGAACAGTATGATGACATCTCTACTGTTCTACAGAATCGAGACCCATTGCCGGAGTTCACCGAGGTTCGCTCTCGCCTCACCATGGAAAAACAAAAGAAGAAACGACAAGCCGCTAATGCCGCACAGCTTTCATCCACTGCTTTTGCGTTACATTTAGCCGTTTTTTTGTTGCATTTACTATACAAAATGTTTCTCCATCAAGTAGTAACCAATTCCAACTTTTAAACGAACAGTAACGCGTCTTTTATGGGGTTTTAAATCGGGTTTAGCATTGTAACCGATCAGACTTAAAGGCACCTTCAAAACGCTCGTTTTACTCGCCCTCAATATAAGTTGAACTCGCCATTTTCTTTCTGCACTCATTCACGTTTCAAACCCACTCAAAACTATCTAAAATCGTGTCTGGAAGCTCTTAGATTCGTGTGTTTTTGCTCGTTCTTTTGAAGCTTCAATTGTAAACTTATCTCATATTTGTAAGCCCAAATTAATTATGCCGTTTTGATTAGTTTGTTTTTGCGATTAAAAGCCCCTTATTCCTGATCTTGATTCGTGTCTGAATCAGGTTTATTATTAATGGTTTAGGGTTAGGGTTCTTAGGTTGAATTGGGGAAGAAGATGAGTAGGAGTATTATGTTAAATATCATTAACTTACTTAGAATTCAACAATCCTAGACTTTGGTGTACAGTGGCGAAGCTTGAGAATTTGGCCCGGGGGGTCGGAAGTCAGCGGTCACGGGACGAGACCTAATTTTTTTTCTGTAGCTATAGTTCTGGTGATATGTTCGTGTCGGGGATTCGATTCGGGTCGGGTCGAATCGAATCAAACATAAAATACAATAAATATAAAAGTTTTAAGCATTCTTTAACAAACAATTGAACAAAGACACTAAAACATTAAAAATGAGACAAAGAGTTGGTACATGGATGAAGAATTACAGTTCATCCCGTCGACCTTTAAGATTTTTGAATTATTCAATTATGGATTGGGGTGCAAACGAACCGAGGTAAGCCCGAGCTCGATCAGGCTCGAGCTCAAAAGACTTATGAGAGCTCAAGCTCAACTCGTTTACTATCTATTAGTTAATATTTTAAATAAAAGTAACATAAATAATTGGTTCGGAGCTCGATAAATGAAGTTCGGCTCGGGCTCGTTTAGTAAACAAGCTTAAATGATTGGGTAAATATTATTAAATATTAATAAACCTAATATTACACTAAGGTTTGACGAGCCCGACGAACTTCACATGCTAGGCTGAGCTCGGGCTCGATTAGTAAACGAGTTTTGTTTTAAACTCAAGCTCGGGCTCGATAAGGCTCGGCTCGTTTCGAGATTTTTATCCAGCCAAGCTCGAGTAGCTAAGAGATAACAACTCAATCGCTTGCTTATTGAATCTACTATCCCGCTCATGTAGTTGTTGTGCTTAGTACTTTAGGATTTGAACTTTACATTTACTTTGTTTTGGGTTAAAGTTTTGGTTTATATAACTATTTTTTTAAACGGGGGGTCGAAACTATATATACCAAAAAATTCCATACGAAAACTATATACTCGAAACTTCTGAGCAAAAATTCAGGGGGGTCGGCCGCCCCTCCCCGCCCCTTTAATGCTCCGCCCCTGTTGGTGTAGTGGTTTGTGTGTGTGTTTGCCTCAGTAACCACTCAGGTTCGAACCCCACATAAAGCACCATTTTTTTATTTCTTTCTATTTGTTATTGCATTATTATTGTTTTTTTTCTTTATTTTAATCATTTAAAATTCATTTAAACTTAGAATATTCATAATAAATTCATTTTTGCTCCAAAAATTATAAAAATTTAGGAGTAACTTCTTGACACCTCATAGAAAATTATCCCACTTTTATTTTCTGGAAAATGTTTTATTTTTATATTTTTATTGAATTAAATCGTTTTAATCATATTTAATTGATTAAAAATTCATTTTTAACGATTTTAATCTCAAAATTTTTGATAAATTATTTCTAATCATTGCGAACTGAAGTAAAAATATTTGGTTCATAAAACATTTATTTTTATTAATTTTCCTATTTTAATCATTTAAACATGATTTAATCTCATTAAATCAGTTTTAAATTTAAATAAGTTTATAAAAATTATGGAAAAATTATTTTCATTAATTCACATCAGAAAGTATCCATTTTCTATAAAAATAGCATTTTTGGATCATGTCTTGAATTATCAGTCTTATTTATGTTTAATTAGATATAATTAAACATTTCTTTATCTATACTAATTAACATCTATTTTATAAATATTTTTCTTATAAAATATGAATATTTTTATGTTGGAAATTTTTAGTTATTATTTGTTGGATCATAGTGTAAATCATAATAATTTATTTATACATTTATAAATTTATAATTATTGTATTTATTTACAATAATTAGTTAAAGTAATTAACTATATTATTTTGTCTTAATTATTCAAACATAAGTTTTATCTAAATATTCAATTGGTAATAAATATATTACCTAAACCGTATTTACAAATTTTGGTATGTTATTATACAACTTTTACATTAACGCGATTTATCATAAAAACTCTAATTCCCCAAATCGACTTAGCAAACCCTAATGCCTTAGACCCTACCTAGTTACCTTAGACTTTTTTAGACACTTCCTTATTAGTATTCTTACACATTATAGGTTGAATTCCTCGGAATTACTATTACTTAGCTCACGACCGCTTAAGTGGATTTTGATCGCTTTCGCAAACTGTGAGTATATCTTTCCTTTTTTTTTTTTTTTTTTTTCATGTTTTACACTTTTGGGGTGACTCATGTACGCTTATTTCTTCACTCACTTAATCATGTTTTATCATATATTCACAATCGCAATTCTTGTATGTGTTTTACTTGTTGATTCACTGATAGTGTGTGCTTATGACCTTAATCATTAACCGCTGGGCGGCCTAGCATAACAATAAATAGTACTTGATTATTGTTATGTGTGAACGATTATTCATCGCCTACTACGAGCGAATACTATATATATGTGACTCTTGATTCTATGAACAAAGGTTTGATTTTGGGTATCATTTGTACATAGCTTGAACACTAAATTGTAGACAGTATAACACGTGAATTGCGAAACTCTTTTTCTACTATATGTATTCAAACAGGGTATGCTCACCAATACATTTTTGTATTGACATATACTATTTTCGTACATGTTTCAGGTTATTTATGAGATGACTTTTAAGCTTTTGGAATTTTTACTTAGATTTTGGATTCATTGTATTTCAGTTGTAGTTGTCACTTTAGAATTATTGTATATTGTATTCTTTCTTTCAATGTAATAAACTACTTAATCAATATATCAAAATTTACACTTTTAGTCCATGAGCGTTTGAACAATCGTCATTACGTGACACCTCGATGTTTCCGCCATCGGTTGGGGTGTTACAACAACACTTATCGGACAAGGGATAACAATTTTAACTCTCAACCTAATACTCAGACTCACCCTTATATTGTGTTTCCATCCTTATGGGCCGCAAATCAATGGGCCACCATGTTCCAAGGACCATCCACTAAACAGGCCTAAACCCCACCTTTTCCCTACCCCTATAAACCAAAAAGTAATGCACCCGATGGACAGGGAATACTCGGACCCACTCCTGCCTAGGCTCATACTACCAGTTATACCCCTACAAGCATTAAACAGGCTCTCTATACCATGGCATTGAACCAACCAGACCACAGTTTCATAGACATAGGCGCTTCAACTCACTCGGCCAACGGGCAATGTATTTACTCGTTGTCTAACTTTAATAAATGCACTAATAAACATATTATTGTTGGTAATGGCATGTCTATTCCGGTTTTGGTGCAAGGTAACCAAGTCCTACCACCACACTTCCCTCCTTTAAAACTAAACAACGTCATTTTTGCACCAAACATTATTAAAAACCTTATTTTCGTGAGATGCCTTACCACTAATAACTTAATATCGATTGAGTTTGACCCCTTTGGTTTGCTTGTGAAGGATCTCAATACTCGGGCACTTATCCTTCAATGTAACAGTACGGGCGATCTCTATCCTCTTACACAACAACTCTCCACCAACTTCACCCAACCTATTGCTTTGGCTGCTGTGTCTCAAGATCGTTGGCGCTAGCGTATGGGTCACCCTGGACAACATTTACTGCATTCCTTAAAACAATCTTCTGTGTTTGGAAAAGTACTAAATTGCATTTTTTGCTTCCAATACTCATACTTGCTTGCCTTTTGATATTATTCATAACGATCTGTGGACCTCCCCGTTCTTAGTATGGGAGGTCACCGCTATTATGTGTTGTTCCTTGACGACTTTACCAATTTTTTTGTAAACATTCCCCATAAGCACCAAGTCACGAGTCTTTAGGGTCTTTACCACATTTTACAATCAGATTAATACACAATTTGAGAGAAAAATTGTAACACCCCAACCGATGGCGAAAACATCGAGGTGTCACATAGTGACGATTGCTCAATAGCTCATGGTACTAAAGTGTAAATATTGATACATTAAATTGAATAGTTTATTACATTGAAAGAAATACAACGATTAAAAACTAACAATCTAAACTGAAATACAGTAAATCTCAATCTAAGTCTAAGTTCCAAAAGCTTAAAAGTGATCTCATAACAACCTGAAACATGTACGAAAATAATTTTGTCAATACAAAATGTATTGGTGAACATACCCATTTGGTACATATAGTAAAGCAAAGTTAGCAATTCATGTGTTGTATACCGTTTGCAATTATGTATTTAAGCAGTATCAATCAAAATCAACCCTATGAAAGTGAAATGAAATTTATATATAGTATGCGCTATTGATAGTAGTAATGAAACACATAGCAATGACCAAGGTCTCTCAACAGAGTTGCAAGGGGTATATACCATAGTACTATTCATTGAAATGCTAGGCCACAACGGTTAATGATTTTGACAAGTCATAGATACACAAAGTAACACAAAGCAAACACACATGAAAATTGCACTTAGTGAAAGAAATAGTAATTTGACATAAGGTACATAAGTAGCCCCAAAAAGTAAAATGAAAAATGGGAAAGATATACTCACAGTCTGCGAAAGGGATCAAAATCCAACTTAAGCGGTCATGAGCTAAGTAATGGGAATTCCGAGGAATTCAACCTATAAATGAAAGTGACTTAAAAGTCGATTTGGGGAATTAGAGTTTTTATGATACATCGAATTAATGTAAAAGTAATATACCAGAGTTTGTAAATGTGATTTAGGTAATATACTTATTACCGATTGAATATTTAGATAAAAATATGTTTTGAATAATTAAGGCGAAATAATTTACTTAAATACTTTAACTAAATTATTGTAAATAAATACAATAATCATAAACATTTTAACAAATAATTATGAGTTATATAATGATCCAAAAAATAAGAATTAAGACTTTCAAACACAAGAAGATTTCTATTTTATAAGAAAAGTATTTATAAGATAGATGTTAAATAGCATAAATAAATAAATAAATAAGACTAGAAATACAAGATATCATCCAAAAATATTATTTTCATAGAAAATGAATGATTTCTGATGTAAATCAATGAAAATAATTTTCTCATAAATTTTCTCCATTTATTTTCATTTAAAACTGATTTAATAAATTTAAATCATGTTTAAATGATTAAAAAAATAGGAAAATCAATAAAAATAAATGTTTTCTAAACCAATAATTTTTATTTTAGTTCATGATAATTAGAAATAATTTTCCAAAAAGTTTGAAATTAAAATCATTAAAAATGAATTTTTAATCAATTAATCATGATTAAAATAATTTAATTCAATAAAAATATAAAAATAAGACATTTTCCAGAAAATAGAAATGTGGTAATTTTCTTTATGATGTCAAGATGCTACACCTAAATTTTCATAATTTTTGGATAAAAATGAATTTATTATAAATATTTCAAGATTTATGCATTTATGTTTATATATATGTCTAAATAAAAGAAAGGTAAAAAAAATGATGTAGGATCAGACCTGCACACTATGGGACTCGACCTTGAGTCTGACTTAGAACATGGCATCCCGACAACTACTACACTATATGGATTTTTGATGATGTAAATCAAAACAAACTTTATTTATATGATTACACCTTATTCATCTTCTTTCCCAATTAACAACTCAAAACCCTAACCCTAGCCTCACACCAATTAATCAACCCCGATTCAACATGCGATAACCTGAACAACCCAAGGGGTTTTAATCCATGAACCGAAACTAATAAAAGGGAATGATTAATTTAACTTACAAAACATGAATTGATGACATAGTCAAGAACTCGGCCATGAATGCTTTAAAGTTTCAATCCAAAAGCTTGAACGTGATTAACTACGAATTGCGAGAGGGTTTTTGGTCGAGGGAACTGTCTGAAGATAATGGTAGGTTCATTTTATATTCAAAGTATTCGAAAACGTTTTGTTTGTTTGGTCGTGAATGCAGCAGTTACAAAGAAAAAAAAAACGAATTAAAGTTTAAATAAAGCTTGATTAAAACGTATTACATGCTTGGTATTCGGTATTATGATGGAGAAACGTAATGAAAACATTAAAAAAATGTAATCAAACCGGTTTAAGCTCCTTATATGAGGCTTGGGGTTTTGGCCGGAATTTGGTCGCCAGCGGTGACCTCCTGGCTTGAAAAGCGACGGGTAAGAGGATGAGGGAAGGCAAGATTTTGAAAGTTTTGTTGTTTGGCCATTTTGGTCCCTCAAATTCAACTAAGTTAGTTTCTTTACAATTTAGTTAGTTTTTCCTTTAGAAAACTTAACCAAACTAACTGTATTTAACCTTTTAAAACTTTAAACTTTTTAAACTTAACTAAAATAAATGGGACTTTCAGAAGATAACATGATTATACGAGTATGGTACGTTTTATATGTCAAAACGTGCGTATACAAAATGTATACATACACCATTTTTAAAAGGAAAAACTAAAATAAAATAAATAATAATTGACGAGGACTAGAGGTGAAACTTCAAAATGGACGAAGGGCTAAAATTGACAACTTGCTAAAAGATAAGGGTGTAGGTTGTCACAAAAATAAAACAATTCCAGTGCGACAATGGTGGAGAATATGCAAATAATAATTTCTTTAATTTTTGCAAACAAAACGGCATGCACTTTCGTTTCTCGTGCCCTCACACATCCTCTCAAAATGGTAAAGTGGAATGCAACATCCGCACGATCAACAACATGCTTCGCACCCTCCTTGCCCATGCTTCTTTACCCCCAATCTATGGCACCATGCTTTCGAGGCTGCCGCATACCTTTTAAACATCCAACCTAGCAAACAACATGATTTTCTCTCACCCACCCATCTTCTCTACCATTGCATTCCCGAATACGAACACCTACGCGTCTTCTGTTGCTTATGCTACCTCGTCGCTCAATCCACCACCATTGATTAACTCACACATCGATCCCAATCACGTGTCTTTATTGGCTATCCCCAAAATCATCATGGATATAAATGTCTAGATCTTAAAACTAACCGCATTTTTATTTCTAGACATGTTCACAATCATCTACAGGCCCACCTCTAATATCACTAGGCCCACACTCACTATCAACCTCCCTACTACCCATGGCCCACCCACATCCAACACCACCTACTTCAATCGTCCCATCCGCCCAAACCACTACTGCTCCCACACCAGCCCAAACCGAGCCCACTGCTTTGCACCCTACTGCCCCGACTCAACAGCGAACTATCCGCACCTGCTCCATGAGTGGCATAGTCAAATCTATGCAAGTTTTCAACTTAACAACCACCACCATCGCCCCTATACCCAAAAACCCATAGGTTGCCTTATCAATTTTGAAATGGTACATCGCTATGAACAACAATTTTTTAGTGCTCTTATTAAAAAATTAGACCTGGGAGTTAGTACCTCGTATGAAAAATATGAATATTATATGCAGTATGTGGCCTTTTAAACATAAATTCATGTCCGATGGCTCGTTGGAAAGATACAAAGCTCGCTTGGTATGTGATGGTTAACGTCAACAAACAGGTATTGTTTGTGGCGAGACATTCAGTCCAGTAGTTAAACCGACAACTATTCGCATGGTTTTATCTCTTGTTCTCGCCAAGTCTTGAAAGTTTAATCAGCTTGACGTCACCAATGCCTTTCTTCATGGAAATCTGGAAGAAACCGTTTACATGTACCAACCCATGGGATTTCATCATAAGGATTATCCTGATCACGTGTGCCGCCTCAAGAAATCCCTCTACGACCTCAAACAGGCCCTAGGGCTTTTTTTACCAGCGCTTCACAGACTATGTTATTTTACAGGGGTTTACGTAGAGCAAGTCGGATAACTCGTTGTTTGTCTATTGTCATGGAACGGATGTTGCCTATCTTCTCATTTATGTCGATGATATTATTCTCATCTCTTCTAATGAGAAACTTCGACATCACTTAATGGGAATTTTGGCTAGTGAGTTTACTATGAAGGACCTGGGTTCTCTCTCTTACTTTCTTTGTATACAGGTTCAACAGGATGGTAATCATATGTTCCTTTCATAGTCTGCATACGACAGAGATATCATTCATCCGACTTCAATGGATTCTTGTAAACCCGTAGCCACACTAGTTAATACACAACCTAAACTTAGTACCGAAACAAGTCCTTTACATGATGACCTATCCACTTTCAGGAGTCTCGCAGGCGCCTTACAGTATCTGACCTTCACTCGTCCAGATATCTCTTATGCCGTACAACAGATTTGTATGCACATGCACGCCCCTAGGGAATCCCACTGGCATGCATTGAAGGGCATTATTAGGTATATTCAGGGCACAATCGACTTGGGTCTTCATCTTTCACGTGCCGCATCTATTTCTCTTCGTGCGTACACTGACACAGACTGGGTAGGCTGCCTTGACACTAGACGCTCTACTTTCGGTTAATATGTCTACCTTGGTGACAATCTCATCTCTTGGTCATCCAAGCGACAACTGTTTCTCGTTCTAGTGCGGAAGCATAATATTGCGGCGTTGCCAATGGCGTAGCTGAAATTTGCTGGTTATGCAATCTTCTTCTAGAGCTTCACCATCCTCTTACATGGGCTACAATTGTCTACTGCAACAATGTCAGTGCCATTTACTTAACAGGGAACCCGGTTCAGCATCAGCGTACCAAACACATTGAACTGGATATTCATTTTGTTCGTGAGCAAGTCCAACGAGGCAATATACGCGTTCTTCATGTCTACTCCCATCATCAGATTGCTGACATCTTCACTAAAGGCCCACATCACGTTCTCTTCGATGATTTCAGATCCAGTCTTAGTCTTCGGCCACCATTCGCTTCGACTGCGAGAGTGTAATAGCATCAATGTATATTAGGAAACGATTGTACGTGTATCATTATTATTGTATATCTCCTTAACTATAGGAGATTCGGTTGTATCACTATAAATACCGATTATGTTTAATGAGAAGGCATCAAGTTTCATAACCATCAGCGCCTACCGCGGCAACCTTCTAGCAATTCTCCATTTGTCGCCAGGTGAACCGAATGGCAACCACCGTGGCGCTTCGTTACTACTCCAAATGCAACGTCCAAATGCTATGGGACAAAAGGAGTGGCAACCGCCGTGGCTTGTTGCCGAGCATCTTCCGATCACATCCATGAGGACATAGATTGTTTGAACGAGGTGGGGTTGTTATGTGCTCAACCCATGTAGCCATGTACCCATGTCTCCATGATAGAAGCCATGCACATGATCGCCTTCATTTCCTTGATCCTTGTTTTGCACATTTCATTTTAGTCAAGATAATGAATGAAAATACAAAATTAGTCTCAAATTCTTTCTATTTTCTTATCCGCTCTCCATCTATATTCTTTTGGCCAAAGAAGCCATTGAAACCACATCAAATTATATTTCCTTTAAAATCTAAAATCGGTGTGTCTCTGCCACAAAGCGGTCTGAGCTAGAGCTAAAAAAAATCGTTCAAAAATGGTAAAAGCATTACGTTTGGTAACTCAAAGCATTAAACTTCTTTTCTTTACATTTATCGTGACTAAATTCTCATTTATACCATTTTCCTGAAGTTAGGTGGCCTCTAATGAGTTTACAGTATTTAATAACTTTAGTAGCAATTTTTCTAGTCTAGAAACCAAATAAAAAATAAAACGAAAATAATGAAAAATATCATGAAGTTCAAAACAAAGGATTATTGCCGACGGCCAGATCCGCCAGTAATTGCGTACAGAAAAGGGCGGCGACGCAACTTGTTACCCGTCAACCTGCCATCCTTATGTAATTTATCATTTTTTTTATTTTAATGAAAATTTTAAATTTTATTTGTTATTGGCCGTTGGAAATATGGTTGCGGGTATTATGATTTGCGACGGATGTTACCAATAAGTCACCGATGGACTAATTAACTACAAATAATTGACAAGCTTGTAACGCTGTTTACATATGAATTCTCGTATTCTCAAATTTTCGGACTAATAATTCGTCGGTAAAATGTAACCCAAAAATGTCGTAACACGAATGTGTCCGTCGGTAATTTGACCCAAAACATGGACTCCGTTGGTAATTAACAACGGTCATATTTTATTTACTTTTTTTTTTCTTTTGTTTAGATCTGTTAGAGATTTGTCAATAATTAGCGACGTAAGCACTCAGTCAGTCAATATCTGTCGGTAAGCTCATTATGATGTTGTGACTGTACAAAAAGTAGAGCCATTAAATAAATAAAAGATCATGGTGAAATTAATTAATAAAAAAGAAACGGCCAGATATGACTTATGAGAACAACAATAACTTCTTTTATTTCAACAAGTACATGCAAATATAGTTTTAATTAATCATAAATGACAACAAATTAATAATACTTAAGTTCAAGTATACATAATAAAAACAAATCAAACCTTGAACATCTACAAACACAATCAAATTCACGCATAAAATCTTGAAATCATAAGCAAATATCATCGCCACCTATCTTCCTTGGCGAATTGTGATACTGATACATCTATCTATCTACGTGCATCATCTTTGTTCAAATATTTATTACGTTCTTAAAACATTAATAATAGGTACTCGAATAAGCGTACAAGCGCCACGACTCAAGAAAGTAAAATACTTTGGATGGTAGGTTTAAGGGTGTGGTGGCACGGTTATGAGGGGATGATGTTTCCATTTTGGAGGAAGGGTGGGTAGAGGAGGAAGCTTAGGGAGTGAAATTGGTGGGCATGGTGGTTTTTTATAGAAGGGTGGGATTGGTGGCAAGATTTTGGGATGCGGCTTGTAAATTGGAATAGGCGGTGGCAAGATTTTAGGATGCGGCTTGTAAATTGGAATTGGTGGTGGTAAGATCTTAGGATGCGGCTTGTAAATTGGAATAGGTGGTGGCAAGATTTTAGGATGCGGCTTGTAAATTGGAATAGGTGGTGGCAAGATTTTAGGATGCGGCTTGTAAATTGGAATTGGTGGCAAGATTTTTGGATGCGGCTTGTAAACTGGAATAGGTGGTGGCAAGATTTTTGGGGGACATGGCTTTGGTTTTGGATGGTAAACTGGAATAGGTGGTGGCAAGATTTTCTTTGGCGGACATGGCTTTGGTTCTGGCTTGGGTTTTGGCTCAGGTTTGGGTTCTGGCTTGGGTTTCGGCTCAGGTTTGGGTTCTGGCTTGGGTTTCGGCTCAGGTTTGGGTTCTGGCTTTGGTTTTGGCTTTGGCTGCGGTTTTGGCTTGGGCTCTGGCTTTGGTTTGGGCTCTGGCTTAGGCTCTGGTTTTGGTTCTGGCTTGGGCTCTGGTTTTGGTTCTGGCTTAGGCTCGGGCTTGGGCTCTGGCTTAACAACAACTGGCGGCGGGCATGGCTTTTTGTATGGTATTGGAGGGAGAACAATGGGTGGATGAGGGAACATGTGGTGAAACTTCTTAAACCAAGGGTGGGACTTAGGGAATGGTGGCAAAAAAGTGGCAGAAGCACAAATTGCTGACGAGAATTTGAGTTGTCCAGTCGGTCCAAATGTGTGTTTTGGTCTGCTTTGGACACGAAAGTGATCTTAGACGCTTCTAACCCATTGTGAAACGCACAAGGTGCATTTGCTGCATTGTGAAGTTGCACATAGCATTCCTCACTCAACTTTCCATTTTTCAAGAGTTCTTGAGGAAGATTGACCTTGAATTGTCCTTCCTCATTTAGCTTTCCAACACCTCTTGTTTGGAATTTACCATCTTCAACCTTGCAGTCAATGGTCACTTTTAGCCCTGCAAGTTAACATCAACCATGGTAAAGAGTACTCAAGACACATGATCAAACATATACTACAGAATGTTGAATCGCAATGTCGGTAGGATGACTACAATTACTTACATTTAACTAGATATATTTATTTATGATAAGAGACAAAGTAAATTATAGTACCTGACAATGCCTGGCTTGTCTGGATATTATTCTCCTTGCAATCAGCACATTCTCCAAATCCAACCACCTCCACAATATTGTCACTGCCATAACAAAAGCTCCCAGAAAAGAACAAAACCAACAACAACCCAAGAACAAAGCCGCGCATCATCGAGAGGCGTTAAAAAGAAAACTTAGAATCTCAAAGAAAAGAACATAACACAAACTTGGTGTTGGAATGAGTACTTGAACTAACTTCTACTTGTATATATACAAGTAGAGCTGATGAGTAATGGGGTTGGCTCACCTATAGGGTAGTAAATAACCTCACATGAAGCCAGGGACCTACCCATATTGTATGATTGAGAGCTTGGTGATTGATAAAAAAAATGCTACGCTAACACATTCAATGAGCTCTCAACTACACCACATGTATATTCAGCTTAGTTAGCATCCATGTGAAGGCAATATCTCCACCAACTAACTACAAGTTTTATCATAAATACATCAACTTTTTTAGTACCAATGACTTGACATATGTAAATCAGTGACTTTTAGCAACCAATCTAACCTTTTGGTAAACAATAGACATTTTATATATCAAACAGCTGGCAGCTACACGGAACGAAAAAAATTACAAAAACTCAGTTAACATGTGAATGCAATATCTTCAGTACTAACTAACTGAAAGTTTTTTCATCATTTTTGACAGAGATATAATCTCAACTCATAAATATTACACATTTTTACATCATGGGCCACAAATTACTTCATGAATACGGAATTGGGTTGCTGAAAATGAAATTACGGAGTTGATTAAAATATCACTGACAATGGTGAATGAAGATGAACTTTCTGACACAGAAAAGAATGTTTGAATGAAATGTCATATATACAGATAAAATAAAATCAGTATTGATTCTTTTTATCCAATAATGGCCCATGTTTAATTGTTTAAGTGATCAATGTATTATTAATATATTTTTCTATTTCTTATTTCTTATATTTTCGAAATACACATTTCCAAATCCATTTATTTCATCCCATCTCTTTGAATATCGTTTATATATATATACTAGTTTTTATCCCGCGAGCGTCCCGGGTTGAAATATCTAATATAACATACTAAAATATATAATTATTATTATTATTTTAAATAAATCTCTGCCATAAGTTATCATATTCAAATATAAAAAAAAAAAACGAATCTCTGCGCCGGGGTATAAATCTAGTGCCATTACAAATGAATTCGGAAGTTTGTAATCGATCATTCTAAAAAGAACTAACATGAAATAAGAAAAAAAAAGTTAATTATTGAAATATCGAACGCATTAGTCTAAGAGTTATGTGATGCGTTAAAAATTCATGGGTATATGATCGGGTATGTAGTTCGGGTATTTAGGTATGTTGTTTCGGGTAAACGGGTCGGGTATCACCTAATCCCAGACTCGACCCAAACCCACAATTTTTTTTAAACTAATTCCAAACCCGACACAATACTTGTCGGGTTACAAAAATAGTCATTTTTTTCTCCGATTTTTATATAGCACTATGGTACTCGTTGGAAAGATAATAAAACGCTCGTTAATTTGGTGTAATTTTTTTCTTTAAAACATCTCGTATATAAAAGATATTAACGTTTAAAAGTTATGGGAGGAAACACGAGAGATAAAATAATAAAGGTTTAATATTTAAATTTAGTAGATTAGATATTTAGGGTTGGGTTATTCTACAAAGGCTACAAAAAATGAGAAGGGTGAGAAGTCATTAGAAAATGACATGTGTCCAAAGGATTAACAAGTGGGAGGGGTAATTTTGTCAAAAACATATGCACATGCAAGTCACATGCCATTTCCACCTTCATTTTTAAATGCCCGTAACTTTTTTATACGTCATCCGTTTTTAAAAAAAATTATACCATAAAATTGAGCGTCTTTTTATCTTTAATATGAGTACCATATTGCTATACTTTTGATAAAAAAAAAAATTCAAAACCCACTTGCGTAAGACACAATGAAATGTAAAACACAATGAACACCAATTAAATATAGGGTATAAAAACACAATCAAGAGTCTAGTAAAACACAATGGACGATATACTAAAGATACAATGAATACTTTTGAAAAAAAAAAGTTGAAAACCAGTTGCATAAGACACAATGGATGACATACGAAAGACACAATGAACAAAAGACTAAAATACAATGAATAATTTTGAAAAAAAAAAGTTAAAAACCCAGTTGTGTAAAACCCAATGGACGACATAATAAAGACACAATGAACAAAAGATTAAAATACAATGAATACTTTTGTAAAAAAAGTTGAAAACCCAGTTGCGTAAAACACAATGGAGATAATGTAAAACACAATGAGTACCAATTAAATATGCAATGAACAATAAGGTATAAAACACAATGAACAGTCTAATAAAACACAATGGACGACATTCTAAAGACACAATGAACAGAAGACTAAAACATAATGAATAATAGACTTAAACACAATGAACAACATAATAAAACACAATGTACACCTAAATACAAAACTCATTTGCGTAAAACACAATTAAAATCATACTAAAAACACAATGGACAAAGTTAAATCATGTGTAGACTAAAAAAACATAAATAACATATTTATAAAGCACACATGCATACTATAACACAATGAACGTGCAGAAGACACAACGGAGAAAAAAAACCCATTTAGCATGATTTTTTTTTTCAATTTTAATGTAGCAATGTGGTACTCATATTAAAGATAAAAAAACGCTCGTTAATATGGTGAAATTTTTTTGAAAAAAAAAATGTCGTATGAAAAAGTTATAGACATTTTAAAATGATGGGGGGAATTGACATGTGCATTGCATGTGGAGAGAGAAAGTCAACAAATGTTGTTTTCCTTTTATGCCCTTTCTCTAATTTATTATTTATTTTTTTTCAAACAAACTAATCTCAACCCTTCAAATATATGATCAATGGATCACAATCCTTCTCACCCTTCCTAGAAAAAGTATCTTGTGTATTTGATCCTAACCCTAGATATTTAATAGATTATGTTAAATCATATTTATTTCTTTTTTTTAATTGGTTTAGAGTTGTCACATCACATCCTATGTGGCATCTCTCAAAATAGAGATTGCATAAGAACATGACATGTAGTTTTAATCCCTTTGCAATATATATATATATATATATATATATATATATATAGATTGAGGAAAGGTTATTGTATAAATGGGTGTTATTTTACAAATAGCCTTTAACGTGAGAAGTTAAGGAGATTTTTTTTAAAATCTTGTGAAACATATATTTTTAGTACTGAAATCTAAAAAAAAAAAATTAGTGTAGAGTAATTACGTAATTACTCTAATGATGTAATTCCGCTATTTTTTTTATATTATTCATCTAGAAAACATGTTTAAGTAGATGGAAAAAAAAAAGTTTCAAAACAAAAGTTCCCCACTTCACTTCTCATGAGGTTAAGTCCATGAGCGGTTTTATGAACGCCCAAACAAAGGTCCTGGAAAAAACTAATATACTAATTTGGGCGGCTACTAAGTTGTAAATGCGGTAAAATATCGGATATTGGTGAATGACCGATATTTGAGATATAGGTTATCGTGGTGAGATATCGGTGGGATATCAGTAATTTTTATATCATGCAAAATCCATATATATAGCAATACTAACAATTCAATATACTCTCATACCATTAACAAATTTATCTTTTGTAACTTGTAAAACACTAACAATTGTAGCAAGTGAGAACTTGTTAAGACATAAAACACTAATATTTAACACTAACATTTCACAATTCAAACTTAAAACACTAATAACAACAATAAGAAGTAAGACAAATGGAAGAACTAAGAATAACGATACTGATATCGGGAATATCGATCATATATCGGTAAAATGTTGGTCGTATATCGGTCAATATCGCTGATATTATCGGTACCGATATTCTGACTTATATTTTGTACCGATATATTAGTTGATAACCGATAACCGAAATATCGGTAATCGGCCGAGTTAACTACTTAGGGCGGCTAACAACCCGCCCAAAATAAGACCAAAATTGCCCAAAAAAACATGTCAAAGTTGAACAATTTTTGCTACAATGAAATGGCCCAAAAATCATCAAATGCAATTAATTGATTTCGTATCAACTGCCAAACAAATGGCAAACCCAAGCCACTGTAAAGGAATTTAGAAACATTATAAAAATTTCATCAAAACAATAAAAATCCAACCATAAAAATAAAATAAACGCCCCCCCCCCCCCTAAAAAAAGAATCATATATGAAACATGTTTAATTACATTATAACTTGCATAGTTTACAAAACTTGTTCAAACACAATACAAAAACAAACCTAACCATATCTAGCTATTATCATTAATTTTTTTTTTAAAGGCCAACGAAAAGATTTTTATTTCCACAAGAAAAAAAACCACCCAAATAGCAAGAGGCTATAAGGGCAAGACAAAACATACAGCTAAAAAAAAACAAAGAGTCAAAACATACAGCAAAAACATAAACAGAAGCAAACACTCTCCTTACAATGAAACATTAAAGCTACTTCATTCCCTCCCGTTTGCATTTGGAAATTTTGATCTATGTTTTATCCATTCAAAAGTTGTCTCCTTTATCTCCTCTATCACCCTTTGGATTGAATTGTTACAATTGTCGAATATCTTCTCGTTTCAGTTCAGCCATAATCTCCAAATCGTCTGCAGAAATATAGCGTGAATAACTCTTTTCCTGTGCACTGTTATCCCCAGACCATCCACATATAACAACAACTTTTTTATCGAATCAAAACTAGGCCAGATGGGGAGTTTCAACCAAATAAAAACTTGCTGCCAAACCTAACTCGCACTCATATAGTGGATCAGCACATGGTCCGCTGTTTCATTTCCAGCTTGACGCAACTTACATGTCGTCGATTGGATTGGTATACCTCTACTCGCCAATGCCATAATTGTCGGTATCTTCCCTTCCACTGCTCTCCACGCGAACAGATTAGTTTTTGGTGTTGCAATTTTATTCCAATAGAAATCATCGGCTTGCTGATTAACATCGATCTGATTTGCTAAGTCCAACCTAACCTTTTTTACCAAGAAACCTGTTTCCACATCATTTTTCCAGCTCCATCGGTCGTCGTTGTCGGTAATACTTTGATTCGAGAGCACCCCATTTAGCCGATCCATCTCTGCCCTTTCATCCATGGTAACTGGAATACTTTACCACGCCCAGTCCCAAAATACACATCCATTCGTTTTCTTGTAATGATATTTTACTAATGCCCTTTTGTTTTTTTGCCAAATAGTAAAGCAAGGGGTATTGATCCCTAAGTGGACTCTCGCCTATCCAACAATCAATCCAAAACATACTTTTATTACCCACCCCGACCCTGCTTGAGAGGTTCCTTTGTATGTTTATACCGCTTTTAACAAAATCTTTTTCCACACCCACAATTGACTTCCAAACACCCGAGCACGAATTTTTTATTGGAATGGGAGAGACCATTTTTTTATCATTAAATACAGAAGCAAAAAACCGTGTTATGATGTTTTCGACCAACTTGGCGATTTCCTCGTGTGACGCTTGTTTTTTAGTTCCAAATCTAAAAAAATCAAATAACCAAAGTGAGATATTAATTAAGTCAATATAACTTACGAGAGCTCAACCCGCCTCCCTTCAAGTTGTATTTCTAAGGCTCGAGCTTGCCTCTTTGATATTTATCAATTACTTTTTGTATATTTTCAAATACTTAAGTCTATTATATTGTATATATAAGATAATAATAAAATAATCATAATTTTACATGACCGGAAGCCATAGAACATCACCCCTTCAACAGATACAAAAGGAAGTGCCAAGAAAGGAGACTTACATGTAAAGCCTTGCAAACAAAATAATGAAGATGAGGCAAAACTGTTGAATCAACAAATCAAATTTTATTTAGCTAACTGATCATTTTGGCTTCAAATCAACTGTATCCATCTTATAAATTCTTATGAATACGTGGATGTAAAGATCCGAGCTGACCCCAAGCTCAACTAGGCTCAAGCTCGGCTCCCTTATAACTTAAGAGAGCTTGAGCGCGAGTCCTTTAAGTTCTATTTCCAAGGCTTAAATGTGGCTCTTTGATATTTATGAATTAGCTTTTGTATAATTCCAAATACTTGAGGTTGTATAAGCTTGGTCGATTTGGCTCAAGTAGCTAAAGGTCGTTTACCCCTACTAGTTATGATGGCTAACCTAACCAAGGAGTCTCTTAAGAGACTTGAAACATATACAAGTGTGTTTAACCTGTAGTGGGCCTTTCACCTACAAATACAAACACAAAAACAACTCCAATTCGAAAAACCTAACCCTCTGAAATATCAACAATTGAGATTATAGAACACGAGTGTTGATATTATTGTTATATAAGAGTATTGATATAAAAATATTGAATGAAATTATGAACAGTTAAAGTGTGACCGATTATTTTATAAAAGACAAAATGATAGGAAGTTATAGAATATCACCTTCAAGAGAAACAAAAGGAAGTGCCACAAAATGAGACTTACTGTAAGGCCCTGCAAATTACAAAATAATGAAGATGAAGCTAAAGTGTAGAATCAACAAATCAAATTTCACTTATCTAACTAATCATCATGACTTCAAACTGAAAAAGTGGGATCACCATATCTGGAGTCAAGAGCCACAATGATATTACATCCATCTTCCCCTAAATTATTGTCAAAACCTTGCATACATGAAAAACCAGCTACACCCTTAAACATCATCAAATGCATGCCACGTAATCTTGTATAAGTACTAACTCCAAGCAGATTGCAAATTGTATCACATACCTCTTGTACACTGTTAAAATGAGTATTGGTATGGTCTCAATTTTATATCTAGGACTATAAGTTAATTGTATTGGTCCTTGAATATTTTGCATGAGAATTGTTTATAGCTAATATTCGAGTGTGGATGGATGGTTGAGCTGCTGAGGTAGTAGGTCCAGTCCAGTTTATGTGCTTACTAGCCTGGTCGAAGTCCAAGATATCTACGGCTATTGAAGTCCAAGTGTTTATGTGTCTGGCACATATTTGGTGTCACAACCTCAAATTTCCACTGCGGGGTTTTACCGCGAGGCGCATGACAAACCAGGATTCAAGTCAACGGTAACAATAAACGACACTATATGAAGTACGTAACCAAAAACATAGATTTCATAAGCGGAAGCATTTAAAGTATTTAATCTCTACAAAACCGTGTTCCCAAGTATCCAAGACACTTATTACAAAACATGCTACTAATCCTAGATGCCAATGCAGACTCGTGCGCCTAGTCCAACCGGTGCTACCTTAGCGACTTGAGAAAAACATGCCAAAAAGACGTCAACATATATAATGCTGGTGAGTTCACAGGTTTGTTCAATATATACCAAGAGTTACCAAAGCGTTACTATGTCCATACTATATCAATGTTACCAAGTACGCTAGCTAGGCGTATGTTTTATTACTACTACAATTGGAAAACCATTACTAGACACGTTTAGCAACGTTCAACAATGTTCAGCCTGAATGTTCAGCATGTTACCAATGTTACCAGTTTGAGACAATATGCACCCGCCCGGCCCTCCAAGCTGACGAGTGGGGCAGGTCACGCCCAATAGATCTATCCACATTTCCCCCGTTGTGCATCCCCGCACATTCATGGTTTTCCCCGGGACTTTAAAAGATCGTATAGCAATGCAAAGTTAAAACCATAGTATGACATATGTTACCAAAATAGTTTAGCGTATGTTTTCTCCCCCAAAAGTTAAAGCTGTAAAAGTGGGGACGTGAACTCACCTTAGGTTGCGTTCTTCAGTAAATAATAGAAAGCCAAGCCCTTGATAATCCCACTACCGGAGATCTATCAAAATGTTCACATAAGTGTTCCGACTAATAACCATAAGGTTATCTAGTTCCCGATTGTCCAGATCGTGACCAAGTATGTTTTAAAACGTGTTTAAGTGTTCAACCGACACACTAGACCGACCCGACATCCCGTTGGTGACTCATTACCCTAACTAATCAAGTATACGTAGATTACACACAAGGTTCAAGCATAAAATACTTAGTTTGTATCAAAAATCTCATTTTTGAATCAATAGGGTCGAACCAGGAAGATTAACCCACCTTCGCCCCTTTTAACCCACCTTCGACCCTTTGGAAAGCCACCTTCAACCGTTTTTAAACAGATTCGACCAAACTGTCCAGGTTCGACCCTGGGATTCCACATTCTACCACTCGATCGGTCGAATGTGCCCAGGTTCGACCCTGACAGATTACTTTTCCCAAAAAACGCTTCAAAAACATTCGAAAACATCCCGAAACATTATCAAACACTGCAGTTAAGCATGAATAACTTGTCCCTATAAAACCCCACCAATTTTGCCCCAAAACCTATCCGTTTCAGTCATTTCCCAAAATGGCAAAGATTATGGAAGTGTCACATCATGCATGTAATCTTTACCCAATTTGGAAACTTTTCAAAATCAATCCATAATCATCTTAAAATGCTCAGTTTATCATGTAATCGAAAACCCCCAATAGTTCCATTGATAATACTAAAATGCAACAAGCCCTAGATTCAATAAAATCCCCAAATTAGACTTGATATCATCATCTATCAATTATAACCTTCAATAATCCTAAACTATCATCAATAGCAGCCCTAGATCATGTTTCTAGCATTAGCACAGCAGCAAATCATTAAACTACACATAATATCACATAACACAAAATTAACATATGTTTATTGATATGAAAACCTATGTTTAATGATAAGGTTTAGGTTTAGAAAGGTGTTTAAAAGGTTTTTATTAACAAAAACATCCTTAGAACAGATCTGGACATTTAGGGTTAGATAAAAACAAATTAAAATACTTGAAAAAGGTTTAGAATTAAGAACACACCTTGGATTCTTGGTTAGATGTTGTTGATAGGTTAGATTATGAAAAATAAGAGCAAAAACTCCTTCCTTAGTGATTAAAATCGTTTGAGAGTGTTTTGAGACGGTTAGGGTTTGTGAAATGGTGAAAAATGACAAAGTTTGGTATTTATACTAGTCCACATTCGCCCCTTTCACAGGGTCGAATGTGCCTTGTTCTGGTCGAATGAAATTCTTTCATTTCCACATTACAGGTTTGCCCCTTCAGTAAGGGTTGAACCAAGAGTATTTTCCAGGTTCGCCCCCACGATGTGGTCGAACCTGGACCTATGTTTTTCTAGTTTTCCAGTTTGTCGTGTTTAACGCATTTTAACGCACCTTAACACATGAACATGCAACCTTAGTCTATGTTTAACATATTTAAGCATGGATGATTATCTACACATCGTTTAAACACATCTTTGCATATAATCCACCATATAACAATTAATCTACACATACAATTAATTAGTTTATGTAATTTCACCAACAACGGGACCCAGTACTAGTGTATTCCCAAAACGACTCCCAATGATCCTCCATATCATTGAACCCTGGACAATCATATCTTGACCCGACTTAACTAACCTAGTTAAGTCCGTTTATAAATGTTTCCTGCTAAGGTAGACTTAGGTGTTACTAAAATGTTTAAGCCAAATATACCGGGTGTCACATTTGGCCCAGTTGCTATTGGCCTATTGTACCAGATAATATATGAGAGATAATCCTGATCGTTTATTTGTTTTAATCTTGGTTGTTCATTTCAGTTGGTGACAGAAGGTTCTAGGCTAGAATATATAAACATGGAGTTTCTCACTCATGCTGATTATCAGTCATATTTTCTCTTTTGTACCCTCAAGTTCTCTTTGTACTTTCTGTCTGTTTTTTTTTGTCTAGATTAGGGTTTCTAAACCAATGAACATCTTGTTCTGGTTTAGTTTGTTTTACAATCCTTTTCCTGTTGTAGATGAGTCTAGATCTTTCATATCTGAGAGTGGTGAGTCTTGAGAGTTGTTGATCACTGTATTTTGTTCTTGATTTGTTTTTGGGTGTAAAACTCTTTGGTTTGGGATTATTGGATACATGGTATCGGAGCTTTAGGGTTGTATTTGGGGTTTTCTTGTGATACTGTTCATCGAATCCCTTATTCAATCATAGTCCTGTGTAGATCTGGGTTTATAACATTTCACTGTGATAGATTGAAGATTTGTTTTGATCTGGTGATCTATTTGACAGATCTGTTAGATCTATTTCGAGCTGATATTAGCTAGGCTTTCGGTGTTGTTGGACGACTGGTTTTTCTTGCCTCACAATCTGTAACCCTAAGTGAAAGTTACAACTGTGACTTTTTTTAGGATAACCCTAACTTGGGAAAATCCCCCGTTGAGATCCTTCCACACTCTCTCTTTGTTATTTTTAAGAGTTGTTATGTCTAGGAGTCTTGGTTTCGGGTTAGTTGGACCGGAGATTTATTGAGTCGTTTTTGTCTTAGGCTGTTGTGTCTAGGTCAAGGGGCTCCCAAGTTAAGGCTTGTGGTGGCACCCTTGAGCGACGAACCACTGATCGGGTCCCTGGCTTGTCTTTGCCAGTGTGTCTTGTTTTAGATTTTTTAGTTTATTGAATTCTTGTTTGTGTTTGTGAGGTATTTATGAGGATTGATATTGATTTGGTGGTTACTTGACATCTGTTTGATTGACTAGTTGTGTGTTTTACTTGTAATCTGTTGTGATATCGTGTATTGACTGCATACTATGGCTATTGATGATTAGGATCTTGATGTTGACGAGTAGGTATAGGTGGTACTACTGTTCACCAAGAAGGTGGACCTATTGTTAATCTTGAAAATAGAGTTAATGAAACTTTAATCAGTAAATTAGATGCTAGTAACCCTTTGTATCTTTTGTTAGGTTTGAAACTGATACTGTTCTTGCTAGACAATGGGATAGGTGTAATTCTATTATGTTAACCTAGATTTTAAACTCTATTAGTGAAGACTTATATATGGCTCATGTATTCTCTAAGTTAGCAAGTTATATTTGGACTAAACTTAAAGAAACATATGATAAGGTTGATGGTTCTGTTATGTTTGATTTATATCAGAAGATAAATAGTTTTTCTCAAAATGCTATGCTTGTTTCTGAATACTACCATAAGTTGAATATTATGTGGAAACAATTAGATCAAATTTTACAGTTTCCTGCTTGTACTTGTAATGCATCTAGAGAGTTTAATAATTTTAGCAATATGATTAAACTGATGCAATTTCCTATAGGTCTTGATAATGCATATCAAACTATTAGAACTAGTTTGTTGATTAAGGAGGTATTGCCAACAGTTAAAGAAGCATTCTCAATTGTGTCTAACGAGGGATCTCATAGGATACCAGTGGAGTTTCTAAAAAGAGTCAAACTATTGTTTTTTTTTTTTTGCTAAAACTAATCAAACATTAGATTTAATAAAAAGGTTAATAAAGGTAATGGTCAAAATCTCAAATGTTCTCATCGTAATAAAACTGGTCATTCAGTTGACAAATGTTTTGAGTTAATGACTATCCTCCTTGGGCAAAGGCTAGCGAAATGCAAGGGAAAAGGGTTGTGTCTAATAATTCTAGTGCTAATAAAACTGATGTTCAAATACCTTATTTGATAGTGAATAATTGTCAAAGTTCATAAGTTTGATTTCTGATAAGAATGTTGATCATCCTTAAAGTCATAATGTTTGAGGTAGTTTATTCTCTGGAAATTTGTTTTGTCCTTTTTGTTCACATGCTTATATTAAACCCATGTTTTTGTGTTTTAATGTAAATGGGAGAAAGTTTAAAATGGGTTGGATAATAGATTATTGTGCAAATCAACACATGGTTACTAGTGAACATGAGTTATATGATTATGTTGATGTGTTAGATTTAAACATTCAGGTTAAACATCCCAATGGAACAAATGCATTAGTTATTAAAATAGGAGCTTTAAATCTGGGTAATAATGTTGTATTGCATGATGTGTTTGTAGTTCTTGAGTATTATGTGAACTTAATATTTGTTCATAAGTTAGTGAAGGATAATTACTTGTTTATTGGTTTTGATGAGAAAAGTTGTTATATTCAGGATTTGTCAACAAGGAAAACCCTGGACTGGTAGTTAACTTGAAGGGTTGTACTTCTGTGGTGGATCTTTTCTTAGTAATAAGGTAGGAATTAGCTCAAAACAATATGATTTGTGACATACTAGACTTGGTCTTCCTACTGATGTTGTATTAACTAAGTTGGAGTCTTCCATAGGAAGTAAACTTGTTAGGAATCCAGAGGTTCCTTGTGATGTGTGTCACAAGGCCAAACAACATAGGTAACCATTTCATTTAAGTGATCATAAATCAACTAGTTTTGGTGATTTGGTTAACTTAGATGTTTGGGGACCTTATAAAGTTCCAAGTAAGGAAGGGTTTAAGTACTTCGTTACTATTGTGGATGATTTTTCTAGGGCTGTATGGGTGTGTCTGATGAAAAATAAAATTGAAGTTTTTGAGAAGTTTTTGAGAATATCCAAGAGTTTGTAAATGTTTTAAAAACTCAATTTAGTAAAACAGTAAAATGTTTTAGAAGTGATAATGGCTCTGAATTTGTTAATAATCAAATGAGCAACTATTGTAAGTCTTTGGGTATTTTTCATCAAACTTCCCGTGCTTATACTTTCCAACAGAATGGGATTGCTGAGACAAAGCACATGCATCTATTAAATGTTACTAGAGCTCTTTTGTTTTAGAGTAATCTTCTTGTTAGGTTTTGGTCTAAGTATGTCCTAACTGCTTCATATTTAATCAATAGGACTCCTTCTTCTGTGCTGGAAGGTAGAACCCCCTATGAGCTTATTTTTGGTTTTGAACCCTTCCTAGATCATTTGAGAATCTTTGGGTGTTTATGTTTTATAACTATACTAAATGAGTCTAATAAATTGAATGAAAATGGCTAAAAATGTGTTTTCATAGGTTATTTAAATGAGAAAAAAGGATATAAAGTTTATAGTTTAGAAACAAAAACCATATTTCCTTTTAAAGGTAAAGTTGTTTTTGATAAATTCAATGATAATTTGTTTAGTGAATTAGACACATCAAACTTTTTTTTTTTTAACTTTTTTTTGAAAATGAAACTGAAACACCTAAACAACCTGAAGAGCCCAATGATGAAGGAAGGGGTCAAGGTAACGTTGAGTCACACACACATGGGTCTCAGCAGTCTGCTTTTGATCATCAAGAACCTAGCGAACCTTCAATTTCACACAAGGTTGATGAAATCAAAAGCAATGATAAGGCCGAGCATGTGATACATGACATTGAAAAGAATAATCTTCCTGAGGGCAATGATTCAGTCACTCAATCTGTTAGAAGAAGTAATAGGGGGTCTACCTTTTCAAAGAAGCATGATGATTTCATTGTAGAGGATAAAGTTAAATATGATATAGAAAGAGTGGTTAACAATGCAAACTTATCTGTAGATAATAGGGTGTTTGCTAGTATTTTGAACAAAAGTGTTGAACCTAGAAGTTATGGGGAGGCTGTGTCTGATCCTAATTGGATTAGTGCATGAATGATGAGATAGAAACACTTAACATAAATAATACTTGGTCTCTAGTTGACTTGCCTAAAGGCAGAAGTCTTGTAGGTTGTAAGTGAGTCTACTAGATTTAGTATAAGTCTAGTGAAGAGATTGAAAGGGTTAAGGCTAGACTTGTTGCTAAGTGTGACACATGGTGATTTCAAGATAATTAACCATACTTATGTAAAGTTAAGTATATGTTTATAAATACTATTTGAAGTTAATAAAGTGAATTTTAAGTTCAAAAAGACTGATTTAATATGATTATTATAACTAGTTAAGTAGTAATTGCAAAATTGTCGCGTAGCGAATTAGCACGCGAAAACGATCGTTGGTGATGACCTGATTAATATTTAAAGTCCAAAACTTAAAATATATGCCTAAAATAAAATTTCTAAGTAAGAAATATAGTTATTATATGCGAAAGCAAAAAACGTTGAGTTTTAGTTGCAACATACGGTATGGCGCAAAATGCGCACATATAATATAAAAATTAGACATTTTGCACTAGTTAGCACCTAATATTAACTCTAATAGTGTAATACTATGTTATGGGTGGAAAATAATATTTGTGTCGCGTGTTGGGAATTTTAATTTATTAAAAGCCTGTACTGCGTTATCTAGCAATATACCCGCTAATGTACACCTAATACCCACTAAATATTATATTAATAAAACAAGTCATCCACCCTATAATATGTGTGTGTCGTGTGAATGGATTCTCCAACAAAGCCTATATGGCTGAATCATAAAGGTTAATTATTTCATTTAAAGCCACATTCTAACTCTTTCACTTCTCTTCTCACCTCCCTTATCACCATAACCGTACACCTCCTTCTCTCTCTCTCTCTATTCACAAGGTGAGTTCACAACTCCATTTTTATAATGTTTTATAAATATTTTTGGGGAAAAACACATTGGTAAAGTTTTACAGTTTATATAAATTGACAAAGGGTAAATGTGGAATATGTTCGAATATATGGGCGGTTTATTGTCTTTCGTGGAAGGATGGTATGAAATCCTAGGATATGTTACTTTGCCAATCATAATTATTAGCCTTAGTGAAAAGGGCGAGAGAAGAGTTGGTGGATCCATCGGGTTGACGACCTTAGCCGAGATCAGTTGCTCTGGTCACAGTACGGAAAACTTCTTAGGAAGCTGTATTGAGACACCAGTATTATTAGGAACAAAAATTGTCATGTGTTGATTATGAACTTATATTGCGTTATACTCATATTCCTTGCAAGCTTATGAATCCACATGTTGTCAAATAAAATCTATTACGTTATAATTTAGACTTTTTGTAGAAAAGACCAAAACGGTTTTGAATAGACTTTTCCTAGATAAAATGAAAATAGTATATATATATATATATATATATATATATATATATAGGTTTAGGATCCTGTATAAAGTACATTTTTCGTGAGAAGTGTGAGAAGGACTAAGAATTGACATGTAGACATCATTTTTTGGATTTAGGAATGATGTTTTAGGTTGTTTTAACTTGAAAAACATCAAACACAACAATCTAAAACACAAATACAATGTATTATAGTCATTAAATTTAAAAAATAGCTAAAACACACTAATTAACGCTTAAAACACACTGCTAATGTTCTTAGCATGGTGTTTTAAGTTTTAAGCCTAAAATACATTGTTTTCGGTTTTTAATTGTTATGTTTGGTGTTTTTATAGGCAAAACAATCCAAAACATCACGACTAAGTTCAAAAAATGATGCCTAAGTATCAATTTTTAATACTTCTCACACTTCTCACAAAAAAACACTTTGTACACACACACACACACACACACACACACACACATATATATATATATATATATATATATATATATATATATATATATATAGGGTTAGGATCAAATACACAGTGGAAGAAAAATAGGAAGTTGTAGGAAGGGTATCAAACAGACTCCGATTGAACTCATTCAAGCGACATTGGAACCGTCTCATCCAATCCTACGATGTTAGTTTTTAGGTCTTCGTTTTTTAGGGTTTTAGTTTGTAGTTTTTAGAATATACGTTATATCATTGTGTCTTTTATGTAGCATTGCGTCTTTTTATTATTTTCATCATTGTGTCATTTTTTCAATTCATTGTGTCTTTTTTCCTCAGCATTGTGTTATATTTTTCGGCGCTATGTAATATATTGTGGCTCATTGTGTCATAGTTCATGATTTATTATGTTTTTTGTATCCTTCTCACCCTTCTCATTTTTGTTACATTGTGTAGAATAACTTGACCCTATATATATATATATATATATATATTTCAAGAATTGTGAAATAGACTTTTAAAAGAAAATTTTGGTCTAAACTTGCCCTTTTAAAAGTCCTCTGTGAATTCACAAGCCTTGTGTTGACAAAATTGTTTTAACGTTCTTTTCTGGTACTTAAGGATGGCTTCGGGAATTGGCGAAAGCAAGTGTTTTAGCAATAACTTGTTTGGACAGTTTATAGATAAATTTTGGGACCAATGTAATAAAAGGATCCATTAGGGGTCTTAACCTTTAAAACTTATGTTTTGTGGGTTTTACTAAAAATGTCCAAATACTATGCTTAATATTTGCTAATACACTTTTGATTATCAACCTCCGTC
Organism: Ambrosia x helenae; assembly: GCA_030844895.1. Taxonomy (NCBI): domain Eukaryota; kingdom Viridiplantae; phylum Streptophyta; class Magnoliopsida; order Asterales; family Asteraceae; genus Ambrosia; species Ambrosia x helenae. The sequence continues at coordinate 26,655,193 of CM061231.1, forward strand.
ACCACCATGCTAAGTCTTCCATTATGGCATTTTGGGGTGTGACACTAAGGGGTATAGTCAGAAAGAAGGGATTGATTATAAGGAGACATTCTCTCATGTAGTTAAGTTTGTTAGTGTTAAGTGTGTTATGTTTATTGCTGTACAAAACAGTTAGAAAATGTTTTAGCTAGACATTATTAATGCCTTTTTGTATTGTGATTTACATGAAGATGTATACATGTCATTACCAAAAGGTTATTTTTCTGAAAATGAAACTATGGTTTGTAAGATAAACAAGTCTTTATATGGTTTGAAACAAGCACCTGTAATGTGGAATGAAAAACTTATTGGTGTCTTGTGTGATTTGGGTTTTACCCAAAGTAAATGTGATTATTCTTTGTTTATAAAGTTTACTGAAACTGCTACTATGTTTTTACTTATACATGTTGATGATATAGTTTTGATTGGGAGTTGTCTCACTGAAATAGATAGGATTAAAACTTTTCTTAAAGAAAAATTCATGAATGATTAAGTATTTAGGAGAATTGAAGTATTTCCTAGGCCTAGAAGTAGTTTCTTGTTAAGACAGTGTTTGTCTGTCACAAAGAAAATACTGAATGGATCTTTTAACTGAGTATGGCATGTTAGCATGTAAACTAGTTAAAAATCCTTTGGAGCCCAATCATGTATTAGTCAATTTGCGTAATGCAAATTCTCAAATTTCAACAAACCTAACTAGTTACCAATAGTTGGTAGGAAAACTGATCTATTTGTCACATACTAGACTAGACATTTCCTATGCAATGCATTACCTTAGACAGTATATGCACAAACCAACTGAGGGACATTTAAAAATTGCATTCAGATTGTTGAGGTACTTAAAAGTGGCTCCTGGAAAGGGAATTTACTTCAAGAAAGGTACAAGAAAGTCAGTGACTGGTTTTTGTATATTCTTAGGAAGTTGCTTAGTTTCCTGAAAAAGCAAATAACAGTCAACAATTGCTAGATCATCTGCTGAGGCGGAATTCAAGGCTATATGTACAACTTCTTTTGAAGTTCTATGGCTTGTAAACTTTTTATTTGAGTTACAAATTCATGTTGATTTGCTTGTTACCTTGTTGTGTGACGCTCGATAATTTGGTGTAACTTTTTTTTATATGAATCGTAAACTAAACCGTTTACTACGGGTTGAAAACATTAAAACCAACCAACTAAAAGTTAAGAAAAAAACCGACCGTGAAACCAAACTGACAATCAGTTTAAACAGTTTCACGATTTTAAACCGAACCGTAAACACCCCTAGTTGCTAGCCTAAACCTCTTTCCATAATTGAAACCTATTGTGTATCCCTCACAGTTGAGTCTATTTATCACTCATTGATTGTTCTAAAATGAAAACGAGAAGATTTTATTAAAAAAAAGGCTGGTTTTATTAGGAGAATCAAAATTGATATTGGCATATCCCTCTCATTTTTGAGAGAGAGGGGATGAATATTAACCACAAAGATAAAAGTTAAAAAACAAAGTGGTGACATCTCTAAAAGCATTTTTACATGTGTTTTACATCTATCAAAAAACATAAAATGAATACTGATGCCTCTTCTGATTATTCTGTGGTACAAATGAGTCAAGCTAAGGCTGATGCCGAGCTCGTTTAACTTATGAAAGCTCAAGCTCGAGCTCGGCTTGTAAGTACTTTTTCCAAGCTCGAGTTCGGATCGTTTATTATTTATTAATTAATTTGTATTAACTATAGTTATTATTTTACATATAATTTAGTTATTTTTCATAATGTATATTACAAAAAATAGTTATTATTTGAATATATATATTTAGTATATTAATTAAGAACTATACAAACACTAGGCTCGTTTAGGCTTGCGACCCGGCTCGAACTCAATAAGCAAAGCTCAGTCTCGAGCTCGATAAGCAAACCTTGGCGGGCTCGAGCTCGTTTAAGTTCGACAACATTTTAAAATAATCAAAATTTTATCCAACCCATCCAACCCATCTCATTCCAGCCAAATTGAAACTTAAAATTATCTGAGGGCCTCTACTGGTTGTAGAGCCCTCTACGGCTCGTATATGTCCATCCAATCATTGGCATTAATTGCCAATGATTGGGAGGGCTTCAATACGTCTCGTAGAAGCCCTCTATACGACCCGTAGAGTGCAACACGAATCGTATAGGATTAGTGCAAAGATTGAGATGTCCGAATAACCAGATATAAATTTGCCAATTTGTGAAGGAATCTAGTTGTTGGAGAACAAAATGAGAATTTGCATACAATCAATATGGATCACCCAATCAAATGTAGTCGTATGCCAGTTTACACTGATTTAAAGCCATTGTAAGTTGTAAACCTACGCTACCCTAAGCACACGTGTGCGCTGACACTAAACCCAAAATGCGAAGTTGCTTTTAGACTGGTGGGTGCACAAACGGGGTAACCCCCCGTCCCATCACCTTTGCCGTCTCCCTCGTTAATAGAACTATCTTTATATATATTTACATTGTACCTATGATGTATATCTCACCGAAAATAGGAGATTCGGTTGGGTCCTATATATTTACATTGTACCTATTGTTATCATCAATGAGAATTATATTCCTTCATGGTGTCACCCGCAAATTCGTTCCTGGAACCCTAATTCTAAAGCTGCCGACACTGCAGCTTCTTCCTTCCACCCTCTGAATCTCCTTCCTCCTTTAAACCCTCTGCTCTTTCTGCTGTCTTTCACCCTCTTCCTGCCATGGACCAGAAAATACATCCGGCTCTCATTGTCTCTAATATTAAAACACATATACGGATCATTCTCGAAAAGGACTCCCCTCATTACACGACATGGTCCACTCTCTTCACGGTCCATTGTCAAGCCTTTGAGGTTTACGATCATCTATCACCACACACGATAGTCACTGCCCCTTCTTCTGATGCTGACAAGATCGCTGCTGCAGCCGCTGCTGAGGCATTATGGAGTCGCTTTGACGCCGTCGTGCTGTAGTGGATCTACTCAACAATATCTTAACCTCTCCTTCACACTATTCTGCAACCCGGGCAGTCCGCATACGAAGCCTGGAAGGCTGTCCAAAATGAGTTTAATGATAATCAAACCACTCGTGCCATATTCCTTGGTCAGGAATTTGCCACCCTCTCCTTAGACAACTTCTCATCAGAGCCGGCTATGAGGGTGAGCCGGGTGGTCACCGGCTCCGGGCCCGACCCTTAAATGGGCCTGAACGTTTTTTTTAAAATATGCGTATATATATTAAATTCTATATTTAGGATATATATTTGTGTTTTATACATTAAAGTCTTGTTAGTGGAGTTGGAAAAACCATGTTAATTTAATGTAGAGGTCTCAAGTTCAATCCTTGGCTCTAGCACTATACTCAATTTTTTTTATAATTCATTCATCTTTACAAAATTTTGGGCCCAAATTCTTTTTCGCCCAAGGCCCAATTTTTTTTTTGACATTTTCGGAGACGGCCATGCTTCTCATCTATGGTGGACTATTGTCAATGTGCGAAAGATCTGGCTACCCAACTTGGAAGCGTCAGCTCCCCAGTGGATAATCGTATCTTAGTTACTAAAATCCTCATGGGTCTCACTGAGCAATACGACGGTATTTCCACGGTCCTACAGAACCGTGAACCACTCCTTGATTTTAGTGAGGCCCGATCCCGTCTCAATATGGAGGAACAAAAGAAGAAAAGACAAACATCTCGGGCCGCTCAGCAATCCGCAACCGCCTTGGCAGCCACTGGTTCATCGAACAACTACTCCTTGGGTTCCCAGTCCTATTATCCCACATCGGATCAGGGTTGTGGAAGACAAAGAGGTCGCGGACACGGTCGTGGACGTAGCTCCAATGGTTGTGGACGCGGTTATACTACCCCCTCTCCTTCACCGGCTCACCCTTACAGAGTGTTTCCTAGCAACTGGACCGCCACACAATGGGCCGGCCTCCTCCATGGGTCATCACAGCCTTCACAACATGCTTCCACGACTCCCCCATGTCCCTACCCTTCGAAGCAGCCCAACACCCAAGGCATCCTAGACCCGAGACCAATCACCATTCAGTACTGATCACCTTTTGTAACACCCCAACCGATGGCGGAAACATCGGGATGTCACGTATTGATGATTGTTCAGTAGCTCATGGTGAATAATAAATTTCATTAATTGATTTAAATAAATTACATACAATTGATCTACAAGAATTCGTACATCAAATTGAATAAAACTATGCACATATCTTCAAGCAAATCTTCAAGCAAGTAGAACCTGAAACATGTTAAGTTGAAAATATTTTGGGTCAACAAAAGTTGGTGAGAATACATAGGTTTTTGAAAATAATTGATAACAATAGTTTGTACAACATTCAAAGTTGTATGATGATAGAATATGATACCGACATGTAACAATGCGTCTTTGTACAACCAAACCTTGTGTCGACTGCTGACTAACTCACAAGTTAGTTAAATGTTATTACTGTTATCGATCATCCCTGAATCTATGCGGGGGATGGGTTTGTCAGACCTATAGCGCTATAATCTAAACAGGCGGCTTGATCATTGTTAATGATTGTACTGTGTCTTTTTGTTACAGTCAAATGATAGAATGATGTTGTAATTGAATCACAAGTAAATATGAGTAAATGATAGTATAAAATGTTTAAACATGTTTCACCCCAAAATGTAAAACAGAAAAAGGGGCTATGTAAACTCACCTTGGTATAGTGTTAGGTATTGAGGAATAGTATAAGTGTAGCCCAATAGTTTGCCAAGTATCACCCTATAATAATGTGATAAATAAGTCTATCTAGTCTACAAATGTATAAATTTCTAGGGCTTCGGATTGGGGATAAATGCTCGTTTGATTAATACTAAAAAAATATTCGACAATTGAGAGAAATTTAGTAAATTAATGACTAAAAATCTTTTTATGAAATCTAAATTTAGGATGGTCACAATAATGTGTTTAAAGTATAAAAATAATTTTTATAAAATTATTTTCTTTAAAATAGATTTTTAAATCTATTTATTACAAATTGTCAAACTTTAATTTTTATATCTTAAAAATACTAAAATTAAAGAATTATCATTTTAAAATTTATATTTCTGTTCTAAATGATCAGAAATAATTTGTATAAAATTTTGGTGCAAAAATATTAAAAATTGGATTTATTATGATTTAATTAAGATTAAAACTAAAAAAAATTGATTAAAAATATTAAATAAATGATTTTTCAGAAATAAAATTCATTTCTGAAAAGCTTAATGTTATAAAAACTTAGGATAATTTTTGTGGAAATTAATAAGATCGTTTTGATATTTTAATGGATTTTTATAAATGTAATAGCATAAAATTGATTTAATTATTATAAATATTAAATAAATAAATTTCAGAAAACTAAAAATTGTAGGTGAAACTTATACATCAGATTTGTTAAAAATAATTTTTTTTAGAATTTATAAAAAGGTTTTAATAATTAAAAATGAATTTACAAGATTTAATGTAATATATATATATATATATATAGTTTGTTTAAAAAGATGAAAATAAACGAAAAATGGGCGTCCAAGCCGGGACTCGAACCCGGGTGGTCATGGTTACAAGCAACAGTCACAACCACTTGGCCTAGGCCTGTGGTTGTGATAAGTTCTGTTTTATATAAATTAAATACATTACGCGAAATCAGATTCATCCCCAAATCAAAAGCCACGAGCCCTAGCTTCTGCAATTGATTGATTCACTCATCAATAGCCCAATTAATCATGGGACTATTGATGAGTGATGGCCGATATCTAAAACCCACAGGAACAATTGGACTTACAAGTTTGTTTTGAACACGAAAGCTCGGTCAAGTATAAAAGTCAAACTCAGGCTCGCGTAGAACAATCAGTGTATAATAAAGAGAATTGGAGATAGAGAAAGGATTAATGGCGAGTTAGTAGTGCTCGCAGAGCATCAATTTATAGTGCAATCGTCTGGTTCGTATTATTGGAATGGTTTGACCTCGTCTTTAACGTGGGACGCGTATAGGGTTAAATTAGGCAACAATTAACTGATAATTATTGTATTGCCGAGTCATAATAGGCCGGTAATCAAGTAACTTTCGTAAACTGAATCAATCACGCGTCAATTATAATGATTTGGTTGGGTCAAAGGCTTGGTCAACAACAGCTGTTGCTGTTCGTCGAGCAGAAAAACAAGAAGAAAGAGTTTTATTTGTGTATTTATATAAAACAACCTAGAATTATAACAATAAACATGCGTGGCTTAGATGGTTGGTGTGTGTGGGTTGTGTTTGAAAGGTCCCCGGTTCGATTCCTGGGACATAGTTTCCTTTTTTTTTTTTTTTTTTTTTTTTTTTTGTAAACAGCAAGGGGTGGGAGAGAGGACTGGTGGGCCTGATTCAATGGGCCGGGTAGTTTATGGGCTGGGCTTCAGAAATTGTAAAAGGAAAAAGGGGTTTGGGGTTAAAGGGATCTTGGGTTTGAGTTAAACAATTAAATAAATTTTGCATCTAGATTAATGTTATCACTTATTATTATTATTATTATTATTATTATTATTATTATTATTATTATTATAAATCTATATATATATATATGTATATGTATGAGTAATTATCATTGTATTAGAGTCCTAAATATCACCAAAAATAATTAGGCTTGTTTTAAATCCGTAACGTATAATTAATAAATGCGAAATGTTACACCTTTCACCACCACCCCCGTCTCTCGCCCCGTCCCTGTCTTAACCACCGCCCCACCCCCCGTCTCCCTCTCTCGCATCCCCACACCCACTAGCCTTAGACATATATTTTCCTAATGTTTTTGAGTTAAGTTTGATTCACATGAGATCACCTATCATTACTGATATATTTATATAATATGGTTCCGAGTAATCTAATTTGCGACATACAATTATAGCTATAATCCTTATATAAACATCGAAATTTAATAATACATGTTAAGTTGCCACAAAAACAAATCAAACCATGAACATCTACAAAATTCACACACAAATCTTGAAATCATAATCAAAAGACTACACCTCTCCTCCTTAGAGAACCACAACACATTTATCCATCTACACTCATCATCATCGGCTTTCAAATCTTTATTACTTATTTGAAACATTAACATGGTACTCGAATACCTTGCACACGCATGACTCAAGAAATTTTAATAATTTGCAAGGAAGGTTTAACAACACGGTGGCAATGGATATGATCATGATCGGATGGTATTTCCATTTTGGAGGAAGGGTGGGCATAGGAGAAGGCTTAGGGACTGAAAGTATGGGTATGGTTTTTAATGAATTGGTGGGATTGGTGGCAAGATTTCCGGATATGGCTTGTAAACTTGGGTAGGTGGTGGTAATTCTTTTGGGGGACATGGCTTTGGTTCTGGATTGGGATCGGGCTTGGGCTCGGGCTCGGGCTCGGGCTCGGGCTCAGGCTCAGGCTCTGGCTCTGGTTTTGGCTTGGGTTTGGGTTTGGGTTTAGGTTTAGGCTTTAATTCCGGCTTGTGCTTGTGATTAGGCTTCGGTTCTAGCTTGGGCTTGGGTTCAGGCTTTGGTTTCGGCTTCAACTTGGGTTCACCCTTTGTTTTGGGCTCCGGCTTGGGCACTGGGTTTGATTTTGGCTCTGGCTCTGGCTCTGGCTTAGGCTGTGGATTTGGTTTTGGTTCTGGCTTGGGCTCTGTTTTTGGTTCTGGTTTAACAACAACCGGTGGTGGGAATTGCTTTTTGGTTGGTATTGGAGGGAGAACGACTGGTGGATTAGGGAAAATGTTGCGAAACCTCTTGTACCAAGGGTGGGACTTAGGGAACGGAGGCCAAATGGTAGAGAAAGTGCTAATTGCCGATGGGAATCCGAGTTGTTTGGCAAAGGTGTGTTGTTGGTTTGATATGGACACAAAAGTGATCTTAGAGGCACAAGGTGCATTTGCTGCATTGTGGAGTTGCACATGGCACTCCTCACTTAACTTTCCATCTTTCAAGAGTTCTTGAGGAAGATCGACCTTGAATTGTCCTTCCTCATTCAGCTTTCCAACACCTCTTGTTTGGAATTTACCATCTTCAACCTTGCAGTCAATGGTCACTTTTAACCCTACAAATTAAGATCGACCATAGTCAAGGCACATGATCAATTGATCAAACATATGCGACGGATTGCTAGATCGCAATGTTGGCGCCACAAGTACCATCACTCGCATTGAGCTAGATATATTTATGATAAGAGACAAAAGTAAATCATATTACCTGACAATGCTTGCCTTGTCTTGATACTATTCTCCATACAATGAATCATTTACATAAATGGTGGAGTTATTTTTTTAGAAATTACTTTTAGGGGGTATTGGGTAAAAAAATCAAAAATGGAGATGCCTTAAAACCAATTGGCGGTATCAAAAAAATTAAAGTTGATGCCGCCGAACCATTTGGCGGTATCACTTTATTTTGTTAGATGCCGCCGAACCATTTGGCGGTATCACTTTATAGTTTATAGTAATTGACCAACAAGTCCTTGTAGTTTATAGTAATTGACCAACAAGTCCAATATATTGAGAAATCAAGCAAGAAAGTTATAACTCCATATTTATTTTTCATGTGATGATATTATTATCATTATTTAGTATTTAATAAAAGTTAAAAGGTAAATTTGATGATATATGGACAAAGATATGATAATCCTACAATCAAACTTAGTAAAAATATTTAGAAAACTAGTTTTAGCTCTTTATAAATACTTGTTTTTAGTGAATATATCAGTCCGTAACACTTACAGTACTAAATCTATAAAATTATAAGTTTATAACTTACATTACATGTAGGAATCAAACATGCTAAAAATAATTTAATGTATTATTATTTTAATATTCATAGCGTCTTGATTTGTTTTATTATTGTTTTAACCATATTTAGTACATTAATTTGTTTTATTAATAAATTGACACAGACTTGTTGATCCATAACCACTATTTAGTTTATGTCGAACCAACCGATATCTTCTTTTGCCAAATCACACTAGGGTTTATAAACAGTTTAAACCTACGATAATTCTCAAACATAAGAAAGTCGGCTAGTATGGACGACTTAAAATACACAACCTGGTTCAAACTCGACTTTAACCATGTTAAACTTGGAATCGACTGATCAACATTTCTTATTTTTTTCATTTGAAGAATATAAAGCTATGTATACATTTATATTCATGAATAATTCACTAAAAACAAGTATTTATAAAGAGCTAAAACTAGTTTTCTAAATATTTTTACTAAGTTTGATTGTAGGATTATCATATCTTTGTCCATATATCATCAAATTTACCTTTTAACTTTTATTAAATACTAAATAATGATAATAATATCATCACATGAAAAATAAATATGGAGTTATAACTTTCTTGCTTGATTTCTCAATATATTGGACTTGTTGGTCAATTACTATAAACTACAAGGACTTGTTGGTCAATTACTATAAACTATAAAGTGATACCGCCAAATGGTTCGGCGGCATCTAACAAAATAAAGTGATACCGCCAAATGGTTCGGCGGCATCAACTTTAATTTTTTTGATACCGCCAATTGGTTTTAAGGCATCTCCATTTTTGATTTTTTTACCCAATACCCCCTAAAAGTAATTTCTAAAAAAATAACTCCATGTAAATGATTCCCATACAATCAACATTTTCTCCAAATCCAACAACCTTTACTGTATTGGCACTGCCATTACAAAAACTCACAGAAAATAACAAAGCCAACAAAGACCCAAGAAGAAAAACACGCTTCATCGAGAGTCGTGAAAATGAAAAACTGAAAATATCAAAGAGATGAACATAACATGAACTTGGTGTTGGAATGAGCACTTGAACTAACTTTAACTTCTACCTGTATATGTATATATAAGAGGAGCTGATCACCTAAGGAAATATAGAGTAAACCAGTGAACTCACCTAGGCATTTTATTAAACTGTTGGGTAGCTACATGCCTACATAACAAAACCTAAATGTTAAAGTTAGTTTGCATGTGCATGCAATATCTCTACCAACTAACTGAAAGTTTCTCATTAATATTATGAACCTACTTTAATCAGCAAACAGTTACACCATTAAGTGAAACTCAGCTACGCAAGTACGCATTATGTTAAACAGTTAACCAACATGATGATTGGAAATCACCTGCACATTTTATATCATGGGTTACGACGAAAAGTGCATGTTTGAATGGTATGTTATTCCTAACGATGAAGTCAGTATTGACATAAATCGGTTTTTTTTTTTAACGGAAACCAACGACTTGCCAACCACTGTGACATCGGACGTTGTGGTCAAGGTCGACTACTTGAACGCCGCCAGCCCCTTGGCTCTCCTAGATGCGCGGAAACCCGACCTCCACCCGCCTGAAGGCACGAAAGTGGAATAATGGGTAAAACCTCGCCTTCTATCCGAGTCGACCGGCGCTACCCGTATTCGTTCTTTACCTGGATGCCACTCCACCAAAAGGGTGGGGCTGACATAAATCAGTTAACCATCAGGTCTAATTAATTGAATCGAACTATTCAAATCTTGATTTGTAGCCGCATTCGAATTCAATTTAAAATTTGATTGCTGAATTCAAATTCGATTTGAAGTTGGATTTCAATCAGATTATTTCATTCGAATTGAACTTGAATAGTTTCAATGTTTTAGTAATGGCTAAATTTGATTACTTACTTCGGTTCAAAATTTGATAAAGGCTCAATGAACTTGAAATCAAACAGAGTAACACACTAAATAAATTCGAAAACAAATACAAATGATGGTTGTGAAATTGAGTCGAACTTTGAAAGCGGTCCAAATGTTAGGGGACGGGGCACAAGTAGAATCGTCGCCGGTAGTGCTGGTAAGGGTCCAGTGGATTTTTTACTGATTATAACTAACGGGCGTGAACCATGAAATTTAAATGCAACGGTCCCATTTTGGAATTTTGGTGGTGAGATAAGACTTAAGGACTATAATGTCATGGGTTCAAATCTTAAAATGGGGTTTTCTCATAATTATGAGTTTCCTACTGAATTGGTGACTTGGTGGTGGAATATGATCGTTTGGTAACACTGGTGGCATGATGAAACTCCAATGGTACGTGAGTGATTCGAATTGGCCGTTCAAAAAATAAAATAAAAAATAATACACACTAGATTACAACCCTGTGCAGTGTTGTAGAGCTTGCTAAGCGCTAGTTGGTCGGTGGGGTATCGACTAGGGATTAATCGAGATTTATCGGATTGGATTTTTATATATATTTTTCCAAATTTATACATATATAATGCTAATTTTATACCTTATATGTATAAATTTAGAAGTTTAGAGGCCAAATATAAACTAGTGAATATGGAGGGAAGGTTAAATATTAAAATACCTAAACTTAAATAACCCTAATCACTTCCATCGTTCAGTATATCCCGTTTTTCCCTCTCCATTCCTTCTTTCATCATACGGAACCATCAGACGTAACTAGGGTTCATGGAGTTTCATCGATTTTGCTTCTAAATCATGGATTATCATCCAATTTTGAGGTAAGAACTTGTTTTATTTGATCGATTTGCTTTAGTTTTGACCCGTTCAAATTATTTTTTTACCTAAGAGTTTTTAGTTCCGAATAGGACCAATTTGGTCCGACTAATTGGTGATTAATCACGACACCGATTAATTGAGTGATTAGCCTAAAATTAATCAATAAACTGAGGACTAGCGATTAATTATTGATTAATCGGTGATTAATCGCGATTTTTACAACCTTGACTTTGTGTATTACACGAGTTAATAAATGTAATGTTATATAATTAATAAAAAAAGTTATGTTTAAGAAAACATATGTTTTTCAAGGTTGAAAAAATTGGTGTATTATACTAATAGAATATAATATAATGTAATTTGTTAACATATATAGTAACCAAGATATATGTTTAAAAAAAGAAAAATGGATTTTCAATCCCACCTTGCAAGACCCAACTAGTTTAGTAACCACAAAAACTTTTAAGAAAGCGTTTGCTTGAGATAAGGGTCCGAGTCCCTGATAAGCTTGACTACATTCGGAGACCTCGTTACTTAATAGCTGCTTAGATAAGGGTTCGAGTCCTTGATAAACTTGATAGGGAGGTATAACCTCATTAGGCGTAGATGTAAACATCCGAAAGTGGGTTGCTTGATTTCATATTTTTGGTCCCCTAGGTTAGTGCTGGGGATGTGGTAGGGGAATGTCCCCATGATGATGTAAATTTTAGTGTGGTGATATAATACTTTTGTCGGGCTATGCCCTTTACCCCAAAAAAAACATAATTAGATGTTTTTGGGTTTAAAATCGAAAAAAAAAACGCTTTGCCCCGATCTAGACCCCTCGCGGTGCGCGAGGGACATCAAAAATGGTGTCACACCCTCAAATTTTCACTGCGGGGTTTATACCGCGAGGCGCGTGACACACCATGATCCCATAGCCATAAGTCATAAGAACGACTCTAAATGCCCAACCCATTTAGTTCGTTGTCAAAATTAAGTTAATATTTAACCAAAAGTTTAAAGTAATGCGGAAGCGTAAAGAAAATATCAAAGTAAAACATCATGCGCAAAACACCGCGCCCAAAACCAAAGTAACGTAAATAAACCCAAATAAGTTTTATTAATGTTTAGCACCCAACGACACCAATGATGCATGCCCTAACGTGCTCCGTAACTAGCGACCTGCAAAATCATGCTAGCGTGTGTCAACATAAAGTTGGTGAGTTCACAAAGTAAGGTTAGTAAACGTGTAAGTTTCCCAAACCAAGAAAAACGGTTAGGCTTCCCAAACCCAAAAACATAAATCAATAACCACTAGTTCCGCATATGCCAAGGGTAGCTAACCCATTCATGATAACTAAACAATGAAAGTACCGAACTGCTATTTAAACGATGCACTCGCCCCGCAAGCTGGTTTTTTCCTCCCATCATTGCTTATCAACAATGATAAAATATAAGGTCGTAGTTCATGCCCGGCTCCCAGCACGTTGTGAGGTTTGTCAAACCTAATAGCGCTATCAACTAGTAACCCGCTTACCATAACCCGACAACTCATTCGGTATAGTGAAGGACTTCCGTGATAGCATGCAGTTTAGTTCATCAAGGATACAGAGTGTGAAACTAGCAAAACCCGATTCCTCCCAGGAATCAACCCATCCCAAAACCCAGGATAAAATAGTAGTCCCAAACCTGGACTAGAAACGTAAGTAAGTTGTCTCCCTGAGACACATGCTTTTGAGAAAAGAGTAGTGAAACTCACCTTAGGTTGCAAGCAAATAATCCAAACTTCACAAATAAGGACGGGCCACCAACTCCCTATTACATGTGTCACTAAGTGAGTATGTGTGTATAATCAATACACCATATAACTCGTTTGTCCAACACGTTTTAAAATACAAAACCGTGTAAGTGACACCTAGTGTTTCTATATGCACAAGTAGACCCTACGAACCTGTTGGTGAACGGTATGATTAACAACATTCATATACTTCAAATACATCTCATATAAGTACTCAAAAAATTCCATGTCAATACCAAGCCATACAAGACTCCAATTAGGCACATAAGCGTACATAACATAATCTGCGTTTTTAGAACAGATTATAATCTGTGAAAACGATTTTATTAAAAATACTTAGACTATGAATTAGACTCCCAAAATCTTATTGAATATTCTAGGGAGTCTACCCGTCAATTTCATATTTTTATTTCATGATAAAACCATACACCAAAATTATGAAAAATCACACAATGCAGCTATGTCCAGAAAATATCCACAACATATCAGATTAGTAGAAAAATTCCCAAAAATTGTGTATTCATCCAAACGGGATGAATATACTTGGAAAAGCCAAGTTGTTCCAATTTTGATCTACTGTTCAAATTTCATAATCTAAATCTTTGTAGAACTCAAATTATGGTTGTTTAAAGTTGACCCAAAATATTAATCCGAAAATCTGATTTGATCTTTAATCAAAGAAAATTCCAAAAACATATCAAACGACGTCCAAATCAGATGATTTTGCCCATTACGAAAAGCTAAGACCTTGTAAAATATGTTCATACAAAGAAATCATTAAAACAAACATTTTAATGCTACGTTACAGACTCTGAAAATTGGCCTAAACAATCTGTCCAGATTTTAATCATGCATAAACCCTAATTATAATCAATCATCTATGCATATAATCGATCATAACACCCAACAATCATCATACAATATCAATAAGACATAAACTGATCAAAATATTACAAGATACATGTTAAACATCATCAATCATACACCCTAGAAACCTAAAACATCAAGAACATGTAATATCATGCAACACATCCAATAACAATCGCATAACATCATGCTTAACCCGTTAAATCTCTATTAACATCAAGTTTTAATCATTATGAAAACATTTCAGACCCGGAAAAACTTTGCTATGATGTTTAAAAACATGTTAAAGAAGATTAAAACACAAGGGATTGTATATTATACCGAAAGCACTTCAAGATCACCAACCGAAGACCTTCTACGCCTCCCGAATGATGTTCTTGAGCCTTGGTAGGTGTTAGGGGATATAGTTTTCGTAGGAGAGGTGTTAGGGACGATTAGGGTTAACGTTATGAAGTACTTGCGGCTTAAGATTGCTTAAATAAGTGTTTAAAGTCGGTTTAGATGCGCAGACCCAGTGAGCGGGCCGTTCGGATTGAGTAAGCGGCCGCTCACTCCTCCGTGGTCCGTTTCGCGCGGTCTGGTACAACATATTGCATGTTTTCTTTGATGTTTTCGCTATTTTGGACAATATCAAGCATAACCCCATGTATTTAGACCCCCAACCCTCCTAACGGTTCGTCGATTACGGTTTTTAATAACGCGTTTAGTTTAAATTCACGTAATCACATAATAGTTTACACATAGTTTCACAGAATCACATAATTGCAATTAATATCAAACAACTAATTCAAAATTATCTATTGTTTCAATTCACCACCGTTTAGGGTTCGATACTTGTGTATACGATCCGGTAATATCCCGAATTAGAATTCCGTGCAGTTATTAACCTATAACTGTGTACCATACGACTCACTTCACTAATCCTAGTCAAGTGCAATGCTATGAACTATCGTGTAAGTTAACTAGATTTAGGTTAAACTATTAACCCGAAAGTGTAGGGTGTCACATCATCTCCAAGTTGAAAAGAATTTCGTCCTGAAATTCAGTAAGTAACTAGTAAAGTTGGTGTCAAGTGAGAGAAAATTCTGGGTGTCACAAATGGCCCTTAGCGCCGCGTACTGTGGAGAGCCCCGTGGGGTAAGGATGAGCGTCTTAAGGATGAACTCAGGATGGTATCGGTACTAACGATACCGATCCAAAAAACTCTCAAAACCCAATACCAATACTGAAAACATGCGGTACAGTATGGTATCGGTTCGGTACCAGTATGGTATCGGTACTTTACCTTAAAATACTGATACCGATCCCGTACCGATACCGAAACCAAAAACCTCTAAATGTGAGTACCAATACCAAACACCCTCGGTTCGGTACGGGATCGGTATCAGTTCGGTATTCGGGGCAATATGCTCATCCCTAGAGCATATTGCACCGTATACCGAACCGATACCGATCCCTTACTGAACCGAGTGTGTTCGGTATCGATACTCTGTAAGTCCAAGATCTTCTCTACCGGGTATCAAACAAACAATCGAGTGCGGAAAACAAGATTGAATGGTGAAGAACAAGAAAGAAACTTTGAATAGAATGATTTTATTGATCAAGTGCACACGGTTTCAAAGAACCGTCTGGTACACCTACTAGCCGAAAATAATAGAGCAAAAGAACAATAGACTAGCAACCCCAAAACAACTAAGTAACCCCCTATTTATATGAATATAGGGCGGTCAAGTTACATGGATCTCTTGGGCCGAAATTTAACTAACACAATAATACTAACAAGCCCAAGTCA
Organism: Ambrosia x helenae; assembly: GCA_030844895.1. Classification (NCBI taxonomy): domain Eukaryota; kingdom Viridiplantae; phylum Streptophyta; class Magnoliopsida; order Asterales; family Asteraceae; genus Ambrosia; species Ambrosia x helenae. Next base: position 26,671,182 of record CM061231.1, read on the forward strand.
AACGCAAACCTCTAATAACATGGCCCAACAATATCCCCCTAGGTTTGTGTTGACTTGTGATTACTTTAGCGCTTCTTGCTGCTTTTGCTGCGCTTCTTTGATTCTTTCTTCTTTGCTTCCATTGCCCTTTTCCATTCTTCTGGTGATTTACCGACATAAGGTCCAAATAATTCTGTCTCCACCCTTCCTCTCTTGTCAGAGGCCAATCCCAGTCTATCCACTTGCGCCACCGCACTAGTGAATGATTTGGCACAAACTTCATAAGTAGGGTCACATTGAATCTGATGCCTAGCCAAAACTTGAATATCTTCAGAATGCAAACTCATTAAATCTCTAGCATCAGAAATCCTGAACTCATCCGTATCACACACAATAACAGCAGATGAAGAGGTAGGATCATATACCCAAAATCTCATGTCCTTTAAGCAACCTCTATCCATTGGCTTGGACAAGGGGATAGTCTTCAATTTCTCAGTTGGTGGCCACTGCACAGTCTTAAAAGGCTTTCCATCAGCTCCTCGTACGCCTTTATATTCCACCAATATCGAGCTAGCAGTCTTCATATCTCTGAAATTTACTTTTGCCTGCTCCTGAATCCTCTTATGAAACGTGAGACCTATTTTGTTCCTTGGATTTCTTGTTTGGTTGATAAAAGGAGATCTAGCAAGTTCAGCCAAGTCAATCTTCGTCCAGGAATTGAAAGCTGAAGTAGAAGCATAATACTCAACAGCTCCATTCTTTCTATGAACCACGAATACTCCTTTATCATCATTATACCTCCAACACTCTATCCCAGTTCGATTACCATACGTATCATACCTATCACTGGTAATCGTCACATATCGCTCAGGATGCTCTTCCATTGGATCAATAGACGGTTCAGCTAAATTCTTGAGAACATATGCACTTCCAGGTCGACGATCTCTAACTCTGGGAACTTGATCTTCAAAATACTTCTTCATATGTTCTTCATGCTCTTTCTCTGATCTCTCACGTTCAGCTGGAGTCAACACCTTGTCAACAAAAGAAGATGTCTCAGAGAATTCCTTTCCAAACTTGTTCTCAAGTTTCTGAGTCAAGTTAAGCAATCTTGCTGAAACATCTCCCAATCCCGTCTCTAGTTCAGCAATTTTCTTTTCCTTCTCAGTAACTGTCTCCATCAAACTCTGCACCTGAGCTGTCAACCAAACATTTTCAGTCTCCAGTTTCAGCACTTTAGACTGTAATCTGTGAACGTCCACTTCTGCAAACAAATCTTCATCACTTTCAACCTCTTCTTGACTTTTCTCTCTTTCCTCAGTTGTCAGAAATTCCACATCCACCTTCTTTCCCTGTTCTTTGTCTGCAAGAAACGCCAATTGAGCTTTCTGAAAGGCTTCTTCATCAAACAAAACCTTTCCAGTGCCAGATGCACCTGAGGATCCAGTTTCCTCACTAAGTCTCCCAGTGATAGGTGCCTTGCTCATGAACTGAGAGAAAGCCTCTGTAGCAATCACTGGTGAGACAGAAGAACTAATAGTGCCAGTAGGAATGTCAGGTGAAGGATCAGTATCGGTCATAGCAATGTCATCAGCAGCAGCAGAAACAGTCTCTTCAACAACAACATTCATCCGTGGATCTCTCTTACTTCGTTTTCTTGGTCGTAAATCAGAACCCAGATCTACAGCCCCTTCATCACCAACAACTGTCTCAGCTGCAACAATGGGTGGAGGAACCCTTTGTTCAGCTTCTCGAACAGTTTCTAAGATGCTAGATAACACCTCTGCTTGAGGAATAATTGTTGCAGACGTGATAATATCAGCATCTTGAGTCACAGTTTCTTCTTCAATCATCTCCTTTTCAGTGTCAGTCACAGACTTTATTTCAGCATTCTCAAGAATAAAGTCATCTATCTCATCATCATTCAGATCATCAAACTCAAAGTTCTCAAACTGATCATCTTCATTTCCTGTAGTCAGTTGATCATCTTTCATTACCTCTTCATCCTCACTCTCCACATCATCTTCACTTTCCACCTCAGTCAAGTCAACTTTCTCAGGAGGAGATCGTTGTTCAGCTGGTGGAGGATCAACAATCTGAACGTCATGATCCTCAGCAACTATAGCAGATGGAGGAACCGGTACTTCTTCAACTATTTCACTGAATTTCCCAAACTTGATTAATGGAAATCTACCTTCAAAAATCTGCCTTGAATCTTTACGAACCTGTCTAATCAACCCAAAAATTTGATGAGCCATACACTTCTTGTCATAGGTTGCAACCGTCTTCTCAATATTTGGATACTTGGACTCCAGAATCATTTGCACAAATCTAGGAAATTTGTAGAAATAATTCTTGTTCAGGGTTCTCACGTTCACAATCATATCTTCAAAAACACATCTTGAGTAATTAAAATCCCAATCTTCTATCAAGGCAACCACTCCAGAAGCATGTTTTAATCCCATCTGATCTAAACCACTCCTGTTGCCTCCCAGACTCGCCAGATACATGTGAACCAAAAGCCTCCAGTAACTTGGAAATAGTTTCTTCGAATATGGTGGTATGAGCAGTTCACCTTCATATCCCATCTTCCTCAATACTGGACTGAGTTTCTCCTTTGTGAAGCTGGTTGGATCATTTGGAGAGTCACCAAACAGCAACACATCTCTTATATCTTGTTCGGAAATAGTCACATCAGTTCCTCTAACTTTAGAACGAATCAGCTTGTCTTCCTTCTTGGCATCTGCGTTATCCCAAAAATCTTTAATCCAGTCAGAACAAATTACTGGATTTTCTCGCATTGCATGTGCAGTCCTACACGTGTTAAGACCCACAATCAGTGACTTGAACTCCTGCTTGTGCTCTTCAGGGGGATCAGCGAGATAGCACACCACATTGTGATTGTTTTCAAACGTCGGCACGTGAGGAGTCGTTTTTCCTGAAAAAGAAACAAACTAAGTTAGAGAACAATTAGACTAAAACAATTTAGAAATATCATATGAATCAACAAGCCCAAATAAATGTAGGAACAGGAACTCAGATGGGCTTCAGAAGATTGACGGGCCCAAAAAAAAATTGAGTTCGAACTCCACGAGAGAGTTCAAGGGCACTTTGGTAAATTTTCATGAGATCTCAGGGTTAATTAGGTAAAAACACATCTGAGTTCAATGATCAAAATTAAGTTCGAGGGCATTTTGGTCTTTTCTCATCTGAGTTCAAGTAGACAGTCTGAGTACGAGGGCAGTTTGGTCAATTGTTATATGAGTTCAAGTTAAGACAGAGAGTTCGAGGGCATGTTGGTCTTTTCCATTTGAGTTCGAGGGCATAGTAGTCATTTGCCATCTGAGTTCAAGTGAACTCAATGAGTTCAAGGGCAAAGAGGTCATTTGTCGTCTGAGTTCAAGTGACATCAACGAGTTCGAGGGCAGAATAGTCCTTTGCCATCTGAGTTCAAGTAAGAACAATGAGTTCGAGGGCAAAATGGTAATTTGTCGTCTGAGTTCAAGTGAAGACAATGAGTTCGAGGGCAAAATGGTAATTTGTTGTCTGAGTTCAAGTGAAGACAATGAGTTCGAGGGTATTTTGGTAATTCTTTGAAAGTGTTCATAACACTGGTTGGAGTTCAAGGGCAGAAGGGTCATTTGTTAAGAGAGTTCAAGGACATTTCTGTAATTTTCTCCTTTTCACAGGCGTGTGACAGTCACGCGCTACCTCGAACTCGAAGTTCTAGGCGCGTGTGGTACACGCGCCGCCGACTGAACTCTTCAAAATCCTCTCAAGTCATCAATGAACTCAAAAACGTTTGATTCAACCGGCGATCATCCCTGCAAGTAACTCACCACCAACATTATTAAAGATAAACACACAAAGCAAAGATTGTTTACCTGATTTCTTTGATTTCGTTGAAGAGGACATGTTTTAAAGATGAAGAACACGGTGATGGTTGTGTGTGATGATTAGAGAGAAAAGAAAAAGTGAATTCTGAATAGTGATGATGAAACTTAACCGTCGCCCCCCACTTTTGTTCACTCGAGATTTGGGTGGCCCACCAAACGTGTGGTGGGCCCCTCTCACATCCCAATGCCCATATCAAAACAATTTTGGATAAATTTTGTAACCGGGTCCAAATCAAATCGTAAACTGGCTTAACTTAAACTTAAAAAAATATTGAAATAAAATATTTAAAAAGAAAAAAAAAAAAAAATAATCTATTCAAACGAGATCAAATCACTGTGTTTCAGGCCGAGCTACACTTATCAACTCTAATCTACTCCAGTTGGTCATAGCAATTGCCAGTATATTTGTCCACTTAAACTTATTACCTTAGGCCTTCTCGTATAGTGATCTGTGATATTATTTATCATGTTTTGGTATGTTTGTACGAACACTCAAGCAAGTCACAACCAAATCCTAGAATATTTAGTGGTACACTCTATCATGCCAGCAGTTTCCCTACAGCATATTTTTCACAGTATCTGTTCTAGAATTCTGAAACCTTGACTGGGACTAGATTGAGAAAAGAAAAGAATAGATCAGTAAGAGATTTTGGATTAAAGTACAAGTCAGATGATTTCTCAAATAACAAGGCCTTTGGGTTTTGGACTCTTGAGGGTCTCTTTTATGACATCCTGACTGTGTCCAGGTCAGCATATATCTGGATGCAGCAGAGGAGCAGTCAGGACATCTTTGGACACTGAGGTCTCTTTTTAGGTGAGGGATGATCTAAAGCACGACAACGAAAAACTAGGTCAGCATATATCTGGATGCAGCAGAAGCTTTCGTTGCCTAGCATCTCCAGGTCCTTGCTTACGCAAAACAGAGGAGATACACGAGTTTTTCAGAAAAGGTTTCAGACCTAGACCACAGTGTTATGCTTCAGGACATCACACAAGCATTCAAATAGAAGTTGTACCTGATTCTAAGTGATGTTCTTTACTGAGGTCGTGTCTTTATCTTTAAGTGCTTCACAAGATCATTAACATTTGAGCCTTCAGGACTAAGCCTACCAACAAATCACATTAGAGCCAGACTGTTTCGATACACGTCTTATGTGTGTCAGCCTTAATCCAACTTGTGAAAGTTAATTTCATCTCTCGTTTTGATCTTTTCTTAGGATACATCCCCCTAAATTTGTGCTTAAAATTTAGAATTTTAAAGAACAAATTTTTTAAATCAAAGACTAAGAAAAGAACATTTTTTTTTTTTTTTTTTTTTTTTAAAAGACCAGTTCAGTCCTCGAAATGGACCATTTTGAGCAGTTCAGACAAAGCTTCAAAACGCGCTCGATTAACAGGTTTTGTAAAAAGATCTGCGACATTGTCATCAGTATGAATGTGAGTGGGCACAATTAAACCTTGGTTAAACGAGTCGCGGATGAAATGTTCTTTGATGGCAATGTGTTTTACTTTAGAAAATTGAACTGGATTTTTAACAATTTGAATAGCTGCATCATTATCACAATAAATGGGAGTAAGAGAGAAATTCAAACCGTAATCCACCAGTTGGTGTTGTATCCAGATAACCTGAGAACAGCATGCGGAGGCAGCCACATATTCAGCTTCTGCTGTTGAAACGGATACTGTTTGCTGCTTCTTACATTGCCATGCAATAAGCCGATCGCCTAAGAATTGACACCCCGCAGAAGTAGATTTCCTGTCAATGTCACAACCTCCAAAATCGCTGTCAGAAAAAGCATGTAAATCAAAAGGAGAATCCTTAGGATACCAAAGACCGAATCTAGGTTTCCCTTTAAGGTATCTAAAGATTCTCTTGACAGCATGTAAATGAGAAGTTTTAGGATTAGCCTGATAACGTGCGCATTGACACACTGCGAACATGATGTCTGGTCTGCTAGCTGTCAGATACATCAGCGAACCAATCATTGAACGATAAAGTGTTTCTTCTACGGCCTCCCCTTCCAGATCCTGAGTGAGACCTGGTCTTTCAGACATTGGTGTATCGGCTGGCTTGATATCATTGAAGCTGAACTTTGCAAGAATGTCATCCACGTATTTTCCTTGATGAATCAGGATACCCTTGGAGTTTTGACGAACTTGCAGACCTAAGAAAAAGGTCATTTCACCAAGAGCACTCATCTCAAATTGCTTTTTCATCACCTCCTCAAATTCTTTACACAGAGCATCATTAGTAGAGCCAAAGATGATATCATCCACATAAATTTGCACCAGTATACGATCTTCATTTACTGTCTTGACGAATAGAGTCTGATCAATGACACCACGAGTGTATCCATTCACAAGCAAGTGTTCAGTTAAGGTAGCATACCAAGCACGAGGTGCTTGATGTAAACCATATAACGCTTTGTCAAGTTTGTACACATGCTCTGGGTACTTTGGATTTGTGAAACCCGGTGGTTGACCAACATAAATTTCTTCCTTCACTGTTCCATACAGAAATGCGGTTTTGACGTCCATCTGATAGACAGTAAACCCTTTAAATGAAGCGTAAGCGAGAAAAATTCTGATTGCTTCCAATCTCGCCACCGGCGCATAGACTTCATCATAGTCGAGTCCTTCAATTTGTCTGAACCCTTGTACGACTAACCTAGCTTTGTTTCTCACAATGACTCCGCTATCGTCTCTTTTGTTCCTGTAGACCCATCGTGTGCCAAGTGGTCGTTTTCCTGGAGGTAATTCAACGAACTTCCAAACTTTTAATTTCTCAAACTGGTTCAGTTCATCTTGCATTGCATCCACCCAACTTGTTTCTTTCATGGCCGTGGCAATAGACTTTGGTTCAATTTGAGAGATGAAACACGAATACAGACATCTGTTGATGTCACCAGTTTGGCTCCTTGTTAGAACACCTGCATCTACAGGACCAATGATGTTTTCCAGAGGGTGATCTCGTTGAATGCTAGTGGGAATAACAATGTCTGGAACTGAGGAGGTTCTCGGGAGAACGGTGACACTGCCTACTGCCGGCTCTTCCATAGAGTCATGATCATTTGCTACTGCATCAGTATGCTCCACCATGCAGTCAGTAGGAATAGGGTCATGAAATGAGGGAATCGAAGTTTCAACAGACACATTTTCATCATCAACCTGTGGCATAGAATCTTCTGAGTGAATGAATGGATCGACAGGAGCTGGAAGTGGCTGTGGTAATTGAGATGTGGATGCACCATCCCCCTCATCTGGTGCATCATCAGTCATAGAGGATGAGGGTCCAGCATTGAAAGTAGAGGAATCTGCAGAACCTGTAGTCACATGACTAGAGAGATTATCAAAAACATGAAATGATCGAAAGAGAGACTCATAGTCAAACAACCAATCGGGGCCCACTCTAGCATCTGTTGCATTTTCTTCAAGCCAACGCACGTCAAACGACTCTACAATTTGCCTAGTTTGTTTGTTATAGACCCTATATGCAGTTTTGCCAGCATAACCGACAAAATAGCAGTCGTCAGCTTTCGCATCAAACTTTGGTATAGCATCCAAGTGCAGCAGTGTACATGGACAACCAAAAGCACGAAAATGCTTGACGGAGGGTTTAGTACCAAACAGCACTTCGTAGGGTGTCTTCATTCGAGCTTTGTTGACTTGAACGCGATTCTGCACATAACAAGCTGTGTTGACCGCCTCTGCCCAAAAGAAAGTTGGAAGTTGTGAGTCACACAACATTGTGCGGGCAGCTTCAATTAAAGTGCGATTTCTTCTTTCTGCAACTCCATTTTGCTGCGGCGTCCTTGCTGAGCTGAATTGACGGGCAATTCCTTTTTGAGCACAGTAATAGTTCAACTCAGCATTCTTGAACTCAGTCCCGTTGTCACACCGAATACCTTTCACCTTCGAGTTGGTCTGATTCTCAATCAAAATTATAAAATGTTTGACTATTTCTGCAGTTTCACTCTTGTTAGCCAAAAAGAAAACCCAGGTAAAGCGTGAGTAGTCATCAGTTATTACCAAACAGTATGCTTTACGAGAGATACTAAGTACATTTACTGGGCCGAATAGGTCCATGTGAAGTAGCTGTAGTAATGAGTCAATAGAGTTTACTAACTTGGAATAATGTGGTTTTCGATGATGCTTTCCTCTCGCGCAAGCAACACATTTTTCAATTGTTATAAAATCACGCACAGGCAAATCCCTTACCAATCCCAGTTTAGCTACTCTGTTCAGATTTTTAGCATTTGCATGTCCAAGACGACGATGCCAAAGAATAGCAGTATTTTGAGAAACTTTAGAAAAAAGACATGTGACATTTTCGGAAGGGGGTTTGTTCATGTCAATGACATAAGCATCACCTCGACGATCCGACTTCAGTAAGACCCATTCATCTGGAATGACTACTCCAGGTTTCAATATCAAACATCCTTTATCAGTGAAATGAGTTGAGTAGCCATTGTCACAGATTTGTGATACACTAAGCAAACTATGCTTTAATTCAGGAACATAATTTACCTTATTAAACTGAAGAGCACCATTTCTCACCGTTCCTCTTTGAGTTATCTGACCTTTCTCACCTCCTGCAAAGGAGACAAATCCACCATTGAAAAATTCAACCTCAGTTAGTTGGGACAAGTCTCCTGTCATGTGCCTCGAACAGCCACTATCAATGTACCAGAGACGAATGATAGTCCTCCACAGCCGTTCCTGCACATGATGCAGGATTAGTTAGTCATAGGTACCCAGGCCATGGTCATTTTGGGTGCACCATTGGCATCTGTATATTGGACTTTGATCCATTGCATATCAACGTTTGAAACATTTGCACAATAATAAGATTTATCATTCACAGAACACGAGGAGCCTACAGACGGGGAAGAGATTGGAATTGAACATTTTGGCTTCCAGTACGATTTGAATTTGGAAGACAATCTTTTATTAGATTGTTTGATCAGTTTATGTCTATTCCAATCACCATCAGAAGGCTTCACCTTGGAGTTGTCATTACGTATTGCCTTAGATTTTTCAACCCGTATAGGCTTGGTATGATTATGATTCCCGTTTGGAGCCTTCTGATGTTTCCAGCTTGCAAGATGTTGTTGATTAGTTGGACAATTTCTGGCAATATGTCCTGGGATTCCACATGTGTAACAAGTTTGACGTTTGACATGTGGATCCCCCTGAGATTTTGCATACTTTCCAGACTCGGAAAGCTTAGAGACACTTTTATACCTGTGTGAATCAGTTTTGAAACAATGAGGCTTTTGTTTTGAAAGGTTCTGTTTATACTTTGGTAAGACCTGTTTTGGTGGGACATATTTCTCTGTCCTGCCCTGACTTGATTGTTTAACCAAAAGATTTTTAGTTTTATCACAAGCATGTGGCAAAATAACAGAATCTGAATGAAGAAACAACGAATCAGATGAAAAGTCACAAGGTTTTATGCTCAAAACAAACGAGCCCACACAAATATTGTTGTCATTATCAGAAATTTCGAAATCGTTTTTCTGATTTTTATTATTTAATGCAAGTAAATCAGTGTCAGCAACTTCCTCCCCATCATCTACCCAATCCTCAACAATCACATTTTCTGCACAAGAATTAACAGAATTAGTAGTGTTCTCATTGTTAGTAACATTCAGACAATTTTCTGTGCAAAAATTTTCATCCACAGAAGAAGTGGAAGATTCAGAAAATATTGGGCATGTTTGTGCTGAACTAAAAGAGCATGAAGTGAACACAGAGTTACATTCACTGTCTTTTAGCACGTCTTCAGATGATTCTATGATCTCACATGACTGATGACTAGATGAGTCGGTCTTTTCTGAGTTTGAATCAGATTCAGACTCAGGTGCAGTTTTCTTTGAATCATCTGAAGATGATGAATCCTTACCTTCCTGTTTAATCTTGACTGGCCTTGAGCACACAGATTCTTCAGATTCTGGCTCAGTCAAGAGTGTAACATTTGATTCAGATGAGCCACTTGAGTCAGAAACATGTTGTGGCTCTGCTGAATGTCCTGTTGATTCAGAGTTACTCATTTGATTTTCACTTTCTGCTATTTGCTTTAGACACAGTTCTCTAATTTTCTTCATGAAATCAAACTCATAGTCCACGCTAGAGTTTTGTTGAGAGGATGAATCAGAAATTTGTTCTTTCTCTGTTAAGTTTTCATGTTTAGACTCTCTAGACACTCCTACAAATTCAACTGATTCAGATGAGGATGGAACCTCATCTTTGCTAACCTCAAAAACTCTGTCCACCTCTTTTTTTAAATAGATAAATAAATTAAAATAAAAATTCAAACTAATTACAATGCATCTTTTTGGTGAAACTCATGTGCAAGAAGATCATATCAGCTTTGTTAAAATGCAACACATCGTTAGTATATTTGTTCTAATAAACTTATAAAAGTGTCAGAAAGCAGTCCAAGACGATTACCAGCATCGTTTATCCACTTAAACAAACATACACACACGTCCTCAAGTCCGATATTTTCTTATTTTCTTAACGTGTGTTAGACCGAAATAACTATGTGTCCCACATCATGACATACCCTCGCGATCAAGGTATGCACAAAGCTTCTTCATAACGGGTGAGTAAATTGTTGACATCTGTATGTTTTACAAGGTCAAGATCATCGGTGATCAGGTCTGCATATATCTGGATGCAACAGAGAGACCGATGGATTCTCGACCAGGGTTAGGGCAAATACCAAATGTTTCGGTATGATCATTGCTTTAGGCTTTTGATTTGTGCCTTTAGCTTGAATTCTCTTTGAGAATTATGGGTTTTGGCATTTCCTTATTGCTCTTTTAAGACGTCCTGACTGTGCCTAGGTCAGCATATATCTGGATGCAGCAGAAGGACAGCCAGGACATCCCAGATGTATCAACAATTTAAAGACCTGAAATCTCAGACTTTGGCAATCTATCAACGCAAGATTTAAGACCATAAAATCATACGCCAATGATGTGTTACCCACAAGCTACACAGTCCATTATCTTTATCATTTACTTTGGACCGAGTTCATAGTGCAGCTTGCCTGCCAGTACATCATATAATGGAGCTGCAATCACACAGATTTAATTTTCTTTTCGATTTTAATGTGTGACAGTTCAACAGCTGATGTACTATCATTTCTTCTTTTTCGCACCATGAAATTCTCATTTTCTGAATTTTCTATTGTTTTTGTATTTTTCTGAGGGTATATCCCCCTAAATTTGTGCTTAAAATTGAAAATTTAAAGAACAAATTTACAACCTAAAACTAAGAAAAATATTTTTGTGTTTTTCTAAAACCATTCTCGATTCAAGGACCAATTACGTTCAAAATAAAAAGCATCAGGTTTTGAGTGTACCTCTTTCGCTGATTTTACCTCCATTGTCTCCTTTAAAGGAAACATACTCACTGTTTAAGAATTTTAAGATAAACGTATAACAGAGAGATGTCACCTGTCATGTGCGGGGAACAACCGTTGTCAACATACCAGTGGTCGTCGACAATCCTCCCTGGATGTCCCTGCACTAAGAAAAGAGATTAATTAAACATTGGTACCCAGGCCATCGCGGTCCTGGGCACTCCTGAAGCGTCTATGAAAGACACTTCTCTCAAGCACATGTCCTTCTTCTCATTTAGGACTGGTGGTGCTGCCGCCTTTGCTTTCCAGACTTGTTTAGGCTTAACAAGCGGTTTTGCTACTTTTGGAGTAGCAGCTTTTGATTTCCCAGGTTGTTTTGATTTCTGTGGAGGAACAACCTTCCGTTTGCTCTTAGCAGCATTCCAGTCTTCATCAGACGGTTTAACTTTGGGATTCATGTTCTTCCTTGCCTTAGGTTTATCAACCTTCATTGGCTTGGAATAGTAGTTATCCCTAGGCATAACCTTCTGATGTTGTCGATAATAGGGCACATAAGGACGACTTGTGCAGTTCCTTGCAATGTGACCGGGTCTTCCACAGGTGTAGCATGTTTGCTTCTTTGCATAAGAGGCATATCCCGGTCTGTTCGATCCCACTGATGAATGTGAGTGATGGGATCTGTTGGATGATTTGTTTGCAGGCTTCCCAGTCTTCCTGCTCTGCTTAGAACAACTTGAACACCCGTGTGAACAAGATTGTGCGTGTGATGATGACTGTCCTTGAGCTTTCTGTTTATCTTCAGGAACCTGTTCAGAAGAGTTAGCACAGGTAGTTTTTCTATGTGGTGGCACATATTTATCGGTCGTGCCATTAACAGATAACTCGGAAACAGTCTTTTGCACATATGGTATAGCATCTGCAGACAAATTAGATTGTTTCACACAAACACCTGCATTGTTAGTGCAAACAATATCATCCCCCTCAACCTTAACTTCTACCTTTTCTAAATCTGCACATGAAGTAGAAGCATCAGTAATGTTCACACATTTAAATTCAGGAACTATTGGCTTTACCACACCTGTGCCAACAGTCATGGATGAGGGATCCTCACATTCTTGTTTAATCTCGACTGGCCTTGAGCACACAGATTTTTCAGATTCTGGCTCAGTCGAGGGTGTGTCATTTGATTCAGACGAGCCACTTGATTCAGAAACATGTTGTGGCTCTGCTGAATCCCCCGTTGACTCAGCTGCTCTAGAGGACTCACAGCTGGATTCACTCGATTCAACTGATACTGATTTCTCAGATTCGGTTGTTTCGGGTGATTCACATTTGGAGTCACTTTCAGAAGTTGATGGGGCAACTGGTTCAACGGTCTGTGGTGCCCTGTACTCTTCATAAATCTTTTTGAATGTTTTCATGAAATCAAACTCAAAGGGCACATTTGAGTCTGATTGGCCGGTCGGTTCAATTTGCTCAATTTTCGGTTCAGTTTCAAAAACGGTTTCTTTTAAGACATTATTCAATTCATTTGTGTCATTTGAAACTGGAACTTCATCTCTCCTCACATCAAAAACTCTGTCAATTTCTTTATTTTTCTCAAAATTTAACGTCTCGGTCTGCTTTGAAGCATCTTGAGACTTGACAAAGGTTTTTGATGGAGCCTGCTCCTTCTTAGGTTGTTTGTTCTTGGGTTTAGAGATTCGGACAGGGACTGATTTAGGTTTGGAGATCTCATCTTGATCCCTCGATGGTCGACTGGTTGGCTCTTCTATTGGAGGACCGTATCCTTTAACAGGCAGAGCCAACAACTCTTCATCCGACATAGGAATTGAAGAATAGTTTTCATTGAAAGGTGGAGGAATTTCCACAAATCCAATTCCCTTATTCCTCACGTCCTTTGGTCTTAACCTTAACTGGGTATTGATCATTTTTTCAACTTTGGGACTAGAGCAATCGAACTTTTTAAAATGAAAATCGGCATTTTCAAATTTAGATTTTAAGTCGATCAATTCCGCGGTCAAAGTATCAGATAGTCGTTTGAAATGTAAATATCGACACTTGTGGTCACTCACCTCCTGATGCAAGCGCTTGATATCGAGTTTTTGTTGTTCGACCATTTCTTTATAAGAATTAAATTTCTTTTTAATGTCCCAAGTGGCCATTTTCTCGTATTCAAGCTGCTTGTATGCAGAGAGAGTTTCTTCTCTAAAACCCTTAATTTTTAACCTGCATCGTTCAGTACAACATGATTCAGCTAAAATTTCAGCGTGTACCTCAGATGCGGATGGCACGTGATCATCCGGTTGTGCCATGAAAGCTTGAGCAGCGTGAGCGGCAGGAGCAGCAGATGTGATAGGAGCAGCAGGTGTGACAGAAGCAGCAGGAGCGACAGAAGTGGCGGGAGCGGCAGAAGTGGCGGGAGCTGTAGGAGCAGCGGGAATGACGGAACAGGTTGAATCTGAATTCGATGATGGAGCAGCAGAATTTGATGAGCATGTTGCAGCAGAGGTGATGTTATCCAATTCTTTGATAAGTGATATTAACTCATCCGGCGTCATTTTAGACCAGTTTATTTCCGAAATGATCCGATTGACGTTCATAAACCAGCTGCATGTTGGCTGATTTGGAATTCTTTTCAATGCGTCCAAAAGAATCTTGTTGACCCAACGATTTGACACTACGATTTCAGCATTTTCCATGTCAGACAGTAGTTCGGTAAATCTGCCAATAATTGCTCCCACGGTTTCACCAGGAGTGTAACTGAAACCCTCCAGTCTCTGCTTAAACACCTCACTTTGAGAAGACATTATTAATTCTCTAGACCGTGATTTCCCAAAAATCTAGACGTTCACACAAATTTTAGAGACGAGCACCGGGCGTCCAACCGTAGTCAACCGTAAAAAATGGTACACAGTCTAGTCCACCGTAGTCAACCGAATCAAGCCGTATGTCGTAAGGTCGATCCCCCCAAATTGAGCTTGTACACACCAAATAATATCACTATTATTATTATTATTATTATTATTATTATTATTATTATTATTATTATTATTATTATTATATCTATCCACTCCAAATAATATATTTATATCTATCCACTCAAGGCAAAAGTTAAAAAAATTGAAGTCTGAATCACCAGCTCTTCACTCAACCTACCAGCTCACTTTCTCTTCTTTTCAAAGAACTTTTCCCTTTACCTACTCCTCCTTTTAAGATCAGTACACCTAGAGCCTCTCAACGTGTGCCTCACTTCCAACGACCTTTCACCTTTGTTTGCAAGACACAATATCACGATTTTTTTTTTTTTTTTTTTTTTTTTTTTTTTAAATTAAACCAAACACAACTCTATCTCTTTCTCACTCTAAATTAACTTTCTTCAACCACTTTGCTCTTTCAAAAGATCTGCTCTCTCTCTTGTCGCATATCAAACAAGCCAGTCCCTATCTCTCTTTATTAAATAACAAATTTTCACAACCTTCATCAAAAAGCAAGCTCCTCTTTCAGCGGTTAAGCAGCAGCAAATATGGTTTTCGGATTGAGGATGAGTTTTTCGAGGTGGGTTTTAGGTGATGGTGCGTGACCGGTTTGCGTTACCGGTTTGGGTTTGGGTTGCAGGTAAGTGGGTACGGGTATTTTCCGGGTAGGTATGGTTACGGGTTCAGGTAGGGTGACCGGTGGTGATGTTGTTCCGGTCACCGGTCACAAGTGGTGGTGGTTGGTTAGCGGCACAGGGACGGGGACGGGTTGTTTTTGATGTCCGGGTGGTTGGTTGGGTCAAGGAGGTGGAGTTTCGATGTGGGTATGAGTTGAAGACAGGTTTCCGGATTGTTTGGTTTTTCCGAGTGTGGGTTTCCGGTCAGATGGAGTTTTCCGGTGAAATTGTGATGGAGACGAGTTGGATCTACGAGGTGGGTATAGGTCCGGGTTCAAGTGTTCGAGTCCGAGTGGGTGTTCGGGTTGGATCCGGGTTCAAGTGTTCGAGTAGTGAGTTCGACCTCGAGTGGCTGAGTTCGACCTTGAGAACTGAGTTCGACCCTGAGTTCGACCCTGAGTTCAACCTCAACCCTGAGTTCAACCTTCAACCCTGAGTTCAACCTCAACCCTGAGTTCAACCTCAACCCTGAGTTCAACCTTGAGTTCGAGAAGCAGATCTGAGTTCGACTTGGAATCTGAGTTCGATGAGGTGGTGAGTTCGATGAAGTTTCCGGGTTTTCCGGTTGAAGATTCCGATGAGCAGCTTTGTTTTTGTATTTTTCTGAGTAGATTGCAGGGACCACAGAGTTTTTTTTTTTTTTTTTTTTTTTTTTTTTTTTTTTTTTTTTGTCAGACCTTTTGAAAATTTTGGGGACCACCAACTTGAATGAATTTTCCTTGGTCAAGTTGACCACCACGTTGTAATTCCTGCCCACCAATCAATTTGTGAAATTCAAATATTTTGTGATATCTTTCCAAAACTAGAATTCCTATAATCTTGCAAACACAATTAACATCCTCCAAAATAGATCAAACACCCTATTCTTGAATCTGTTCTTCGTGTTCTTGAAGATTTTCAACAAAAACAAAATCTGCGAAAAATTCTAAAACACAAAAACTGATTATAAAAATAAAATTATTGAACGAGATAAAGAAAAAAAAAACCTGTAAAATCAAATAAAAACGCAGCAGCAAAATTCTTTCTTTTGATCTTCGAATGATACCGAACCGAGCCTTCGAAAGACTTCTTAGGCTCTGATACCAATTGTAAGTCCAAGATCTTCTCTACCGGGTATCAAACAAACAATCGAGTGCGGAAAACAAGATTGAATGGTGAAGAACAAGAAAGAAACTTTGAATAGAATGATTTTATTGATCAAGTGCACACGGTTTCAAAGAACCGTCTGGTACACCTACTAGCCGAAAATAATAGAGCAAAAGAACAATAGACTAGCAACCCCAAAACAACTAAGTAACCCCCTATTTATATGAATATAGGGCGGTCAAGTTACATGGATCTCTTGGGCCGAAATTTAACTAACACAATAATACTAACAAGCCCAAGTCAAACGCAAACCTCTAATAACATGGCCCAACATACTCACATTTAAAGGTTTTCAGTTTCAGTATTTTGGTATCGATATTGGGATTTGGAAGTTTTTAAGATCGGATACCGTCCCGAGCTCATCCCTATCGTGGGACACGAGGACCCCTTATTTTGCAAAAAGTTTCCCATCTGGAGCTTTGTATTTTTCCACCAAAGGTTAGCCAAAATTTTCAACTTTTGGATACACTTTTCCATGAACCTTTATAAGTTCATGACTCCAAATTTCGGGGACTATTTTTCCACTATATTATGTTACATTCCTCAAGTATTTATCCGTATTTAACTTCCAAACATTCCTTGTCATGTTTTTTTTTCGGGTCATTTTGACCCATTTAGGAATGACTATCAAAGTCATCTATTTTAAGTTTTAACCATAGTTGTTAAAAGCCATCGCCTCTTGCACCTAGGCCTAGTTTTTAGGCGAAGCGATGCATTTGCGCTTTGAGTCGAGAAAATTGCGCTTTAATTCTCCAGCTGATGGTTTAGGCAAAGATTTCAGCTAGATTCCCAAATTCCGGAGAGTTTCCAGCCAAATTCGTTAAATTATGGCTAGATTCCAGCTAGATTTCTACTTTTATCTAAGGAAAACTACATCTATACACTAATTCATCAATATTTTAAAACTTTTGATACTAACTAGATGAAAAACAATATTATTTTAATATATTTTAACTTTATTTTATTTTTTCGCCTTTTTATGTCAGGCCCTCGCTTTTTTGCTCCACGCACCTAGGCCCTAAGTGAGGCCTATGCGCCTTTGATAACTATGATTTTAACCATGATTTCCCTATCCATCCATTTTATTTCACAACCTCAACATTGTGGGAATTGAAATTTGGGCATTACCTCGGATTCTACGGCCCCATAAGCCATTTATGCTTCAGTTTCTCATGTCCATTAGTCATCAATGGTTGTCATAAGACTCACCATCAAGTATGCTCTATATTATCAATCTCCAAGAGTCTCTAAGCCGTATATGGGGTTAATATAAATTATTTTTTTTGAACAATAAAACGAAACCATTTTATTCATTCACCAAATTACACCACAAGACCACCCGAGCCCAATTAGCGAGAGGACTACCCGGGCCGATCGATTCTTACAGGTACAGTTACATCAAAAGAACATACATACTCCACCTATACACCTATTATTCTTTAACCATTATCAAAAGCCGAGAACTCCCACCACTTTGTCTTATCAAGATCCGCCATATTTCCCCTTTTAGTCATCCACTAGAACGACTCTAACTTGACTTCTACAATTAGCTTTGGAGTCGCCGTATCCACATTGTTGAAAATTTTATCGTTCCCGCTCAACCAAAGTTTCCACATACCAAGCATGATTATCGCATGAACTACTTTTTTCAGCTTTGGGGGCCTATCAATGCTCCTGCAGAACTGTAGCATCTGGTTAATGGAGGTAAATGGGTCGGCGTCGGTAATCTTTAGCCATTGACGGATGTTCCACCACAAACACCTTGCCCACATACAATTGACAAGGATATGATCCGCATCTTCTAGTTCAAGGCTGCATCTTCTACACATACCATCGCCGAAATTTACACCTCTAACAGCCAAGGCATCTGCCGTTCCTATCTTATTATTTGCCGTCCGCCATACAAAGCATCTAACCTTCGGAGTCGCAAGCTTGTTCCACCAGAATTGTTGCTGCACATGCGAATTACCTTGCAGCCCAAAGAGATCCGATCTTACAGTCTTGACTTTGAAATCTTTTAGCGAGTCCTGTGACGCCCACTTCCACAAATCTTCAGAAAATCCAACCCGTTGTTCATTAATCATCAACCACAGTCTTTGTGCTTCGTCTAATTCTTCGTTTGATGCAGGTGGTATTGACCAGGGGACTTCCCACCAAATGCAATTATTGACCTTTTTGTAACATTCGCTCACCATAAGTCCCTTTGATCTAGCGAGTTGGTATAGAAGCGGGACCTTATCTTTTAACCGGCCAGCCATGTTCCATTTGTCCTCCCAGCACCTTACCGATTCGCCACTGCCCACCTTACAATAAAATTTTGTTTCAAGATCGATGCCCCGGGAACTGAACACGTTTTGGATGGAAACAATCGTGCCCCATATACCAGAAGCCGTTTTCTTTGCAGGAATGAACTCCACTTGACGTCTACGGCTATGAATAGCATTCACCACTTTATACCATAGTTGTTCCTTTGACATTTTGTACCTCCACCACCATTTGACCATAAGCCCCAAATTAAGATCCTCAATGCTCCCAACCCCCAACCCGCCCATGTTCTTTGACTTCATAATATTTTCCCACACAACCGAGCAGATTTTGTTATTTCCTAGCGCCCCACCCCATAGAAATCTTCTGCGTATGCCTTCTAAAACTTTCAACACCCCAGCGTGTGCGTTAAACAAAGATAGGTAGTAATTCAAAAGTGCTCCGAGTACCGATTTAATTAACACCAATCTGCCTGCAAAAGAAAGGGACCTGGCTTTCCAGGACGAAAGCTTATCCTCGAACTTGTCGATTATAGGTTTCCAGCTTTTGACCCGTTTCATGTTGTCGCCGACCGGAAGACCAAGGTAGATAAAAGGAAGCGAACCTTTATGACACCCGAACCTCTGCGCCAATTCTTCAACCGTAACATCAGCTTCATTCAGCCCAAATAAACAGCTCTTTGACAGGTTAATGTTGAGACCTGACGCCAAAGAGAAGCAGCGGAGTATTCTTTGCAAGTTAGCTAAGTTATCGGCGGACCACTCCTCTAGGAACAACACATCGTCTGCGTAGAAAAGATGCGAGACAACTGGTCCACCATTTGGCAATTTTACTCCCACAAGCGTCCCTACTTCAATCGCTTTTGAAACCATGACGTGTAAACCTTCAATAACAATGGTAAACAGGAAATGAGACATTGGATCCCCTTGTCGTAGACTACGTTTTAGCTGAAATTCCCGCGTTGGTGAGCCATTGATTAAGACCGTAGACATCCCCGTAACAAGAGGGCCCATGATCCAGTTCTTCCATCTCGTAGGGAACCCCATATGGTGCATGATACTGAGCAGAAATTTCCAGGATACACAGTCGTATGCTTTCTCAAAGTCCGCCTTAAATAAGAATATCTTTCTTTTAGCTTTCTTCGCCCAAGATACAATCTCATTTGCTATAAGTGGGCCATCGAATATGTTCCTCCCCTTAATAAATGCCATCTGTTCGGGTGAGATTACCGCCCCAATTACCTTTTTAATCCTTGCCACTAACACTTTGGAGATAATTTTTCCAACCACACCGATGAGTGAAATCGGCCTAAAGTCCGACAACGTTAGCGGGTCTTTAATCTTTGGAATAATGGCCACAAATGAGGAGTTGCACGAGTTGTGGATCGACCCATGCTCATAGAAGTCATTCATTATCCCTACCACATAACCTTCCATCCTATTCCAAAAACGTTTCACAAATGCAAACGTGAAACCATTCGGCCTCGGGGATTTTTCATTTTCACAATCCCATACCGCCTCCCTAATTTCTTCTTTAGAAAACGGAACCACTAGACTTTTCGCGTCGTCTTCGGATAGTCTTTTAAAACCTTCCCCATTTAGTCTTGGTCTAGACGGCATCGGCTCATCGAATTTCTTCTTAAAAATCTCCACAGCCTTGTTCTTGATAAAACTTGGATCCTCCACCCAAATCCCATCAATAAGTAATCCAACCACCTTATTTCTCATTCTCCGGCTATTAATTATACCATGGAAGAAAGCCGAGTTTTCGTCGCCATTTATAACCCACTGGAGTCTTGACTTTTGCTTTAGGTCCCTTAATTTATCCCATTCCCACCTCTTAATTGCCAGCTTTGCTTCCTTCCAATTGTTTATTTCCAAGTCAGACAGAGGTCTAGATTCCGCCAAAGCTTCCAGGTCAGATAACGACTTACGGGCCTGGATGGTGCAACTTTCTTCTGCTGCAATACAATCTTTCCTCCACTTCCGGATACCGCCCTTGATCAATTTAAGCTTCTGAATAAGATTGACATCCCATCTAGAAGCCATAACTTCACAGTCAAAGCCATTGTTCACCACAGTCACTAACCCTTCCTTTTCCAGCCAAGAGTTATAAAATCTAAAAGGCGTAGGACCAAACGAAACATTTGAACATGTCAACACAATAGGTGAGTGATCCGAAACATCCCGGTCCAGTACCAAGGCCTTAGCATCTGCCCACTTTGATAGAAAACGATCACAAACAAGGAATCTATCAAGTTTGCTATGCTTCTTCCCGTCGTATGACATGTACGTAAACTTCCTACCCCCATGTTGTATTCGCTTAAGCCTGCTTCCGAAATGAAATTGTTAAAAGCCAAAGCCGAGCCAGGGTCAAAAATAGAATTAAACCTTTCCGCTTCGCACCTAACATCGTTAAAATCGCCGAGGAAAATCCACAACCCATCCAATTCCGTCCTAATCACTTGTAATTCCACCCATAAGTTACGCCTTAGGACTTGATCGTTAGGTGCGTATATATTGGCAATAAAAACAGCTTCGTCTGACCGATTAATGTGACCCCAACCACAATGTAGTTTTGACCCTTCCAGCTTACCTCCATATTATACAGAGCCGGATTCCAAAGTGTCATTAACCCACCCGACCTCCCAGCCGCATCCGCAATAATTTTTTCAAAAGCCGAACTATCCCAAAATTTTTCAATCTGGAAATCCGACATGGCTGCAATTTGTGTTTCTTGCAATGTTATAACCGAAATATTAAAAGATTTTTTGATTTCTCTTACCTTTGCCGATTTATTTGCCCCTCCAGCACACTTTAAATTGAATGACAAATAATTCATTTTGAATTGATCTGCACCAATTCATTCACAATCTTTTCATTGAGTTCCTTTTCAAAACCATCCAATTTTAACCCAATATCATCACCAACTTTCTTCGTTTCATTGGCCTCCACATTGACTTCAGCCTCAGCGACCTCAACCGAATCAACATGAGCATGATCACTATGAGTTCCGTCCTCACCGTCGTCTTCCGCCCAATCTGATTCATAACCGTCCTCGACGCTACCCGAATTGTTCAGAGTATGCCCAGGAGAGTTATCACCAGCCGACATCCAGGACAACCTAACTCTTCTCCCTTGACGCCTTTTCTTCTTTTCACCACCCGAACTAGAACTTGGATTTCCCCCATCTGGAGTAGAAAAATTTAGGTCAGGTATTTTCTTCTTGTCTTTAGATCTAACCTTCAGAGACCTACTGATATCACCCTTATTTCTTTTTCTTTTGTTACTGGATTCACCATTAAACATTGTGGCCCAAACTTTTGCCAATTCGGGCCTAGATAACTCCAACACATCCTTTGGCCCACTCCCAATTTCGTCCAGATTATGGCCCACCCCACTATTATTGTCCACAGACTCAAAGTTAATATTATTATTATCATCATCATCATTATCATTATTATTATTATTATTATTATCGATGTTATTGTAGGTAATACTATTATTATCATTATTGGAGTCAGTGCCCATAACAATATCCTGTTGCATTAAAAGCTCCCTCTCCTCCCTATGCATGAATGGCTGTTCGACATCCCTAGCCTGTTGGCCTTCCAAATCCTTCGAGCCCTTTGCAACAATGGAAAAAAAAAAACAGATAGCTTCAGTAAATGACACGTGTGTAAACTTATATCGGTTTATTATCTATAATAATAGACAATGGATAATAGATAAATTCTGAATTCAAATTCCGAATTGAAAAGAAAAAATCAATAAATTCGTACTTTTAAAAATTTGATTACCGATGTCAATTCCAATTTTTTTTTATTTGAACAGCAAACAATTCTATATATATATATATATATATATATATATATATATATATATATATATATATATATATATATATATATATATATATATATATATATATATATATATATATATATATATATATATATATATATATATATATATATATATATAGAACCCAGCAAGGAGCTGGAGCGCAAATACAAACAACGAAAACAAAAAAAAAAACAGGCTGGCAACAAGGCCGCTTACAACATCTCAGTAACCTCAAAAGAAGACAATTTATCCCATGCAGGGGAAGTACATTTCGCACGTTGGCTAATCCACACGAAGGCATCTTCTTTGATCAGCTCCACTATCTTCGCAACAGGAATAAACTCATTCTTAAACACCTTCAAATTCCTAGCATGCCATAGCTAGCCTCCACACCGTTGCCATCGCCACCGTATAGATAATTTTCTTCCACTTTCTCGCCCCTGGACTATCCGTGAGCGTCTTTAGAATGAAGTTGAGGGAGTTGAAGTCAGCCGGAACGGGGACTCTGATCCACACAAAAATATTCCACCAGACGGCTCTAGCAAGAACACACTGGGCAAGCATATAATATGGAATGGAATTGTTTAAGCAGTGAATACTCAAAATCGAATTTGAATATGGAACGGAATTCAACTCAAATACTGAACACGCTATACGTGGTATTATCATATTGCGGTATAAATCCTAACTTTCATTTGCTACACAAATAGTCATTTGCACATAATACAGATTGTTAAAGCAGTGGATGGACATTGCGTTTTGCAATTAAGTACATGTAAAAGCATTAACAAATATCGTGGGTGCCACCCACCTCTACTTCCCCAATTTTAGAATTAGTACTTACACGTTCCATGAAAATCTTATTATTATTAGTTCCATGCCTAAATAAATGAGAAGATGATTTGTAATAACAAAATTTGGAAAAAGTCCCTCTAAATTTTTACCTCACTTTAAGCCTTTAAATTGGGTGAGCCGCTTATTACACGTGAGTGAAGAATGGACATACAATGTGACAAGTGAAGTTTGAGTTATTCTACAAATGCTACAAAAAATGAGAAGGGTGAGAAAAATACAAAAAACACAATAGATCATGAAATATGACACAATGATCGACAAAATATAATACAGTGCCAACAAATATAACACAATACTGAACAAAAAAGACACAATGATGAAAATAAGAAAAAGACGCATTAATGGTACATAAAAGACACAATGATATAATGCATATTTTAAAAACTACAAGCTAAAACCTCAAAAAACGAAGACCTAAAAACTAACGTCGTAGAGTTCGATAAGACGATTCCAATGTCACTTGAATGAGTTCAATCGAAGTCCAGTTGATGCCCTTCCTACGACTTCCTATTTTTCTTTTACTGTGTATTTGATCCTAACCCGCATAACATAAACCGTATATACCATAACGTAATTAACGCTTAAGTTTATCCAGAAGAATCTCATAAACATAAACAATAAAATATATATATGATAAACATTGTTAAGTCTGTTGTAAATCTTTTTATAAACTTTTACTTTTTTATTCATGTATGGGATATACCTCTATCTCAAAAGCTGTTCGCTTTCTAGACAAAGTTTAACGGGACGTATGCATCAATGTTTTGATCCCAGGGTTTGTTTTTAGTAGGTTACACTACTAGAAAAATACCACTATCTTGACGCCCATTGCGCATCATAAAAGAGTGTTTATGACACACAAAAATCTGTCAAGGAAGAATATGTCATTAAATTTTTATGACATGCAAGCGCGTGTCATCTTTTAATGACACGCGTTAATGACACTCTTTTATGACACGCTTTTTTGACACGCATTTATGACACGCTTTCATGACACTCTTTAATGACATACATTCTTGACACACCTTTATGACACTCATTTTGCGTGTCATGGTTTTTTTACCTAATTTTTTTTTCTACAAAATGACTAATATCCCTGAATTTATATTTATATTTATAATTACAAAATCAATAAATTTGATAATAAAACTGCATATATTATATATACCACAAAAAAAACCATTACAATCATTTGTCGAATCCTACCACAAGTATTAACGGTTACAAAAACACTGTGTCAATACATTACGTTAGTCGATCTAGACCTAAACATACAGATCACTTGAAAATGAAGGTCGCGGCATAACTTGACTATTCTTCATGGATAAAATCAATATCCGCATCCGTGTAAACATCCACTCCTCCCCCAACCTGAGACACAATTAAATTAATAAGATTAAAGGTTAAGGTTCGCACACTTTGTGTATCACACATCAGAATTCATGTTCTATGGCACACAATCATAGACGATGTTGTCGATACATGCAGCGCCTCTTTCACCTTTCAAAAAAATACATAAGTTAACTTACACATTTAAATTAGGTCATTCAGGTATGAAATGAGTAAACAAATTGCAAAACTCAGCAACATAGGTATATAACAAACCTGCCAGATTCCATATCGGTTTGTCTATGAAATTGTCGAACAACTTACTTTTTCTTCAGTGAGAGTTTCAATTTCATTAAATTAACATCTATTCCACTTTCAACCTATAAAATAGACTTCTAATAGTAAGTTATTAATATTATTGATAAACCGATGAATAATAAAGTTTTGAAACCTTACATTTGCTCAGTTTCTACTCAGAGTATCATTAACACACTGGCAAGGAGACTTAATTTTCTTCAACAGACTCAGAGAGCATTCTTTCACTGCACCTAATTGCTCTGACTCTGAATCTACATACAATAAATACATCTTTCAATACAATAACAGTAACAAAACTTGTTCAAATTAGACCATTCTAGTATAAATAAGCATCAATCTAACGAACCTGTAGGATTCGAATTTTAAGGAGTACACGGTAGTGAATTTTGCTGAACCTACTGTTTCTATTAGCGGAAGTCAAGATCCACACCTGCAGTTCTAATATAATTGCAACATAGTTAATAATCTTAATCGACATTTTTCTTAGTTAAATATACAATATGCATGATTTAACTTTAAGAAATAGTACCAATAAAATTATTGTTCTATTACACCTTCGAATGAAACAAATTACAACTCTTATCTTCGGGTAGTTAATATTCATTGTAGAGCCTTCATATAACTGAATTAGAATGAAATATGATGACACCATAGGAATTGTAAAGAAAAAGGAAACCACATCGAGTTAGAAATTAGACAATGTTCATGATTGTCGATTATCAGAATTCGCTTGATCCGTTTCATTTTAAGGTAACTATTATGTCTTAATCGCTCAAGCTATTATATAAAAAATACGACAAAAATAGGCATATGTTGTGTAAATTGGTTAGTGTAGTGATGAATAACATAAATAAAAATGACCTGAGTAATGCAGGTAAAAACATACATGCACATTGAGATAAAATGTTGACCACTTTACATAAAAATGATCATCTAAACTAAGCCACGGTAAGTTAAAAATGAGATGGGTCATGTGAACCAATAAGTTGCCTACAATTACCTAAATGAATTTATTAGCAAAGTAGAGATTATTAAACCAATGAAAAATGTGGTTAGTTAATCATCTTGTATGAATAAACAACTAACCAATAGAAAGGGTATCTACTTATTGCAGAAACTTCTTCTCACTTAGTGGATTTGAGACCAAAAACTACAAAGGCGTAACCTATACCTGGAGTTTGAGATCACAGATTATACATGTTTCATACTTTTGTATGGTAAAAAGTATTAGCTAGGTAACCATGGAACCGCCCTAAGGTTAATTTCAATTTTTGTCGCAATTTTTAACCATTAAAAAGCATAAGTTTGATGTTTTATTCACAATGCATGTTATGGGCATGTAGGTGTTTGTAGTTTTTGTTTACTATTATACAAAGTCTAATGTTTTATTTAACTTCTTTGAGAGAATTAAATAAAAACCCCACCCAAATTGACCCGTTACATGTTATTCAGCTGTGCAAACTGTATTACTTTATGAATTCTGCCATAGAGAAACAAAATTGACATAAAAAGAAAAAACATATCAGACCTAAGTGAGGAAAATCATTGACTTTTTATCAAAGAAGCCCATTATTTTTTTTTTGTGGATAAGTGCAAATGTGATGAAAGGTATATGCTTTTTTATAGTAGATACTAATGAACAAACAACGTGGCACACTTGTATGTTAACATAGTACTTGAATAATCATTAGGAATATTTATAATGATTTTTTAATCCCAGTTAAGGTTCTTTGCTGCTGCAACATCAGCAGTAGTGCCTCTGATGTTTCGGCGCATAGGCGCCTATGGGACTAAACGCCTATGCGTCTAAGCAAGTAGGTGCCTAAGTGAATCAAGCACCTAAGCGCCTAGTCGCGTAAGCAAATCATACACCTTAGCGCCTAAACGCCTAAGCGAAAGAGGAAAAAATACCTCAGAAAGAGCAACACAAAAGCCAAGTATCTAAGACAGATTCAAACCAAGAACGAAACAGAGAAAAACACCTGCAAACAAACAACCGAAATAGTCACAAATCATTTTATTAAGGTAAGACGCTATAAATAATATTGTTGACATACATATATACTTACTAACCGTATTAAATTCATATACAATCCAGACTCTTGTTCATCACTAACATCATTTTTAATTGAAAATAAAAAGAGATACAGATAGATAATGTTTTCATACCAGAAATTTTGAAGTCATGTTAAAAGAGCAGCCATCCCTCATAACTTAATCTTCACCATACCCGACGCCTCCATCTTCTTCACCTCCCTTTTATTCTCTTTAACCACCAGCTCCACCACGAAGCCCCATCGGGTTCTATCAACACACATGGGTTTTGGGTTGAAGAGGGGTCATGGCCGCCGTTGATGAGTTTTAGTTGTTGCAAAACACAAAAAAGAATAAGACACCCATACCTACCACCACCTCCATGACCGGAACCACCTCCACCCCCCTCGCCGCCACCTACTCCTCCACCAGCCCCAAAAACACCTCCATGACCTGCCCATTGACATTGATTTAGTTGAATCAGACAATAAAGTTTAAAAAAATAGTAATTCAAGATTCATTTAAAAAAATATAGGATCATCAAACTGATTCAAAAAACTAATAAGATACAGCTAATCAGTAGTATTTTTGCAGAACCAAGAGAAGGGATTGCATGACAATCGGCCTAATTAAAAACGTACACGACTCAAATTAACACACAAGCTCAACCCAATATCGAAGACACGTCAACCTATCAAATCAAGCAAACACATGCTCCATTCTTCGCAATTGCATCCCTAGTTATTTATCACTAGAACATCACCAATCGCAAGCCCCAAAAAACACGGCCACATCACAGCTGCCCGGGTTGCCCCTAACAACCGCAGCCGCCATCTCCTCCCTCTCTCCTCAACATGAGCTCAAAAACAACACACAAAACGCCTATTGGAGATGCTTTTGTTTAATAAATCAAAAGGCTGGCTAAAAGACTGGTGAACCTACACACTATCAAATCCCTAAATCACATATCATAAAGCAACAATATCTTATATTCATTTAGAGATCAACCTTCATATGTGGCCACTTCACAGGGATGACACATGACAATAAGATCTCTGTGGCTGTATGAATGCGGTTCACTAAGAACATCTCTGTGGTAAAGCCTCAAGCAGGCCACATACTTTTCTAGATATCACTTCTGTGAAAGCCTCAAGCAGGCCATGTTCATCATCTGTCAGCAACATCAAGATAAATATATATCAACTAAATAACATGTACTGAATCTCACAATTAGGGCAAAAAAAAAAAAATCTATCTTCAATCAAATTAAAATCACATTTGAACAGCTCTAAGCAATAAACCATAATAATAATAATTGAGGAAGAAGTATGATAAACCCTAACCTTAGAGACGTGATGATGGCTTCTAAAGTTGAAGACGCGATGATGGCTTCTGAAGTTGAAGACTCGATGATGGCAGAAGGTTACAATACGCGATCGATGTGTTTGTTATGATGGCAGAGGGTTACATCGATGTGTTAGCAGAGGGTTACATCGATGGCTTCTGAAGTTGAAGGCGGTTTGTTAACAGAGGGTTTTGGTTTGATTTTCTGATCAGGTTTCGCTAAAGTAGACGATCTGTATTCACCATTTTGTTTACATCGATGTTTTGGTTGAAGGTTTGTTAGCAGAGGGTTTTTTTTAGAACTGAAGAATAAGTTTTGGGAATAATAATAGAGGAGAGAGAGAGAGGCGCGAGATTGTGTGGAGGGAAATGAAAAAAATGTGACATTTTGACACTAAAGATGACACCTAATTCTTAACTGTCATGTTTTTTAAAATCTTGACATTAGATTGTTGACACGCAAAAAAGAGTGTCATTGTTTGACATTTTTTTTAAAAGATGACGATTTTTTAATGACACACGCTTTTGCGTGTCATGAGTTCTCGCGTGTCATTAAATGTGTGTCAAGATAGGGGTATTTTTCTAGTAGTGTTAAGTTTTGTCATAAAGGGAGGACGCTTCTTACCTATTTACTTGCTATTTTAATGTAATTGCCCTTTATTATTAAGTCAAGCTAATAAAGTAATGTCACTATTTAAAAAAAATAATAAAAGAAATTTATTTTAAAACATTTATTGGTTTACGTTCGATAAATGCATGATTTTACTTTAGTCCCATAAGTCAAGACGAGAGGGCCTTTGTTTTCGTCTGGAGTAACATGCTTTTACCTTTGTACTTATTTATTACATAGGCAAAACATTTATATACCATAATATCTAATAAATACAATTTATCATCCATTAGTTTTTGTACTACGTACTTTTTTTTTTTTTTTTTTAAGATAAATTTCATTCAAACAAAAATACCACAACCGGTCTTCAAAACGGGGACCACCGGGCCAAACGAGCTTACATCAAGTTTAAAGAAAAATTACACCAATTGCTTCAATCGATACCCTTTAATCTAGATCTATGCCTAATCCAAAAGAAAGACACGGATTTGATAGTATGCATAACCTCGATCGCTCTCCTGGACTTTCCGTTGAAGACTCTAGAATTCCGCTCATTCCAAATGACCCACATTGTGGTAAATATGATGCCTCGAAGAACGTATCTTTCTTGTTTAGTCTTCGTATGAGTCTCCGCCAATGTCACAAGATCAAAAGCAAAAATTGGACTTAGTTTACACCACGACCCAACCCGAACCCAAACTTCCGAAGAGAATAAACATCTGGTAAACAAGTGAGTAGTCGTCTCCGGATCCGCATTACAAAGAACACACGAGACATCTTCTATTTCGACCCCTCGTTTGGTTAACTGTAGTTTTGTAGGAAGCCGATCAAGGTTAGCTTGCCACACCATAATTTTACATTTCAATGGCGTCCACCCTTTCCATTTCATGTTCGAGTCGGTTGAAGCTGTCGGTTTGGTAAAAATCAGTTTTTTTGCCATTCTAACACTATAACACGGGTCCGGTTATTTGCACAACTAGGGTTTTTATTTGCACAACCCCTCCACGGGTCGTCGAGGCCTGGACAGCCCGTGGAGGGCCAAAAAGGCAAAAGGACGGGCTGTCGAGGCCCAGACGGCCCGTCTAAAGGCAAAAGGACGGGCTGTCCAGGCCCAGACGGCCCGTCTAATGGTTTAAATCCAATCCAATCATTGGTAATCATTGGCAATGATTAGGTGATGATTATTTGGTTTTTTTATAAGTGTAAGTGTAGTGTGGATGTTTAAAATGGGTTTGAATGTTTGGTTTTTATAGATGTTTGGTTTTTTATAAATGTTTGGTTTTTTATAAATGTTTTTTTTTATTTGTATAATATGATCTTTTTTATATAATTGTGTATATGAATATGAACGAATGTCGTTTATGTTGCCGAACTAAACGAAACCAAAATACGAACAATAAACCATAAATAAGCATAAATATTCCAAAAATTTACATAAACTATGAGTTCAATAAACATCTATAAAAACCAAACATTCAAAACGAACAATAAAGCATAAATAAACATAAATATTCCAAAAATTTACATAAACTATGAGTTCAAAATGTACAACCAAAGAAATATAACCCACCCGTCTAACCCGACCCACCCGGCTGATCCGACCCACCCGGCTGATCCGACCCACCCGGCTGACTGGTGGACGCCCCACCATGCTGACTGCTAGACGCCCAATCTGGAAGTGGACGCGGCTCCAAACCAGCTGCTCGTCGTCTCTCATTCTCGCTCTCTAACAGCCACCGCATGTCACCCCGCATCGACGCCATGTCACCCCGCATCGACGCCATGTCACCCCGCATCGACCCCAACTGATCCAGGATCTGCTGAAGTACCTGGGTCGTGCTATCATGCAACCTGACAGCATGATAAACGCGGGCAGGACGCTGTAGCTCATCAACGGGGGGGTCTGGCATCTCTACATCCACCGGTGGGTCGCCGTCGGCAACGTGTGGCATCTGGACCTCAGGGGCAATCGGCCCATCGAGATGTATGAGCGGCTCTGGCACAAAATGCTCGCCACGGTCGCCAGGAGGTCCGAAGGCACGCTGGTAATAAGCGTGTGGGTTGCTGCGAGGGACCCGTGCTGCCACCTTCATCTGCGTCATAGTCCTAATATTTAACGGCCTGAAATGCAAAACAACAATAATAATATTAAATAATAATAATAATAATAATAATAATAATATTAAATTATAATATATAATAATTTAATATTATTATTATTATTATTATTATTTATTATTATTAAATTATAATATTAAATTATAATAAATAATAAATAATAATAATAATAATAAATAATAATAATAATAATAATAATAATAAATAATAATAATAATAATAATATTAAATTATAATATATAATAATTTAATATTATTATTATTATTAATATTATTATTATTTATTATTATTAAATTATAATATTAAATTATAATAAATAATAAATAATAATAATAATAATAATAAATAATAATAATAATAATAAATAATAATAATAATAATAATAATATTAAATTATAATATATAATAATTTAATATTATTATTATTATTATTATTATTATTTATTATTATTAAATTATAATATTAAATTATAATAAATAAATAATAATAATAATAATAATAATATTAAATTATAATAAATAATAAATAATAATAATAATAATAATAAATAATAATAATAATAATAATAATAATAATAATAATAATAATAATAATAATAATAATAATAATAATAATATTAAATTATAATATATAATAATAATAATATTACCTGGCCATCATCGGACGAGGTAACGTGTTCTCCTCAGCATGCGTCCACAATTCGCCCGGGCAAAGACGCAACGTGATGGCGGTGACTATCCCACCAATCGGAATCTCCCCCGCCGGGTGCCTATGAGGGTAGGTCGCGATGTACTCGGCAAAGCACCTGTGTAGCGCAACCGGCCTACCCCTCAAGATGCAGTAGAGGTAGAAAAGGTCAATCTGCTGGACCCTCTCGTTACAGTTACACCGTCCGGCAATCGACCAGCTAACCAAACGGTGTATGTAACGGATCAGAGGGTCCCGGATGTTGCTGGACCTATCCATCCTGCACAGAATAATAATAACATTAAAAAAATTTCGGCAGAGTTTCCTCTGTTTTTGTACGAACCAGACAACACAAGTCGTCTACAAAAATCCAAAAACAAACAACCTAAACTAACTAAATAACAATATTAATTAACTAAGCGAACTAAATAACAATAATAATAACGAACTGAACTAAATTAAAAGAATAACAATAATAATACCTCTCGCCGCCGTCCTCCCCATACTTTCGACCACCGATAGTGGGCCACCAGGCCATCAGCATGTCGTCTGGCAAGGTCGTCAAGGCCGTGGTGTACATATCCTGGACAAGCTCCTCCTCTCTGTACCAGCAGCAAGTAGTAGCCCACTGGTCCATCGTATATGCGTAGAGCTGTCCGAATAATCGGAACTGTACCTCCGGCTCAGGCTCGCCGTCAGGACCTACTGGAGGCTCAACACCTGCTGGATGTGGCGTGTAGCGGAATGTCGAGATGAACTCGAT
The DNA here is from genome assembly GCA_030844895.1 of Ambrosia x helenae. Taxonomy (NCBI): domain Eukaryota; kingdom Viridiplantae; phylum Streptophyta; class Magnoliopsida; order Asterales; family Asteraceae; genus Ambrosia; species Ambrosia x helenae. Next base: position 26,703,400 of record CM061231.1, read on the forward strand.
CGTCAGTGGCCGATACGACTCATGGTCGAGGTCAGCTAACATCCGCCCCCAAGGGCTGTCGTCTGGGATCCACTCCTCAAACCTCTCCGATCCACCGATCGCGCGTAATGCGGACCAGTCAACACTGCGCGATCCGTGTATCGGACGCAGCTCCATCTGACCCCAGCGCGCGATCTCGTAGTCGTCGTTATCGTGCCTGTAGGGCCAATCTCTCAAGTCGCCACCTGCAAGAGGATTCCCGTCCGCAGGCTGGTTACGGCGTCTTCGGTTGTTTCTGTTTGCCATATCTGCAAAACAAAAACAAAACATTAAAACGCCTAAATAATAAATCGCTTAAACAGTAAAACGCCTAAATAGATAAACGCGCGCCTAAACATAAAGGCGCGCGTTTAGGTTTAGGCGCCTAAACACAAACGCGCGCCTAAACATAAAGGCGCGCGTTTATGTTTAGGCGCCTAAACCTAAACGCGCGCCTAAACATAAAGGCGCGCGTTTAGGTTTAGGCGCCTAAACACAAACGCGCGCCTAAACATAAAGGCGCGCGTTTAGGTTTAGGCGCCTAAACCTAAACGCGCGCCTAAACATAAAGGCGCGCGTTTAGGTTTAGGCGCCTAAACACAAACGCGCGCCTAAACATAAAGGCGCGCGTTTAGGTTTAGGCGCCTAAACCTAAACGCGCGCCTAAACATAAAGGCGCGCGTTTAGGTTTATCCCCTACCACCACCACCACCACCACCACCCTATCCCCTACCACCACCACCACCACCCTATCCCCTACCACCACCACCACCACCACCCTATCCCCCTGCCCTTCACCACCACAGCCACCAACCACCACAGCCCCTTCACCAACCACCACAGCCCCTCCACCAACCACCAACCACCACTGCCCCACCACCCAACCTCCACCCAACCACCACAGCCCACCACCTCCCTCACCCCACCCAACTACCACCACTACCCACCACCACAACCTAACCACCACCACCACAGCCCCACCACCACAGGCCACCACCACCACAGACCACCACCACCACAGACCACCACCACTGCCCCACCTCCCTCACCCCACCCAACTACCACCCTTACCCCACCACCACTTCCCTTACCCCACCACCACTTCCCTTACCCCACCTAACCACCACCATTGCCCAACCACCACCACTGCCCCATCACCACAATAAAAAAAAACCCTAATACTAATAACAACAACAATAATAATAATAATAATAATAATAATAATAATAATAATAATAATAATAATAACAACAATCATACCTGATCTGATTTTGGAGAGAGGGAGATGAGAGTGTTAGAGAGAGAGGGAGAGACAGTGTTAGAGAGAGAGAGGGAGATGAGGGACGAGAGAGGTCTGTGGTGGTGGGTGGTGGTCTGTGGTGGTGGGTGGTGGTCTGTGGTGGTGGTGGTGGGTGGTGGTCGGTGGTGATCAGTGGTGGTCGATGGTGGTTGTGGGAGAAGAAAGAAGGTGTTAGAGAGAGAGGGAGAAGAGAGACGAGAGATGGAAGAAATGAGGGACGAGGGAGGACTGATCTGGTTTTGGGGAAATTTAAAATTTTCAGGACGGGCCGTCGAGGCCTGGACGGTCCGTCTACAAATAATTTTTTTTTAATTTAAAAAACAGAAGCTTCTCTTGGAAGCTTTGTGTTGGGACGGGACGTCGAGGCCTGGACGGTCCGTCTACAAAATTTTTTTTTTTTTTAATTTAAAAAATAGAAGCTTTGGGACGGGCAGTTGAGGCCTGGACGGACCGTCTTGAATGATAGAGGACGGGTCGTCGAGCCTCAACGAGCCAATAATTTGGGGGAATTTTGGGTTTCACAACGGGACGTCCAGGCCTCGACGGTCCGTTGTGGTCCACCAGTGACAGCCCATCTAGGCCTGGACGGGCCGTCTGTGGCCAATTTTTTGCCTTGGACGGCCCATTAAGGCCTGGACGACCATAATGTTTTTTTTTTTTTTTAAATTTTTAGTGTATTTTGTATATTTTAAGCTTGGTATTTGTAGTTTTTATAAAAAAAAAGGGAGTATATTTTTATAATAAGTATAAATGAACACATACAACAAAATTTTCCGTTCGTCCGGTCCGGTAACATACGATAAGCTAAGTTAAGTCGAAGTATTGAGGTGGTCGAACATCAACCCTTTGTATACGATCGTCATATACCGTCTCCCACTCACTTGCCTCTTCATATCGCCACTTACGCCATGACGGATTCAGTTTTGGCATTGGGGCGCCTTCTGCCAACTCAATCTTGATGAAATGATTTTTGTTAACAAAAGCAAACGATACGAACGCATGTTCTTCAACGCTGTGTGGACCATCGAACATAGGGAAGTACGTCTCACTTTGATCATACGGAGAGAGAAATTGAACAACCACCTTAAATTTCTGAGCAATCAGTAATCCTGAGGCGGGCATCTCCATCCAGTGGTCGTGCGTTGCTGGTCCCACTCCAATGTGATCGAATGAGTTGGAGACTCTGTCGTAAGTATCGTAATCCACTTCGTTTAAAATTAGCCTCCACCGGTCTTCATTCTCGACGATCTCCTCCTTAAGCTGTTTGCGGATGAAGTACCACATATCCTGTTGCCACCCTAAGCACACAGCTACGGATCGAAAGCCACAGTGACCGTCTCCATGGACATCCCGAATGTCTGTAATGTATCTATGATATGCAGGTGGAAGCCATTTCTTAAACCTTTCGATCTCCAGTTTGTACCTGTACCCATCAAAAAGTGAGATTTAATATGTGTATAAATATGTATGCATGTGTGAATTTATATATTAGTAGTTTGTACCTCTCCCTTTCCAACAGTGGAAAATCTTCATCGTAAACAATCGGTTTGTCCCTTGATTGTTTACCTCTTCTAGAAGGCTTTTTGCCCTACGTGCAAAAAATTATATAACAACAACAACAACAACAACAACAACAACAATAATAATAATAATAATAATAATAATAATAATAATAATAATAATAATAATAATACGAACCGCAGCCTTATCTTCCTTTTTTTCCTTTTCACTTGTTGTTGGCCGACCCCGAGTATCGGTTTGTACCTCAGGAGGTTTATGTTTAGTCATAATCGGATTCAACACCTCCTTCATCTTCTGCAACATGCTTTTTTTCACTTGCACCGGTTGCGACCTTAGCTGCTCAGCGAATGCATTCATTTGGTGCTGAAAGTCAAACTCGGGATTCTCAGCTACTTCTGGCATAAAGTCAAGTCGTGTCCAGAAGACGTCGATATCAGCCAGTGACACTCGTGTATCTGATATATATATTCAATCACAACAACAACAAATCAATAATTTTATAAAAATTTGGCAGAGTTTCCTCTGTTTTTGTACGAACCAGACAACACAAGTCGTCTACAAAACGCTTCAAACATTTATAATAAGTCTAAAAAATGATGTTACCTTTCGTATCATACAATTGCAATTGACAGGAACAAGGCAATCCATAAGTCTTATTGAGTCGGTGTTCACAAGACCTCTTTTGTTCCATATAATAATTTATCTTGTTGACCCCTCCGAGCATCAAATTAAGCGCTAGATGGGAAACCCTACCGATTACGTCTTGAAACAACGGTAGATCATGTTTCCACATTCTTGTTGATCGGCTTTGTTCGAAGGAGTGCTTTATCGCTACGCGCCGTGATTCCATAACTTTGTCTATTTGCATCACAAGCGCGTGGAGCGAGCTGTTCGGGCCTTTTATGTACCTCTTAATAAGAGCATGCTGACTCTCGACCCAGTTGGTCGTAGTCTGACCGAACGTAAGGTTTTCATTTGCCCATGCTTCCACAAACATTTCTTTATAATCTCGGAGCCAAACTGACTCCATGTAGTCATAAACCTCTGTAAAAAACAGAATAGTGATGTCAATACAGAAAATATGTACGCTTGTAAAGCAAAATAAAAAATAAAATATATACCCGTTCGATCCTGCCCCCAAAGTCGTCTGTAGAGCGCTTCAAGATTGAATTCGTAAGCCTCTTTGTCAGGAGATTTACACAGTCGACCAAAATACTGCAAAAATATTTCCCATTCTTCTTTTGGAAATCCTGCTTTATGATATTTTGCAATATTTCGTTGAATATGATACCTGCAAAACAACAACAATAATATTAATAATAATAATAATAATAATAATAATAATAATAATAATATTTCGTTGAATATGACACCTGCAAAGCAATTTCGTAGCATCCGGGAAAACTGAAGCACATGCACTCATCAGAGCCAGATCTCTATCTGTAACAATTACACGTGGCTCCATACTCCCCTCCAGCAAATCTTTGAGCCTCTCAAGCACCCATGTGTAGTTACTCGTTTTCTCTTTAACGATAAATGCATGGGCGATACAAAACGACTGGTTTGTCGACGTCATACCCACAATTTGAACAAACGGGATTCTGTACTCGTTCGTTTTGTAGGTGGCGTCGATCAGCATCACATGTGGAAAGGCACGCCAGAGATTGTACGAGACCCGGTGTGAAAAGAAAATATTCTCAACAGCATCTGTCTCTGGATTCTGCTTGGTGAAATAAGTAAATTTCTTTTCAACCAGGATACTCTCGAGTATCTGCATAACAATAATAATAACAATATTTAATATTTAACAACAACAAAATTAATAATAGTCTATGACAATAATAGTAATTAATAATAATACCTGCATTGGGGTTTTATCGCCGTAAATTCTATGTTTAATCTTGCTCACTGTATTGTGTATGTCTCTTAGAATACATTTATTATTCGGGTTTTGTGCTCTGATGGCCAAATGTATGTTTGCCGGTTCCAGGCCTTGAAAATAAAGTGTTTCCACCATTTCTTCTTCCTGTGGTGTCAGCCGCCTAGCAAAAGCGTGACCCTCAACATGTACAAAAGGGTCGTGGTTATGATTCGCGTGTTTAACCTCCAACTTCCAACCCTCTTTGCGTAGCCTCCCTATTAACATAAATGGACAGTTAATCTTTTTGCTACCCGTAGACCTTACTGTGGCTGTAGTATGGTATTCGCCAGCACGGTCGCATCTCAGGTCTATCCTAATTTTTCTTGCATTATTTCCACTGCCTTTTGAAACAGAACGTCCTGTCACTAGGACGTAACCGCTAGCAAGGGCTCTATCGTAAGCCCATTGTTTCATCTCTTCAACAGACCCGAATACCTGAAAATTTACACAACAGTCTAGTCTAAATTCATACTACTCTAAATACCTGAAAATATATACTACTGTAAAGATATACTAGTCTAAATTCATACTAGTCTAAATACATGAAAATATATACTACTGTAAAGATATACTAGTGTAAATAAATAAACGCACCTGCTCGGTTTCATACGAAACATCCGGGTTAGGTTCAACTTTTATGTTAGCATCTTCCTGGTTGTCATCATTAGCACGATTCCCGCGTGAATGGTAACTCCCGTACGTGTACTGCGGGTAGCTTGGTGGCACGAAAAAAGACTCCTGTTCCTCTACATATTCCTCGTTGAGATCGGGCAGCATGTTCCCGTCATTACCACGAACCCCGGATTTAACCTCATCTTCACCAACTTGAACCTCGGGTTCATACCCTACGCTTTCAGAGACGTAAGACTCGTTCTCAGACAGGTCAACGGTTGAAAAGCTGTGTAAATATGTCATCGTGAGACCGGGAAGTCGAAATGGGTCGAGGGTTTTGGTGGTGGTGATGTTTTAAAGTTTGGTTCAAATGGGGAAGAAGCTGATCGTGTAATGGTTATATCAGGAAATGTCGACGGGCCGTCGAGGCCTCGATGGGCCGTCTAGGGATTAAATGCCCTAACCTAACACGTTTCAACGGGCCGTCGGGGCCTGGACGGCCCGTCCTTAAGCACCTTTTTCAGACTTTTCAGTCTGAACTGCCTGCTTTTGCAGGAGTTCAGACTGATCACCTCGTACCTCGTACTTTTACGGGCCGTCTGGGCCTCGACGGCCCGTCGGTTTTGTCTTTTTTCTGTAAACAAACGGCCCGTCAAGGCCTGGACGCCCCGTCCTGAAACCCTAATTTTTCTTAACGGCCCATCTAGGCCTCGACGACCCGTCCTAAGGTTGTTTAGGGTTTTTTGTTGGTTGTGTAGATAGTATCACCCTATAACACCCATTCTTATCTTCTGTCCATGACCAGCGATCGTGACCTGCATACCATTGATAGTCATGAACATCGGACAACAGCTGGAACAATTCATTCACCTCCTCGGTAGAAGCCGGATTCGACCTCCACTCCCAAGACAGATCTGCAGAACCGTGAGCTCGCTGCACTCGATCAAAATTAAAGCCCATTTCTTTTTTCCATGTCTGAACAGATTCGGGTAAATGAAACGCAATGGTTCTTCCCTTAACCAAGTATCCGTACAGAAATTTATTGACGACCCGTCTCCGACCTTAGCAATAAAGTAACTATTTAGCTCTCTTTAAGTTTTTTTTTTTAATTTGTTTATTTTAAAAATTAATTATCACAAAGCATATGAAACATACCTAACTATATTTATATTCGAGTTATTGTGTGTCATATCTTTATTATTAGCAAGTCTTGTAATTAAGGAAAGAAGAAATATCTTTTTAATTTCTCTATAACATAAAGGTCTACACATGGTATTGTCATCTCATCAACTAACGTAACTAGTTGATTCAAGATGCAAATAAGAGGAATTAGTGATTACGTAGTATCTACACATATATATGTTTTTTCTTAGCGTTCAAGTCTTCCTGGTTATGATGGTGTTTATAATGCACTCTTAGAACAAACTGATAGCGACATTGGTTAATTGGTAGCGAACTAGCGATACACATAAAGTGAAAAGATGCGATTCGGATCGATATACAAACAAACATAGCGCGGTTCAAGGCGGAAGTTTGAGACACGATATAAACAATCAGTTGACACCGATTTCATTACACGAAAGGTTACAATACCGAAAGAGTTTACAACGTTTAGGATCCTGGGGAGATAGGGAATGTAACATCCCAACTGATGACAGAATCATCGAGAAGTCACGTAGTGACGATTATTCAAAAGCTTGAGGTATTAAATGTAAATATTTATTAAACCAAGATTAAATGTCAAGCATCAAATTCCAACAGAATACATCAAGTCTCAAGAAAATCAAAACATAAGTTTATTTCATAATGTCTATGTCCATCCCTATGTGACAAACTTCAAGCATTCCCTGAAACATGTACAAAATACAACGTTAACAATAATGATGGTGAGTGCACTTAGTTTTGTGTACCTATAGTATAGGTATAAAAAGGTTTTACAATTCAAGTGTCATGATTCATTCGAGGCAATATGGTAGACACAAAAACACACAATGCGAGTCAAAATCAAACCTTTATGATGACAAAGACTAAGAAATCAACAATGACCTAGACTTCCCACACACACATAGGTACTTTCCACTAGGCGGGTTATCAATCCAAATAACGCTATTCATTGTTAAAGTCGGTTAGCTAAGTAAATGATTTTGTAATGATTTCAAATATATTACGTTTATGTTTAATCACAAAGTACAAGAATTCAAAACATAACACATATATGAATTGTATGCAAAAACGTCTATGACTATGTGCAAATGTAAGTTTCATAGGTGTACATGTTTCACCCCAAAAGTGTAAGAAAACAAAAAGGAGATAAGTATACTCACTGTTTTGCTAAGCGCGATAAATCCAAATAAAGCTCGTCACAAGATAAAACTGGGAATTCCGAATAACTTAACATATACGTATAAGAATACTAACGAGGAAAATAGCTTAAAGTCTAAGGCATCTAGAATCTAAGGCATTAGGTTTGCTAGGCTATGTGAAGAAATTGAAGTTTTACGATAATTCCAACTTAATAATAAATTCGTATTTCAAAGGTATAGCATGATTTAAAGTTTGAATATATGACTAAGTAAAATAATTATTACTATTTGAATACTTGAATAAAAAATATTCTAAGTAACTTATTCAAAGAATTTAGTTAATCATCTTAACTAAATTATATAATTACAATAATTATAATTAATTACATAAATGAATATTAATTATACAAACGAGCCAAACATTAACATTTATGATTTCTAAAATTAAGAATATTTCTATTTTATAAAAAAAATTATTTATAAAACGGATTTTTTAAATTGTATATAAATAAATGATTTATTATGTCTAATTAAGCATAAATAAGACAAAAAATATAAGATATGATCCAAAAATAATATTTTTATAAAAAATAATTACTTTCGATGTAAAATAGTGAAAATTATTTTTCCATAATGTTCTCAATTTATTTTCATTTAAAACTGATTTAATGATTTTTCTAAAAATTTTGGGATTAAAATTATTAAAAATGAATTTCAAATCAATTAAATATGATTAAATTAATAAAAAAATATGAAAATAAAATATTTTTAATAAATTAAAAGTGTAGAAATCTTATATATGGTGTCAAGATAGTATACCTAAATTTTTATAATTTCTGGATAAAAGATGGATTTATTATGAATATTTTAAGATATAAATGTATTTATATATAAATATATAGAGAAAAAATATAATCTAACAATAAAAAAATACCCAGACTCGGTGGCTGTGGAGATTCGAACCTTGGTCTATGACCAACATCCAGATGCATACAACCAATACACTACATGCATCATATTTTTATTTATTTGATTAAAAATTATATTTAACAAATAATAATAACTTCATATTCTTCTACAAAATATAAACCGTAACCCTAGATTTCTAGGACTTTTAATTCGTCAACAATGGAGCCCGATTTCATGGGGCTTTTAAAGAATAACATTGACATAACAAAACGGAAACAAAAAATCAGACTTAGAAGTTGATATGATGCTCGAAAATGAAGTGCAAAGAACCGAAACCCAGGTGCCAAATGCGAAGCTTTTAGATGTGATTATGGTGTCTTTTTCATGGGTATGTGAAGTGCAAAAGTGCATAAAGGAAGTGGCATTAAGTATTTATAGGATTCACGCTTTAAATTAATTTATGATAAGAAAATAAATCCTGGCCGATCCATTTTCCAAACGAATTAAAGCTCGATTAATGAGTGTTAACGACTGAAATTATGATAGTAATACGAATGAAATGAGTGGTGAACGTATGGGAAACAATAAAAATGTAGATAAAATGCTAAAATCTTTATTTTTATACCGACTGGGATCCGGCCGGTTTCGACCAAAGGCCTCTCCGGAAAACAGAGAAAAAGGAAATGAGGGATTTCAGTGTTTTGAAATTTTCAATTATTACACTTTTTACCACTCAATTATAACCTGGTTAATTTATATTGTAACTAAGTTAGTTTTCCTCTTATAAAACTTAACCAAAGTTAACTTATTTAACTAAAAACTTTTTTAAAACTTTATAACTTGATTTTTTTTTTATTAACTTTTTATGAGTTTTACATAATATACTTTATGCTTTTAAATGTTTCGACTTAAAACTTTAGTGTTTCCTCAAATCCCTCGATAGGTTTATATGCCTTTTATATTTCAAAAGTATATAAAAATATCATTAACTTAAAAATGATAAAATTCTCAAACGTTCAAACGTATTATGTTTAAATCACGTTTCGATACATGTAAATGATTATTACGAAGCACCAACCAAACAAAGATGTAATTATCAACGCAACTCAAGCTTGTTATTAAAATTCAAAACGATCAAAGTACGAGGTCTATAAATGTAAATACAATAAAGTCTAGGTAACATGCAAATGTCACAGGGAATGATCTCCCCTTACACACACTGATTAGAACAACTCAAAACTTAACACCCAAACACATGAAACTACCTTATACAGGTAACCACATACGCCTAGTACCGTTCTTGGAAAATGGGTGTCATTAACCCAATAGTCCCGGCAAATGAAGCCTATTCACCTTGTCCTCATTTGGCTAGTCTCTACAGGCAAACGGCTTATTCGCCCAGTACTGTTTAGGGAATGGATTTCCATTCTCCTGAACCATTTAGTGTATATTTCTTTTGATTTGTATATGCCCCTACAAATCGATCAGTTTTGTGTGTTTACATCATTTACGCATAAGGTGTTCATATATAACTCAACCATAGACTATTCGCCCAATAACGTACATACAATAATGAACTAACAAATTCCTCCTTGTAAATTGTTGGCGAATGTTGCACACCACTTGTAATCTTGCATCAATCTCTGCAGAAGTCAATCGCAACTACTTAAACAAATTACCCCATTGACTGAAAAAAGGTAAGCTAAAATTAAAGTAAACCGTCGTAGCATAACCAAATCCTTAAAAACTTCTCATATTCGGAAATAATTGTCCAATTATCGATTATTTAATGCAATTACTAAAGTACGGTCCAAAGAGTTACACTTTGGACTACGAACAAAGAAATAATATTTAATCATTAAATATTATTAATTAGGAATAACTTTAAAGTGGAAATAATTACCCGTGTCCACACACCGTCCCCCGTTTTTTGGTTGTCTCGTTTCGCGTGCCAGCTCATAGTAGTAGGAGTGGCGGTAGCAGGAGCGGTAGCAGGGGCGGCAGGCGGCGGCAGGCGGCGGCAGCAGCGGCAGCGGCAGCAGTAGCAGTAGCAGTAGTAGTAATAGTAATAATAATAATAATAATAATAATAATAATAATAATAATAATAATAATAATAATCTGTTTTGAGTTATAAATGCTTCCGCCTTTATATTAATAAAGATGCTATTAATATCTATTTAAACATATAAATATAGATTTTATATAAACTTAATAAAACGGATCTAGCCAATTCCCAACACTCATATCAGATTTCCCCCTCAATGTAACTTATCTACGCGTTGAGTCATTGTGATCTTCCCTTTCAAAGTGTCATTGAACAATCCTCTTGATATTCAACTCTAACTAGCATATCATAAAGGTTCAATCATTATTAGTCAACATCAAGCCATAAGCAAAGTTCACTACATTTGTAAAAACTTATGGTGAAATATCTTTAGTAACTTATCTTTGTGGAACAGGTAATGTGCAGGGATATTCAACATCAATACTCAGGAAGTCAGCTTGACCAAGTTTATCTTTTTTGAATTCAAATAGCACGCCTAGATTGAATTACAACAGGATTAGTTTGTCTTACATTGTGATGTCGATAAACGGTAGTTCACTGCAGGCCTCATAACATCAGTACCTATGATGTCAGCTTGGCTAAGTACATCGCACACAACCCAGCTAATTAAATGCTAATTGGTTTCCATAAACAACGACTAGGTCTTTAGTAAAAATCGTTGTACCAAACCCTTTAAATTTCTTTCCTAAACTTATCCATGCAAATCCCTTAACGCTAGTTGGAAAACATTAACTGAAAAATCAATAGTTTCAATCAAAATTCTTTGTATATGGTTTGCGCAAAACATTCCACGTAGACCCTTAATTATTAGAAGAAAATCACTAACTTCACCACATGTAATTACATTTAGGAATTTATTGAAGAAATCCACAAGATATAAAATCTATATCAACCCTCCCCCCCCCCCCATATTTTTCTAGTGAATTTTCTAAACCTTTAAAAATTTCCTCCTCAAAGCGGAATTGTTTCTGTCTTCTCAAAAATTTCAGCACACAAAGTGGAATTATCTCTAAATCGCTTCTCCCTTAAACAACTGTCTCCAGAAAGCAGAATTGGGTTGACTGTTATCAGACCAAATTCCCTTCTCAAAGCGAAATTGCCAAGATGTCTAATCTAATTCCCCTGACAGAGTAAATATCTTTGTCTTTAAGGTGCGGAAATATAATTTATTTGTTTGGCCCATAATAGTCACATGAATTAGGAACACATACCGTTGTATTATTCAATTTTCGTGGCTACCCCACAATCTTCATCATTGTGTTTCATCATCATTATCACAATCTGATCATAACGAAGCCTAAATGATCACAAGACTCGGTAATAAAAATGAAAGAAATGTCTTCAAGTAACCCCTTCCAGTAGAAGCCCGGAGACACTCAAAAAGCTCGAATCATCATCAAGTTCCAGTCCAATAGACACTTGTCCTTTTAAAGAAGTAAACCAGGAAGCTCAAAACCTAGAAGATGCATTCCACATGTAAACCCATGAAACCTTATAAAAACGCATCCATGATCACTCATATCCTAAATGAAGGGCAAATGTGTAATCTTCTAAAATATCATGTAATTAATTTTTTTTGCAACAATCATTTAATCAAAACTTTCTGAAAATAGTAGATGCGGATATACTGGACAACCATTTAAAATGTGAATAAAGAAATATTATTAGCAACTAATATATATAAACAAACACTAACAAGTCTGAACCTATACGCGAAGCAATAAAAATCAGTATTTAATCTATTTACCATACTTGTATTTTTTTACTGAATTATTATTAAAAATAACATTATTTTATTAAAAACCATTAAAAGATTTTAATGGTAACTTTAAACGATTTCACATAATTGGTTTTACAAAAACCATTAACCAACCCACACATAAAACCCCTAAACCACCCCACATGCCCATACTACATACACACACACACAAAATTCTAGAGAGAGAGAGAGAGAACAAGGCGGAGCACGACATAGCACCACAATGCACGTCAGTGACACCGCCACTCCGGTGTGTGTATTATCTTAGTTACCAGATCGAAGAACGGGAAAATGATGATGATCCTTCTTTTAACAACAAGGTAGTGGCGGTGGTTAATTAGGGGTCAAAGGTTCAATTAAGCAATAAGGATAATGATGGATATAGTGGTTGAATTGGTCACTAGTTCCAGTGATGATGTTGGTCCAGCAAGGGGTTGTGGTGACTTTTAGTGGTGTCTAGGGTACAACTGTAATATTATCGATAACTGATCAGATGCAGGTTTAGGAAGATGAAGCGGCTAGGGTTCTGGAGTATTGGTTGATAGTGGCGATTCCAGTAGGGTCACCAGTGGCAGCAACGATCATCGATCAGTGGTGGTTACCTGGTTGTTCATGGGACTGAAGTGGTAAATATTGGTCTATGGGTTTACAAGAATGACACTGGGTTATATGATGCTTAAAGATTTAGGATGCTTGAAGATAAAGGTTGTCTAAGACCATATGGAGTGGAGGGGGGGAAAGAGGGGGATGAAACGCCATGCGGCACTTGTGGGACCCGTGTGTGGAGGGTGAAAATTGTGGGGAGTGGAAGGTGTAACACCCTAAACCGAATTAACCGAAAATACGCAGTGGAAATACCAACTGAATTTTTTTTTGCTTTATAGAACATTCTAGAATGTTTGGAAACCATATCTAGGAGATATTTTAGTTGTTACTCCTTTCATTGTTTCTTATTACATTCAACACGACGCATCTTTATTATGTTACGTGACCGTGACCACGTACAATCTGCGTCATCGCTCGATCTTCAACCGTTTCTCGTTCATGTGGAAGATTCACACTAATCTGCAATCACCACATAACCATATCATTAGTTCAGTAAGTGACTTCAGTTAACATTTTTGACAACATAGTAATATCATCTCAAATGAGCTAGATGATCGTTTAAACTTGTCTCTGCAAGTTCGGGCTCATACAAGCTACAATCTCAAATCCGATCATTGGATTCTAGCCTTGAATTCCATGCGTTCATCCTTATCTAACCTGAATCTTCATTGTCATTCACACAACAATGTGGTTAACAACATTAACAATACATACGTATACACGATTTCCATGATTGCATTTCAATGTCCCACTGTCCTATCTTCCTATATATTCTTACTAAGACTAATCATGAAGTTTAGGATCTCATTAGCAATCTGTACATAACATCTAAAGTTACATACTTGTGTGTGTATATACATATGCATACATACACACATTCAGTGGGGATCCCCTTTAAGGATCTGACTTGGAACCCATAAAGGGAACCAAGTCTTCAGTGGGGATCCCTTTAAAGGATCTGACTTGGAACCAACAAGGGGAACCAAGTCTTCAGTTAGGATTCCTTGTTCGGCTACCCATTTAACTAATGTTAAGTATAAAAAACATCATCCAATGTAAATTACCATGTCCCGTTTATCTCCTTTATATGCAACCAAGCATGGGTCAAGTCTATGATTGACCCATTACCACGTTTCTTACCTTGGCACAACTATAAGCTACCTAGTTTTTCAAGATTCCCATTCTATATGAACACATAATTCAATATCATAAATGCGTGTTAAGTTTAGGAATCACTTACCTTAAGTCCTCCAAGTTCATGCTTGTCTAGTTGCCTCATCTTGACCCATTAGCCTCCCACGCTTGAGTCCTCCATTCCTATCCTTTCATGTCATCATATTCGCATCTCATTAACATACAAGATCATTCATCTTACAAATTAATCCAACATATAGTGTGCACCATATTATTAAGCATAATGTACACACTACCAATGCATACTTCTTACCAAATCATACAATCAAATAAATTCCCACATGAATACTCTCTAAAATACAATCCTCATGTTAACCTTCTGTCAATTGCATCTATTATCACATTACTTTCGTATTTATCTAGTCTTGCATACAAATTCATACATCATACTCATCTCGACATTTCATCAAACACTTGGTGTGCGTACAACATTCTAAGCTCAATGTACAAGTATTTCATGCTTAGATTCCTACTTGACGTTATTAATCACCATGTTTTTTCCCAACATCAAGTACCATTCATTAAATAGACATGAACTATAGCAAAACATCAAATTCTTTCAATCTATTTATCAAAGTGCCAATTGAGATCATTAAATCATTAATGACACTAGATTAGTGCATCAAAACATGAATTCAATCATGTAGTACTTACAATTTACCCAACTAAGGGTTGATTCGTCAAAACCCGCCAATAGCTCCAACCAAGAAGTTTCATGATATGGAATGGATACTTACTTGATGCTTAGAAGGTGATGAACACTTCTCAAATCTTAGATCATACATGCAATTTCCACTTCCCTCTTTCATTTAGGGTAGAAAGCGCACACACACATACACAAAACACACACATATTCTCCTGAAGTGTGTGTATGTGTCGTATATAATATCCTACCAAAAGGTAGGTGGTGTTTAGTTTGGTTCTTCCCATTTCCAGCCCTTCAAGTTTGATACCCATCCAACTTTGACTTAAACCTTATCTTATTTCTATTTAACTTGTATATCTATCTAGGATAGATACTTAGTTATTTTACCTCATGCCATAACACATTAAAACATACTAATTAGTTAAAGTTCGGGTTTTTTAGGCGTTACAAGTCTACCCCCCTTAAAGATGGTTTCGTCCTCGAATCCACTTTCTTTACTAGCAAACCCATTCTACCATTATCCTTCATTTGTTTACTCATTAAACTAGCTTAACTGGAATACACACACACACACCTAGGAATGTGGTGCGAAACTGTTTACCATGTATCCACCATGCATTTTCCCAGTTTCCTTGACATTGTTATCCTTAGGCATTCATTCTAACCTGTCAAAACTAAAATTCTTGCATAATGCTAAATTCTTAACCAACACCATCTCTATTTATTTATTTACTCATTCATTTCATTCCATATATATCCCACCCCTTTTTGGTAAATTTCAGAGCCATTCTATTCATACCTATTCGTTTGTTAGTTCATTTAATGCACTACTTACTGTAGACACATATGTCCATTGCTTAACAACACCGAGTCTGAGCTAAGATT
The DNA here is from genome assembly GCA_030844895.1 of Ambrosia x helenae. Lineage (NCBI taxonomy): Eukaryota > Viridiplantae > Streptophyta > Magnoliopsida > Asterales > Asteraceae > Ambrosia > Ambrosia x helenae. The sequence continues at coordinate 26,719,142 of CM061231.1, forward strand.
CATTCATCTTTTGACCGTTAGAAGTCAAAATTTCCAAACTACATCATACTTGAGCTACCATTCATTCATACGGGGGTACTATTCAACTTATCAATTTCCTACTTAACAATCACAAAATATCCAAATTTACTAATCTTCCTTTCACAACGTTAATCAACCATCCATATGTCGGCTTGACTTACTCCTTCACAAGTCCATGCCATACCTAGCTTGGTTTAGTTCATTCACATGACGAGTTCCAACTCGTTAACATCATACCACCTATATTGTAAATTTCATCATATCTAAAATTCGACCATTTCTTAGTCTGACCGCTGTTTCACTGGACCAACTACCGGTTCGATGCACATCTGGTCCGATACCTTGATCTGGACTGGCTAAGGTCCCAGTTCGTAATCCAACTAGCCAGTGCAGTCCGAGTTTAATGACGTTGCCATAACTTGATTTGCACTCCACCTAACAGAAATGAAGGAATGTTTGCTCGTTATTTGCTTTTAGGGGATGTATTGTTCTATGGTCACACCGCTACAAATAGCGTCTAACCATTAGTGTTATAATGGCATGTCTATGATACATCCACATGTGTTTTAATTAACTTTTAAGTTTGACTTGCATGATATTACTAATTAGCTTGCTAATATGTTTATTTATTATGTTGGTATAAACAAGGACTACAATAACAAAGAACAAACTATTGCAATCGAATGTAATCAAATATTATTGCTGAATGTTTTGAAAAGTGAATACAGGTTACATGGAATGAGAATGCTTTAAATAGAAGATAAAACAAAACTAACAACTAGCAAAATACCCGGCCAACTTATTGACTACTAACGTTCACAAGAACTTATTCAAACTCAAACTATAACGGTTGGCTCCCATGCACACGTGCACTCATGCAATCTTTAAGTTTCTGAAAGGCCCCTTGGGAATGTTTGAATTACATTTTCAACACCCCTTGTTAATTCAAACTTCCCTACTCCCAATCTGTTTCTTTGAGCTTCAAACTTCTCTCTATTCAGTGCCTTAGTTAGAACATCTGCCACTTGATATTTCAGTTCAATATGTTTGGTCCTACTATGTTGTATAGGATTTTTAGACAAACAAATAGCAGAACTGTTATCACAGTAAATGACAGTTGCATTCATCTTACCCAAACCAAGATCTTCCAAAACTCTCCTTAGCCACACTCCTTGACATGTAGCATCTGTGGCAGAGATATACTCAGCCTCTGCACTAGACAAGGCCACCACATGTTGTTTCTTTGAACCCCAGGTTATCATACTGCTTCTAACTGTAAAAGTGTGTGCTAAAACACTTTTGCTGTCATCTATAGAGTTGGCCAAGTCACAATCAGTGTAGCCAACTAATTCAACATCCATGCTTTTCTTTGCCTTAGCATACCACAACCCATAATCAATAGTGCCAAGAACATATTTAAGAATTCTTTTAGCTGCTCCTAGATGTGTCTTTGATGGTCTTTGCATGAATCTAGACATAATGCCCACTAAAATGCAATATTTGGCCTTGAATGGGTCAGATATATTAGACCTCCCACCAAACTTCTATAATAAGTGCCATCTTCCTGTTTAGTGCCATCATCTGTGTGATGCTTTTCACTTGTGTTCATTGGAGTAGGAATGCTATCACTATTGAGTAAGCCAAATTTCTTAATAAGGTTATAAGCATACCTTTCCTGTCCAAAAAAAAAAAAAAAAATCCTTCTTAAGACTATTTGATCTCTAGCCCTAGAAAGTAAGACATTTGACCAAGATCAGTCATGTCAAACTGTGACTTCATACTCTTCTTGAATTCGGCTGCTAGCTTGATGTCTGAACTTGTATATATAATGTCATCCACATAAAGACATACATAAATGAAATTACTTCCTTCCCTTTTAAAGTAAAGCGTTGGCTCATTTTGACTCTTGCTATAACCTGCAGTTGCAAGATACGAGTCAATCTTAGAGAACCAAGCTCTTGGAGCTTATTTAAGCCCATAAAGAGCTTTACTCAGTCTGTACACTTTCTCTTCTTGTCCATGTTTTACAAACCCTTCAAGCTACTCAATAAAAATCTCTTCATTCAAGTCTCCATTTAAGAAGGCAGATTTCACATCTAACTGAAAGAGGGACCATCCATAGTGAGTAGCAACAGTTATAATTAATCTGATGGTTTCAAATCTTGCCTTATACTTCAACACTTCACTATTAGGTCCAAGTTTAGTCTTAAATAGCCATTTTAGACCAATCATATTAGCACCCTTGGGATGATCAACCAGCTGCCATGTGTCATTCTTGTTAATTGAGTTCAATTCTTCCTTCAATGCATTTTGCTATTCAACTTTAACAACAGCTTCTTCATAGGACAATGGATCAACAACAGTTAATGCAAATTGACAATTTGCCTATATATCATGGAGACTTCTAAACTTGACATCTTCACTTGAACTGCTAGAAGTATTGGATGGTTCTTGCACACTTGAGCTACCTGAACTACCTGCAACTTCATTAACAATGTTAGAATCATGCATACTTACTTCATTTTCACTGATCACATGAAGACTGCTAGGAGTAATGTCCTCATTACTGTTTTCAAGCTCATTTTCCAGAGTTGGATCTTCTAGCAGCATATAGTTATCCTCAAGTTTCTTTCCATTCCAGTCCCATTGAGACTCTTCTACAAACTTTGGATCCCTTCTGATCAAGTTTTTCTTGGTTATAGGATTATACAACCTATAACCACTGAGTGTTTGTGAAGTGTACCCAATCATTATACACTTTTATGAATGATCATATAACTTCAGTTTACCTTGTCCAGGAAACAAGGCATATGCAATACAACAAAAGACTTTGAGGTTGTTTACATGTGGTTTTGACCCAAACCACAATTCAAATGGTGTTTTTCTGTCTAATGCCTTAGAGCATTCATAACCCATCCTCTATTCCTTCCCCCATTCTAAAAATTTAAGAAAATCACGCAAAAACTCACTCCATCCCAACCCCTTTCCCCATATCCCGTTTCTAAAATTTGCAAAAAAAACTATGTTGAGGCCCCATATATGGGGTCTTCTATACTTCCCCTATCTCATTTAATAATAATAAAATAATACAAATTGAAGGTGGAGTGGTTTGATGTTGGTTGTAAAGAAATAAAGTAATAATAAAAAAAGATTATAGGGGTTATGAACGGGGAATGCGATGTGAGAGACTTTGAAAAAGTGAAAGGTAAATTTAGAAAACTATGATTTTTCCTTAAATTATATGGTTGGGGATGGGGGACGGGCTGTGAATGCTCTTAGTTGGTGAGATGTTGAGAATTGTAACAACTATGGCTGTAGCTTCTGCCCAAAACAGTTTTAGTAATTCTTTAGCTTTTAACATACTTTTCATAATACCAAGAACTATCCTATTTTTCCTCATTAACTGCCCAACACTGAGTAACTTATTTTCTAATTGGGGTGCATAGTAAACATCTTCAATAATTTTTGACTGACCATTAGGTGTAACTACCTTTACTTGACCAAGACCTTCCACTTGGATTTCCCTTTTGTCACCAAGTTTAACAAACAACTTGAATGACATATCAAGTTTAACAAAGCTGGACTTAGATCCAGTCATGTGATTTGAACATCCAGAGTCAATAATCCATAACACAGTTGTCTAAGATGTGGAATCAGTATTGGTCATAAGTAAAAAATGTTGAGTAGAGTGTGTAACCTCAGGGATAGTTGGAGTGAAGGCAAGAAACAGATACTGATCATCGTTGCTCTCTGATTCAATTCCTTCCTGAGTAGCAACATTAACTTGCGCCTCAACATTGTACCAACAATCTTTCCTTATGTGTCCCATCCTGTTGCACAAATAACATTGTGGAATTCTACCTCTTTCTTGAGATTTTCCACGTCCTCTTCCTCTTGTGTTACCTCTACCTCTTCCTCTGAAGTTGCTGGATCCTGCAGATTCATTCTTCTTGGGACTTTGAAACACTTGTAAGGCTTGTTCATCCATCTTTTCAATCATTTTTCTAGCATTTCTACTCATCATTCTAGCTTCCAGTGATTGCAATGAACCTATTAACCTTACAGGAGTTAGAGTAGAGAGATCAAAGGAAACTTCTATAGATGGGACCACATAATCAAATTTGGCTAATAAGCTTCTTAGGATATTTTCAACAATAATCTGATCTTCAATGGCTTCTCCATAAGATCTTCTCTGACTGACTATCTCCATTACACAAGAGAAATAGTCACCCACCATTTCAGATTCACCCATAGAGAGATTCTCAAAATCTCTTCTCAATCCTTGAAGTTTCACTGCTTGAACCTGAGTGTCCCCTTGATACTCAAGTTTCATTATGTCCCAAGCCTCTTTAACAGTATGAGCAGAAGCAATTCTAGAGAACAGGTTGTCATGAACACCCTGCTGGATGATTGCTAAAGCTTTGGCATCTTTCCTTCTAGACTCTCTTTGCCTATCTTGATCACCTCTAAGCAGAATTCCACCTACTACTAGTTCCCACACTTCCTGAGATCTAAGTATAGTTCTCATACGAATACTCCAGTACTCGTATCCTTTGAAGATTGGAATGATTTGTGTATTGTGGGGGGTTTTAACTTCAGCCATTTAAGAATACAGGAAAGCAACCGTGCTCTGATACCACCGTTGGTATAAACAAGGACTACAATAACCAAGAACAACCTATTGCAGTCGAATGTAATCAAATATTATTGCTAAATGTTTCGAAAAGTGGATACAGATTACATGGAATGAGACTTCTTTAAATAGAAGATAAAACACAATTGAATTAGCTAAGACTGTCTTCAATGCATCCGTAGTCTCCCTGCCCGTGCCACGCTGGATCCATCCTTTGCGTTGGAGGTTGGCACCCGAAGATAAAGAGCCCTTGCAGACAGGCGTGAGTCTGCCTCGGCCCAAACAATCAGGTGGACCCATTAGATCTGTCACGATTTCTTTTTCCTCCTTCAATCTCCTCACATGACTTCTTTCACTGGAAATGGGGGCAGGAATTGAAGAAAAGATGAAAAGTGAGGTGATGAAGTTGTTGATGGCGCTATACGGTGGTCACGGTGGTGTTCCGATGGTTACAGAGGGGAAATGGAGGGATGCAATTTTTGTTTTTTCCTTGGTTCAACAAGTAACTTTGTTGACTTTTGCATCTTGAAAATGGAAATATCAATTCTTATATACGCATACATATATATCTTTTGTTTTTACATTATTTAACTAATTAATTAGTTTTATTAAATCTGTTTTGATAATTTTAATATTTATATTAAAGTAAAAATAGGTAATGATGTGGAATATGTAAGGATGTTTGTAGGGTTGGAGTAAAATTAAAGGTTTTTAAGGATTTTTAAGGATATGACGTGGCACCTGACTGAGCAGCTAAGGGCGCCTAAGGGCGGCCTTAGCATTGGAGATAGTCTAACAACTTGCAAAATACCCGGCCAACTTATTGACTACTAATGTTCACAAGAACTTATTCAAACTCAAACTATAACGGTTGGCTCCCATGCACACGTGCACTCATGCAATCTTTAAGCTTCTGAAAGCCCCTTGAGGATGTTTGAATTACATTATCAACATATTGTAGTTTGCGGGTAATCTGATTTGCGACAAATTACAGACGCATATTACTAGTGGATGACCAACAAAGTAATTAATGCACGATTTACCAACAACTTTTGTAAAGCTGTCTATATGTCCTTAACTATACTCAAATGTTACGAAGGATTATCCGTCGGTAACCTCTTCCCTCGAAAATGACAAAGTTCGAGACTTTCGTTTGCTAGATGTCTACCGGTTTGACCCTTAACATGGACGAATTACTGCCGTTTTATTTTATTCGCATTTTTACATTGTTTTTTATTTTATACGATCCGCTAGAGGTTTGTCGATAATTACCGACATGAGAAGTCAGTTGGTCAATATCTGTCGATGATGCTAATTTGTTTATTTGTGATTGCACAAGTGGAGCAAACAAATGAGATAGTATGATGATGTAAATAAATAAACCCATCATAGTAATAGATAAATATTAGAACAATGACTTATTTATTTTCAACACTTATAAATGTAATCATAAAAAAGATCGAAAACAAATAACACAGTTTAAGTTACCACAAAAACAAATCAAACCATGAACATCTACAAACCCCATTAAATTCACACACTAGATCTTGAAAACATGAACAGTGGATCAAAACCTCTCATCATTGGTGAATCGTGACACATCAATCTATCTACCTGCATCATCTTCATGCAAACCTTTATTACGTTCTTCAAACATTAACTAGTACTTGAAAAGCTTACAGACGCCACGACTCAAGAAATTTAAATGCTTTCGAAGGCAAGTTTAAGGGTGCGGTGGCCCGGGTTTGACGAGATGATATTTCCATTTCGGAGGAAGGGTGGGCAGTGGTGGAAGTTTAGGGAGCGAAAAATGGGGGCATGGTTTTTTATGTAGTGGTTCTGGCTTTGGCTTGGGCTCTGACTTTGGTTCGGGCTTAGGCTGCTTAGGCTCTGGCTTTGGTTTCGGCTCATGCTTGGGCTCTGGCTTTGGTTTTGGCTCAAGCTTGGGTTCTGGCTTTGGTTTTGGCTTCTGCTTGGGATTTGGCTTTGGTTTTGACTCTGGCTTGGACTTTGGTTTAGGTTTTAGTTTGGGCTCTGGCTTAACAACTGGGTGAAACTTCTTATACAAAGGGTGGGACTTAGGGAACGATGACCAAAAGGTGGCAGAAGCACAAATTGCCGAAGAAAATTTTAGTTCTCCGGATGGTCCAAAGGTGTGTTTTTGGTCAGACTTCGACACGAAAGTGATCTTAGAGGCTTCTAACCCGTTGTGAAATGCACAAGGTGCATTTGCTGCATTGTGGAGTTGCACATAGCATTCCTCACTCAACTTTCCATCTTTCAAGATTTGTTGAGGAAGATTGACCTTGAATTGTCCTTCCTCATTCAGCTTTCCAACACCTCTTGTTTGGAATTTACCATCTTCAACCTTGCAGTCAATGGTCACTTTTAACCCTTCAAATTAAGATCAAACACAGACAAGACACATGATTATAATTATCGCGCAATATTGGTGCCACAACTTCAGTTACATGCATATGCATTGAACTAGATATGATAAGAGAAAAGGTAAATCATGGTACCTGGCAATGCTTGGCTTGTCTTGATGTTATTCTCCTTGCAATCAGCACATTCTCCAAATCCAACAACCTCCACAGTATTAGCACTGCCATAACGAAAACTTCCAGAAAAGAACAAAACCAACAAAAACCCAAGAACAAAACCACGCATCATCGAGACGGTTAAATAAAAAACTTTAAAAATTCAAAGGAAAGAATATAACATGAATTACTTGGTATTGGAATGAGTACATGAACTTATAACATCTATTTGTATATATATAAGTGGAGCTAATCAGTTATCAGGCTGGCTCACCTATACGATAGTAAATAACCTCAATTGCACCACATGCAGCTTAGTTAGTATGCATGTTAATGCAATATGTCCACCAACTAACCGAAAGTTTCTCATTAATATTATCACCCATGTTTCATCAACATTTTTTACGGTAAACGATCAGCTACGCATTTTGTCAAATAGTTAAGAGGTATTGAACTAATAACATTTGTTGAATACATATATTAAGATAGAAAATTCTACGTGGTTTAAGAATTTGATATAAACAATATCAATTTATTTGATTTCACTTATTTGAAAATATTTTATTTACAATACAACAAACTTAAAAAATTATTGCTTATCTTTAGTGTAAACTAGATTATACCCCGGGAGCGTCCTGGGGTTGAGAAATCTAATATGACACATCAATTTTACATATGAAATAGACTGATGCGCTTTACAGTTACATGCAGAAAACCTTCGGGTAGCACATAACCTAAAACAATTAACAATGTATCTCCAATGTTAACGCCTAACCTTAAACAATGTATAATTCTAATGTTAACATCTAATCTAAAACAATGTAAAACTCTAATATTAATACCTAACCTAAAACAATGTACAACTCCAACGCTAACACATAACGTAAAACAGTATATAACTCCAATGTAACTCTAATATTAACACCTATCCTAAAGGCTAAAAAAATGTACAACTCTAACATACTAATATTGGTACCTAACATAAAACAATGTATAACTCTAGTATTAACACCTATCATAAATGCTTAAAAAATGCATAACTCTAATATCAATAATACATAACCTAAAATAATGTATAACTCAAATATTAACACCTATTATAAAGGCTAAAAAATGCATAACTCTATTATCAATATTCAATACCTAACCTAAGACAATCTATAAATCCAATACTAACATCTAATACTTCAAACACAAAAATGGTCGTTTTTTCTCCGTTTTTTATATAGCACTATGGTACTCGTTGGAAAGATAATAAAACGCTCGTTAATTTGGTGTAATTTTTTTCTTTTAAAAAAATCTCGTTTATAAAAGATATTAACGTTTAAAAATTATAGAAAAAAACATTAAACAGAAAAATCTAATTTTGTTTTAAATATTTTTTTCCCTAAAATCACTTAATGCCACATAGGCATGCCATGTAATATACTCAATGAAAAAGTTGGTCTTTTTAAGTGGCATGTAAGATTTATTGATTTGATTTATTATATATATATATATATATATATATATATATATATATATATATATATTACACGGATAGTGAATTTGGTGTGAACATATTGTAGTATAGATGTGTGCAACTTTCATTTACTATACTAGGGGCCGGGGTGACCATGTAAAATGTCTATTTTATCTAGTTACTAAACTTAAACCGCATACATATATATATATATATATATATATGTTTAGGTTCTTGTACAAAACCTATTTTTTATGAGAAGTGTGAGAACCTATCATAGAGTGACATGAGGCAACCTATTTTATTATTAAAAAGGGCATCAAAGTAAATTGTATTGATAATTCTATTTATAGTAGATAATTATCTAATTAATTACATACTTAATTATGAGTAATAATAGGGATTTTTGTTTGATTATATCGTTATTTTCTGAAGATTTTATATAGAATTAGTATTCACGAATTCTAATTCAGACTCATTTACATCGAACGTTCAAATATCATAGTATTGTGTTTTATTTAAATCTATGGTGTCATGTAATAAGGTTTTAACAAGTTATCTTAATTCTTAATAAGATGTAGTACTGATAGAGCAATTTCTCTCTTGCTAAGTGTCTCGAGTATCCGTATGTTATTTGTATACCCTGTTTGTGTTTGCCTTATGATTGTTGCCATATCCATCTACCTCTTAACAAAAAAGTTGTCACCAGATTGCCCCGCCATAACCCGCGGCAGATGCAATCTAGTTTAATTTATAAACTTATAATAAATCAAATTTATTAGTATCATGAGCTATTGAACGGTCATATACATGGCACCTCAATATTTCCATGATCGAAGATGTTACAAGCATAACTATTTAAATTACCGAACACATGAATTAGAAGGAACACAACATGCGATAGATTCAAGTTATTCATTTGTTTAACATCGATGTGAAGTGATGTATATAAGACAAACATTCAAGGACCGACATAAAATGATGATTGATTATGATTTTGTAAGTAAAATTATAATCCAAAAGTTTGACAATTCTAAACTTCTATACAAATAAAAAACACCCTAAATGGATTTTAAAATAGATATTAGTCACCACAAGGACCATGACAGCAACTATCATTAAACAACAATTAATGTATCCAAAATCTGATTTCAGTATCTGTTACCATTACTCTAGACACTCAATATTTATGTATTTTTTAGTCTGTCATTATCATATGAGATGATGAACAGTCTTGCTGATTTAATTGCACAAGAGGAACCATGGATCTATATTAAAAAATAATAAAAATACTTAATTAAAAGGCTTTGAACATACACTAATGTATTTACAATCCAACACATGATTTAGTTATTTTTTAATATCTTTAATCATCTTCATCTGAATGCACAATATATATATATATATATATATATATATATATATATATATATATATATATATATAGGGTTAGGATCGTGTGAGAACCACATTGAGTTGTGAGAACTAGAGAACTCTTATGGACCATTGATTGTGATGATCCTATGGTTAAGATTTAATCTAGATGTTTTTTTTGTCTTTACATGCCAATTAAAAAATTATTAGTATATTTTAATACAAAAAAGTACAATAAGGGTATTTAGGTAAAAGCACCATGAAAGAGAAAATAATTATTATAATACTATTTTAATTTTTTATTTAATTATTCAAAAAAATCATACTTTTAAATAAAATCTGATGAGATGATCTACCATGATTTACACTGGTGTAATTATTTACACCAGTGTAAATCTGCCATACACAAACTTCTACAAAATTATGTTAGTGTAAAAACCAAACAAAACATATGATAAGGATGATTTATACTGGTGCAAATTACACCAGTGTTTACTAACATCTATATAAACCAAACATCTATATAATCAAAAAACATCTATCATTTGTGAGATTTACACTGGTGTACAGTGTTTACTCACATCATACTACACCATTGTAAAAAAAAACACAACATCAACAACAAATATATTGCATAATTCGTATTTACACTGGTGTTTTCTTACATTATTCGTATTACATCAGTGTAAAAAAACAAACATCTATAAAAACATAAAAAAAAATTACACTAATGTTTACTTTACATTTTATAAAAAAAGAAACCCTCGTCATCATCACCTTCACATCGTCATCATCTCCTTCAAAAATACACACTGTATTTTGGTTCACCCAACCTAAAAACACCTTCTAATGATAGTAACACCCCTTATTACACCATTGTAAAAAAAATAATAATAACAATAATAATAGTAATAACAAAATAATAATAATAATAATAATAATAATAATAATAATAATAATAATAATAATAATAATACCTATTGTTATCTTCATCACCATCACCGTCGAACCATCGTCTTCAGCCTGCCACCACCACCATCTCCCACCGCCGTCTTCATCATCATTACCGAACTACCCCCGAAAACAAAACCCCTCTGCAAAAACCCTCTTCCACCGTCGTCTTCGTCATCATCACCACCACCATACCATCGTTTAGATCTACCGTCGTCTTCATCATCATCACCACCACCATACCATCGTTCAAAACCCCCTCTCCCACTGGTGTCTTCATCATCCAACCCCCCTCCGCCCCCTACCCACCATGTTCAGCACCACCACCATACCATCCTTCAGATCTACCGGTCACACCCATCGAACCCCTACCGGTCACCACCATGTCGAACCACCTGCAAAAACACCGATCACCCCCAAAAACCACCGGTCACCATCAAACCCCACCATCATATCACCCCAAAGACTCCGTTCGCTGACCAGATCGATGTGCAGAATAGAGAACAGAGTGATTTTCTTGTGTTTTTTAGAGAGAGAAAGAGAGAGAGAAAGAGAGAAGAGAGAGAGAGTCATGACAGGTTTGGGTTTTTTTTTTTTTAAAAAAAAATCTGATTTAAAATGGTATATATGTGAGTGGATGTGGGTGTGGGTGGGGTGGGGTGGGGTAGGGGAGGTGATAAATTACTATGCTACCCTTTCATTATTATATTGATAATATGCTTTTGTGTGGTCCAAATGAGTTCTCTAGTTCTCACAACTCAGTAGAGTTCTCATATGATCCGGATCCTATATATATATATATTATATATATATAATAATTGAGGTCACTTGAGTTGAATGAAGGCTTAGGAGAGAGTTTAAGGTATCCATATTGAATATGGAGCTCCAACTTGCTCCCTATAAATAGTCTTTTCTACATTTTAATTCCTACATTCTTCCATTACACTCTCAAATCCTCACTAACAAATCTTCCAAACCACATTCATCACTCTTCTTTTTATTCATTGTTCCTTCTAGGTATGTCTCTTTTTCACGTAGATTGAAGGAAGTTCATCCATTGTAACGTGTTCCGATTCATAAACGTTAAAAATAGGCATATCATATGATCCTCAAACCTGGAAAACTTTTATGTTATTGTAACATCAATCAATTACTTTGACATAAACCGGTTTAATATTCAAAGAGGAAATCGTGTTTTATAAAGGTTAGTAATAATATGGAATAACTTCAGAATGTGGAAACAATATTCAAACCTTTATGAAGAAATCGTGGTTTATAAAGGTCCCAGATTCGTTTTCTTTATGTCATCGTTTTGTAAAGTAATCGGATGGTATATATTGACTCTTTTTTGATGTTTTTTCATTTGATTAATATGGAACCACTCTTTTTTTTTGTAAAGGAATCGGTTAGTTATAATATGGAATCACTTCTGAAAGTGCAAACGATCTTCAAACCGTTGTGAAAAGAAATATATTGAATGTTTAGATGTTTTTTCATTTTAATACTAGAATACCATCCACCGCTGCAACTAAAAGGTATGTGGTAGATCTTTTTTTTTTTGTGTGTGTGTGTGTGTGTTTATTAATGCGAAGTAGCTATTTTTCTAAAAGCAGAATGTCATTGTTTATATCTTTTATTATTATGTGTTTGTGGTTAGTGATGTTAACTATTATGTTGGATGGGATGCATGACTTTTAAGGTCGAGATATGATGTTCATATTGTCACACCCTCAAATTACCACTTGCGGGGTTTTTGTCACACCCTCAAATTCCACGTGCGGGGTTTTACCGCAAGGCGCGTGACACACCAGGATCTCAGTCAACGATCACAATAAACATACAACAAACATGCATTCATAATTATATTTAACACAAAAATATCATGCTTTGAGCTGTAAACCAGCAGCGGAAGCATTCTTGTTTACAACCAAAAGACATATCATTGTTTACAAAGACATTGTTTAATATGCTTCAAAATATTAGACGCTGTGCATGACTCCGTGCGCCTAGCCCATTGACTGCTACCTTAGCGACCTGAGAAAACATGCCAAAAATGTCAACATATAATGCTGGTGAGTTCACAGGTTTTCTTTCATAAAAGTGTTGTTATAAGTTCGGTAAGATCATTTCCCGTTACTACTATGTTATGAGAACGTTAGCTAGACGTTAAGTATTGCTACTACTGCGGTTGGGAATCCATTACTAAACCGGTATAAGTGTTGAAGCCAGCCCAGACGGACGGGATTACCGATGCCTCGGTAACCCCCAAAGTATTAGAGACAATATGCACCCTCCTGGCTCCCAGCCGTCGGGTGGGGTTTGTAAGGCCCAATAGATCTATCCACATTTCCCCCGTTGTGCATCCCCGCACATTCATGGTTCCCCCCTGGGACTTTCTGTAAAAGCCGCATAGTACGTGAAATAACCATAGTATAACATGATCTATGATGAGTAATCTAAATAAGTAGCATGTTTCTCCCCCGAAAGTAAAACGGTAAAAGTGGGGCTGTGACACTCACCTTGGATTCGTTACTTGAAAACAGTTAAGTAATTATGTTATGATAGCCCCAAATAGCGGCGACCTATCATAAGATGTGTATAAGTATTGGACTAATAACCCGCAGGCTAACTAGTCCCCGAATGTCCAGACCGTGACCTTAAACGTTTGAAAACACCTTTAACTGTTAAACCGACTGTGCCAGACAAGTCCCGACATCCCATTGGTGACCCGACACTCCACGTGTTAGATAAATGCAAGACATCATGCAACATATGCAATTAAACACTTAATACGCGCAATAGTTCACCTAGTCTAGTGTAATGTCCGATTAACACATAATCAGGTCCGAATACGTCTTACTAAGTCATTGGGTGCATCCCGGGGTTCCTAGCATGTTCCTAGGTGTCAAATCGTGTTCCGGGATGTCAAAACGCGTTCACGACAGCAGTACATGCGATTAGGAAAGTCACACGCGAGTAGGCTTCAGCCTACAGGCGATTAGGGGCCTAATCGCCTGATGTATCAGGCGAGTAGGGTCCCAATCGCCTATAAAGTCTGCATAATCGCCCCAGCTCAGGTGATTAGGATTCCTAATCGCCTGCAGCTGCTGTGTAACGGATTTTCGCGCGTTTAACCCTCCAAATCAGATCCGAAACATGCAACGACACCCAATGTCAAACCTAACTCATTTACCAACCCATTTCAAGCAAAAACCCCCGACATATCACTGATCTAGCATGTTCTATGCAATTATTTCCTAAAATGGCAAAGTACTAGGTTTCACCTACCAACCTTATCTTTCCTTAAATGGAAGCAATCAGATTTCAACCTCTACAAACATGTAAATCATCAAACCTCTGATCTAACATCTTCCTAGTATGAATCCTAACAACATTGCATCAACAATCATACCATAATCATCCTAAATCCTCAAGAACATACAAATGGGTCAAAATATACATTTTCTTCAAAACACCACAATAATGGCTAAAATTCTAAAACAACCTTCCTAATAGTCTCTACATAGCAGAAGTACAATCATATCTTGGAAACAATCATGTTATAATCACCAAGAAGACCAACATATGCATGTAAACTTCACATATAACAAGCATTAAGGTGTAGACTTGGTTTAGAACTCTTTTGAAAGGTTTTTAAAGACACAATTTAGTAAAACAAGGTCTGGACCTTTGGGGAACTCAAAATAACAACTTTACAAAGGTTAAGGATGAAGAACACACCTTGGGTTTTGTTAAAGGAAGGTGTGTAAGCTTGGAGATGGTGATTTTTGTAGCAAAAAGAGTTCCAGAGGTGTTTCAAGGTGTGTGGGTGGTTTGGGAGCAGCTAGGGTTGTTCTAGAGGTGTTTGGGGAGTTAAGGGTTCTATTTATAGGTGTTTTGACCCGGACTCTGCTGTTCATGCGATTAGCAGTCCAGATCAGGCGATTAGGGGCCTAATCGCCTCTTGTTCATGCGATTTGGCATCCTACTCGCGAGTAGGGACCCTAATCGCCTCTGTTCATGCGATTTGGCCTCCTACTCGCCCCAATCCCCTTGTAATCGCCTACTGTTCACGCGATTAGGAGTCCCCCAGGCTCCTAATCGCCTATAAGGTGCTGGAATGGGTTTTTGGCGCGTTTAAACACTATTTTAACATATTTAAACACGTATTCACATACCGATAAGTCACATAATGATTTCAAACATATAATGCATGATAACTAACACGTTTACATCCGTTCACCAATTCCCGGGGCTCGAGACTCGTGTGTGCGTTAAACCCGGCGATTCCACGAATCGCCGATCCTTGTACCCATAGTTATGGACCGACTCCCGATGACCCCGCGGATCATCATAACGACTCCCGATGATTCCCAGAATCATCATACCGACTCGACTGACCCCGTTAAGGATGTAATATGCATGACTCGCTAAGGTAGACTTACTAGTTTAGTCAACGTTACTAACCTGAGTTTGCCGGGTGTCACAGTTTTACCGCGAGGCGCATGACAAACCAGGATCCAAGTCAACGATCACAATAAACAACTCTATATGAAAACGTAAACAGACATAACCATTAATTTAACAAGCGGAAGCGTTTCAGTAGCATTTAATCAACTATGCTATCATCTCAAAAATTGTTCAAAATACTTTTATTACAAAACGTGCACTAAGCCTAGACGCCAATGCAGACCCGTGCGCCTAGTCCCGTTCATTGCTACCTTAGCGACCTGAGAAAACATGCCAAAAAGATGTCAACATATAATGCTGGTGAGTTCACAGGTTTGTTCAAAATGTTACCAAAGTGTTACCATGTCCATACTATATCAATGTTACCAAGTACGCTAGCTAGGCATATGTTTCATTACTACTACGATTGGAAACCATTACTAGACACGTTTAGCAATGTTCAGCATGTTTAAGCAGCCCGCACTACTAGAAAAATACCCTTTCTTGACACTTTTTTTATGACATACCATGTTTAATGACATGCAAAAGTGCATGTCATAAAAAAATGTCATCTTTGATAAAAAATAATAATTTCTTGACATTGTTTTATGCGCGTCATTAATTTTCCGTCATAAAATAAAAAGCATGACGGTTTTAAAACAGTGTGTTATGACTTTGTGTCATCTAAATCTCAAATCGCACGCTTCCCCATAAACCTTCCTTCTCTCCCTCATAACAAAATAAACAAATCTGTTCAAATCAAACATGCCCCCCCCCATTTTCCCTAACCCTAATCGATGATCATCCATAACCCTCCTTCTCAAATCAAACCCTCCTTCTGCGTCATTTTTTTACTTATTATTGTCTGAGTTCGGTTCCATATGTGTTGATTTTGTAAAAAAAAAAATCAGTTAGATGTGTGATTTTGATGCAGATCTGGAATATTGTATGAACACAGTGGACTGAAATCATTGGTATCAATGTTTATTTGTGTGCGAAAATTATATCTGTATTTTTGTATTCGTTCATCCTATGATACGTGGTGTCCAGATCTGCCTTTGAATTGATGGCTGCATGTTCTGATTACACACGGATCTGTTGACTGTAAAGGTATAATCTGAATCTACGTTACAATTTATAGTTTATTATTCTTGTTTTTGTTTTTAGGGTTTCTAGGTTAATATTTTTTTAGTATCTATAGGTTAATAACGGGAATAGAGCGAGTATTTGTTGTTGGTTGCAGAGAATTGGCTACATAGTCTATTTATAAAGACAGGTGTATTGCAGTGGACAATGGTCAAAACTGGGCCAAGTATATGTTGATATTTTGATCTTCTGATCAACTATGAGTTCATGATTTCGATTCAGGTTATAAGCTTAAGGATCTGGTCACTCTTGAGCAAGGTACGGTTCTATTCAATTCAATTCGGTTCGAGTGCTACATTTTCTCAATTATTGTGTGTGTGAGATGAATTTGATTGGTGATTGATTTGGTAAATGTTAAGTTGATAATTGTTTCTTGACATGTGACGTCACTCTAAGTTAAGTTGCAGAGTTTGGTGTTAGTTATGTTGTTTGATTGTTGATAAGTGACGTCATTTAGGTTTGTAAATGCTCTGTTTGACTGAAATTGAACTGGAATATGTTATTGAATCGACAGCTCGCACGTTTATTTGTTTTCATTTAATGAATTGATCGTCATTCTTGATGTTTGTTATCTTCCTTGAACGTCCTTTGGGTCAATTTTGTAGAAAGCCACTTGCTTTGTTAATTAACTTTTTTACTTGATTTGCTTTTGGTTTATCATTCAGTATTACATGCTTTATTTGTTACACGCATGGTAAGGTTCTATTACAGAGTTAAATGTAACACACATATATATTAAATATTTGGTGATTAATGTTTAGTAATTTAAGATACAATGGTTGGCCATGAATTCCTTCTCAGCAGGTTGTTGGGCTAAGTTTATTAGGCCGTGTTTACACTTTTTATAGGACCACGTGATTGATTTTTTGAGCTCATTAGTGATAGAAACTTTTAGTTTTTGAATATGAGTTTAGATATGTTTTTAAAATTTAGATTGGACTCTCGTAGGTGATATGGTTTGATTTTTTCAGCTGATTTATGGTTATATTTTTTTTGGCAACTAGCTTTCAGCGAATCTTAATCTCAGTGTATAAGAAATTTATCTAGTTCTTTATTCTTGCGATGGACTTTTTGGAAGCGAAGGAGATCCAGGTCGACCTTGCTGTCACTACGTGAAAACTGGGCTACAGCCACACTTTTACAAAAAACGCTCTGCCACACTTTTGATTAAATGTGTGGCTAAAGCTAACAAATGACATTTCAAAACACTTTTAGTCACACATCTTATGCATTCATGTGACCATTGTATAATAGTTCAAAACCTTTAGCCACACTTTAAAAAAAAACTATGACATTTAGTAGCCACACTATAAAAAGTGTGACCATTTATGATCTATGGTCACAGTCTTTGTTTCATGTGACCAAAAACACATCAGCTCGAAACATTTAACCACACTTTAAGAAAAAAACAGTGGCATTTAGTAGCCACACTAGAAAAGTGAGGCCAAATGTGTTCTACAGCCACATTATTTGTTAGATGGTGTGCCTAAAAGCTAATACATATGGCCACATATATTATTGTGTGACAAAAGGCTAGATAATGGCCACACTTAAAATTACAAAAAATGTATGTGGCTTTACATAAACATTCGTCACGCCATCGACACTTTGTTTATTTTTGTGTGACGGGATGATAGCAAATGTCATGAAAAATATGTGTAATCAAAGGTTAGACAATAGCCACACTTAAAGTTACATAAATTCATGTGGTTTTTCATAACTATTAGCCGCACTATTGTCATTGCATATCTTTGTGTGACGAAATGATAATAAATCTGATGGGAAAAATATGTGTGACCAAGAGTTAAAGTTAAATAGTAGTCACAGTCAAAATTATAAAATTTCATGTGACTTTATATAAAACCACACCATTGTCACCTTATTTTTTTTTTTTTTTGTATGTGACGTGATTCTAACAAATGTCATGAATAAAAATATGTGTAATTAAATGTTAGATAATAGTCAGTGGCGGACCTAAGAATTTCTTTTATGGGGTGGAAATTTGTGGTGATCAGTTGCCTCACTAAATATTACGAAAAGATATGGTCCAATTCAGGTTGGGTTATTTCACAAAGAATACAAAATACTACATGTTTGTTTTACGGGTTAGACATTGTTTTTGTTAAACCATGACAGTGCGTTACAAACCGAAAAAAAAAACGCCAAAGACTATGGTTCCACTCTTGTTATTGATTGAAAGCAAATGATAACAATTAAATTACTCGAATACAATCCAACCTAAAGTACACATCAAATTCTATGTAACTATCTTTGACTAAAGTATAAATAAACAACGATATGTAAACATTTAAGGTTATTGTCTCTTCTATTTAATATATTTGAAATTCAAACTATCTTAAAAACTAAAATTAATCTTAAAAATTAAAATTAGTTGTCTGTAAATTCAGTAGTTTATTGACTATTTTTTAGTTGATAATAGATACAACAATTTTATACAATCTAACAAACCAAAAGAAATTATATAATATAGTGTTATAAATAAAAAGCGTAACTTTGAAAAGAATGCTTGGTCAGAAATGACGATATGACTAATAGCACTGCACAGCAAAGTGCTGTCGCTACATCGTTTTTTTTTTCCTCAACTCTGGTTCCGCAGCTCCGTGCTTCAACCATGCGATGGCCACAGTTTTTCAAACATTACCACTTTTGCCTTTTAGCTTATATTTTTTTTTATCGGCGAATAACTGTGTGACAACCACCTTTGCGGGTCGCCGTGCCCAAGAATCGACTACCCGACCTCCAGCAGCCCCCGCCTTCTCCCAATGTGCGGAAACCCGAGCCCCACCCGTCCGAAGGCACGACAGTGTTATAGAACTCGGTAAAACCTCGCCGCCCGTCAGATTCGAACCAGCGCCACCCGTATTCGATCTTCACCCGGATACCAAACCATAAATATTGGAAGTGGGGATTGAACCTTTGATCACATAGGTGAAACAAAAGTCACTCCATCACTATGGATGGATAAAGCCTTTTAACTTATATACCCTACAAAAGACAAGTCAAGGGAGATTACAAAATTTTAGGAGAGGCGGTCAAGATTTACACGTGAATATAACACTAAATATTTTTTTAAGGGTAGCACTCGCCCCTCTAGTTAAGCACTAGGTCTGCCCATGGCCACCCTATATTACAAAAAATCATTTATCTATAAATACTACAACTTCTTTCTAAAAATATTTCCATTATAAAATTATAAAAATTAATTTCCCTCCTAGAACTTCCCTCAAACATTTCATTCAAAAACTCCCCCCAAATATTTCATCCAAAAACTACCTCTAAAATGAAACTCTCAATTAAAAAATTACATGATTATTTAACAAAAAGATACAAAATAAATAAAATTGTCAATTTTCATTTCATTATTTATGTTAATTTTTTTAAAAACTTATATATATTTGTCGATGTAACTAGTTTAGGTAAAAATATATAACAAATGCGTCATTTTTACGTTTATGGGTTTATCATGGCATATTAAGTACTAAAGGATTAGACTAAGTTCTAATAGTATAAATGAGCTCAATACCGAAGCGTTACTGATAATGGAAGTACCGGTTCTGAAAAATGGAAAAAATTGGGTATCGCTAAATGCACTAAAAATAATCATTAGGGTACAAGTATATCAAGGTAAATATTGTACCGTAATGAACCGGTGCCGCTCCCGAAAAATGGAAAAAGTGGATACCGGTACAAAATGAACGTATGTGTATTAATGGATCCCAATGGACAACAATAAATTATATATGTCTTAATGGATCATGTTGGGCCTTAGTGAAACATATATATCATCATGGACCATAATGGACCTTAATCGATCATAATGGATAGTAATAGATCATACATGTCTTAATGGGTCATATTGGGCCTTAACATATCAAAATGGACAATAATACATCCTACATGTCTTAATAGACCATATTGGGCCTTATTGGATCACAAGGGGCAATAATAGATTATATAAGTCTTAATGGGTCATATTGGGCCCTAATGGATCAGAATGGATAATAGTTCATGATACATGCCTTAATAGACCATATTTGGCCTTATTGGATCACAATGGGCAATAGTAGATTATACAAGACTTAATGGGTTATATTGGGCCTTAATGGATCACAATGGTCAATAGTAGATTATACAAGCCTTAATGGGTTATATTGGGCCTTAATGGATCACAATGGTCAATAGTAGATCATATATGTCTTAATGGACCATATTAGGCTTTTAAAGGATCATAATGTAGTGTAGTAGATCATGCATACCTTATTGGATCATATTAAGTCTTAATGGATTTCAATGGACAATATTAAATCATACATGTCTTAGTATTGGGCACTAATATATCACAATGGGCAAAGGTAGATCATACATGTATTAATGGTTCATATTGGGCCTTCATGGGTTACAATGGGCAATAATTGATTATATATGTCTTAGTAGACCGTATTGGACCTAAATGGAGCATGATTGGAAATAGTAGATCACACATAGCTTAATGAACCATATTGGACCATAATGGTCAATAGTAGATTATATATGTGTTAATGGACTATATTGGGCTTTATTGGATCACGATGGGCAACAGTAGATTGTATATATCTAAATAGGCCATATTGAGCCTTAATGGATCACAATGGGAGCAATAGTAGATCATACATGTCTTAATGGACCATATTGGGCCTTAATGGATCAGAATGGACAATAATACATCCTACATATCTTAATAGACCATATTGGGCCTTATTTGATCATAATGGGCAATAATAGATTATATAAGTCATAATGGGTCATATTGGGCCTTAATGGATCACTGGGCAATAGTAGATCTTACATGTTTTAATGGACCATATTGTGCCTTAATGGATCACAATGGGCAATCGTAGATTATACATGTCTTAATGGATCACAATGGGCAATCAACTGGCATTGGAAAGGAAGTGAAGATTTGGGCCGGAGGCCAGAGGTCTCAAGTTTGAATTCCATTCCAACCGGGTTTTACAACAAAGCACCATCGAGCGGCGGGTTTCTCTTCGAACTGAAGATGGATAACTTAGGCTAGCCAACGTTATTTGCGATTACATGCGCATAAAATCACATTTTGTCATTAGGTTACCCCAAGTAGATTTTATTCGTTGTGCATCTTACAAAAAAAAGGCCTATAGATTTGACCATTTATATTATTAGTGTTGGTGTGTGACAAGCTAAATACCAAGGTTTTCAGAACCGGACCGGACGTCGAACCGGACCCCCGGCCGGTTCACCGGTTCGACCGGTCCGACCGGTTCGACGAACCGGCCCAAAAAACAAAAAAAATTAAAAAAAATTAAAAAAAAATTAAAAAATCCGGTCCGACCGGTCCGGTTTCCGGTCCGACCGGCCGGTTTTCCGGTCCGACCGGCCGGTTCACCGGTTCAACCCCGGTTCGCTGCAAAAACGGTCCGACTACCCGAACCGGACCGGTCCAGGCCCCGGAGCCCGGTCCGACCGGTCCGACCGGCCGGTCCGGTCTTCAAAACAATGCTAAATACCACCCACAAAATTAATTCCCGCTTTCTATTTCACTCTCCCTCTACAGTCTCTCTCAAAATATTTGAACTCCAAAACCCCCACTTTCAATTTCTCTTTTCTCTAAAATCCCTAATACCCTAATACCCTTTAATCAACGCAAAGACAACATCAATCAAGTAGCTCCTCCTAACGATGATAGTGTACCGATTCGATTGTAGCTAGGGTTTTCACGAAATTCAGGCCTAAGAAAATTCAATCCAATTTTGGGTTTCGGCGAACCGAGGCGACCCGATCGCACCTGGAACTTTCATTCCTGAACAAATCGGCAAAAATAAGGTACAACCTCACAACACTAATGCTGCCATGGTAATCTATCTCTCTGTCATTACTTCTTTTGAATCTATAATTTATTGTATTAGTAGGTTTAGAATATTAAAAGATTATAGATTAATAATTACACATATGTTTCGACTTATTATTATTATTATTATTATTATTATTATTATTATTATTATTATTATTATTATTATTATTTGGTTAATTTTGTTTTGTGAGTGTTAAACTGTCTTTTTGTACCTAGTTTATGTTGTTGTTGGTGAATTCATATCATTGATATAAATCCGCTGAACTAATTATATATATTATATATATATATATATACAAATTGCAAAACTTGTATCCGGTTGGTGGTCTGTTGGTTCGGTGCGCACGGACGCACGTGACAACATTGATGAACCCGGTCCCGTTGTCGGAGAAGGAGCCCTATCTTTTCATCTGATTCAGGCAAACACAACCATCTTAGGGGTCAGGTACTTCTCTTTGTAGTTCCGATTGTATGTAGAAGATGGAGTTTTGTTGTGAGGTCTTTGAGTGGGAATAGGATTTGTATTTAGCTGTTATGTTTGTGGGCTTTGTAATGGGTTTTGTAATCAGAGGTTATGAGATACGAGTAATACTGTTATAATAAGATGAGGTCTTCGACCCTTCGTATTACCCAGAATAGGAAATCGGAAATACAAGCGAAATAATGTAAAAAACTAAAAACTATTTAAACGATCGACAATCAGTCCCTTACATTCAATCTGCGTGATGTATTGTATTTTGTGAGCCTTGGAATACAAATGAAAGATCATAATGAAGAGTTTGGGATATGTGAGCTTTTGTAGGAATACAAATTATTAATAGGTGGGATGTGACCTGTAATCAAATAGAGAACTCGAGTTCCCCCTTTTGCTAATTTACTTCTAAATTCATGAGATCTTTATACGTTGTTGTCATTTAGGGGTCTTGGAATATCAACTATTAATGATGACGATCGATGTGCTGTGGTGGAAGATACGGGATATAATTTCCTAGGCGTATTCCTTGCGCAAAGGTTCCTGAGTTAGAGATATATTCGACGGCTCTTCAATCCTAACAGTATCAAATTTGAGCTTCCTTTGTTTGATTTCGATTTAACAAGGCTTCATTTTGAATTTTTAGACTATGCACCTGGAATTTCGTTTTTTATTTTGCTGCAGTGTGTACTTCCACTTCCAGACATGCTATTTCTATCTATTGTAGCTATTCAATTTCTCTCAACAACATGAAAAGAGTGTGTTTAGTTCTTATTGTGAGAATCATTTGTGTGTTGGACAAATGCACTTGGGACAAAAAAACAAAATCCATACTAATGTATATTTCCATGGTTTATTAATATGCCATATGTGGTTCTTTTTTGCCTTGCCAATTGTCGTCGCAACGCGCAGTTCGCACAAAAATCCTTTTACTTCGCAGTCAACAACGTCTTAGGCAGAAAAACGCATACTAATGTCATCATTGTGTTAGGTCTAAAAAAGTCGCAAACACAATGTTGTCGCAGCAACGCGCGACATTGGGTAAATTGTAATACGTGTAATAAAGCTAGGTTGTCATCATAACGCGCAACGCGGTTCTGTAGCTCTGTTTCCATCGGGCCAAATATGAGTATCCGGTCGCCCCCGCCGCAGCAATGCGCGGTGGGTATAACACTAGTTTAGAACAAATTTGAAGTATAGATTTTTGGTATTATTTATAGTCCAATTTGTTATTTTGCTATTGGTGAATTCATATCGCTGTTGTTGTTGTGAGGTTGACCTAACACTAGCTTTGTGTGTTTGGGTTTAGTCTAAACACGTTAGGATTAGTTTTGGATTGAACCTGTAAATACGTTTAGCTACACGGTTCGTGCTTGGGTCAGCTAACGGGGTCGCAGATGTCCCATATAAGCCTCTATTTTTACTATTTCCATTGGTGCAAATTTTTGCAGTTGACATGCTTATTGGCTGAAGTAGGACTGAACATACAAGAAGCATATGTATTTTCGACTGTAGATCACTACTCATTAGACGTCTTTGTTGTTGATGGTTGGCCATATGAGGTATCATCTTCTACTAATTTAAAATGTCCTACATATGCAGTTGGTTAACATGATGGATTAAATAGTGTCAACTTACATAAGTTAAACAAGCCGAGCTCGAGCCTAGTTAAGCTCGGAGTCGGGTCGGCTCGGTTGTTTGCACGCCTACGTTTATCAAATGCTAATTGATTGTATCAATAAGATGTTCACTGCAGATTATATTTATTCACCTTTAGTGATAGTTTCTGAATCATGGTTAGTTACAAATCTAACAGTTATGCATTTTCTATGATGCTCCTGACATGGTAAGGGGTCAAATGAACTTCAAAAGACTGACACTCACTGGTATTAATATTGATATCAACAGAGTTCCAAGCAAGAATACCCTTGTTACTGCATTGGAAGCTGCTGGTACGTATCAAGTTTAGTTTCGTGGATATGGAAGCACACAAGTTGATATGGAAATGAAAGCATACAAGTTAACAGAGATGAGGCTGGAAAGTTATGGCCTGTTTGATCCACATCATGTAAGTCTATTTTGTTCTTTTAATAGGTTTATTTTTTTATATATAACAAGCTATTAAGAATAACAAATTGACACACATGATTATATTTTTTTCCTGCGTTTTTTTTAAATAAAGTTTCGATTACCACCAGCGCCCTCCAAACAATGTAGGCGTTTGTGACTATGTTTCGCTTTTCTTATATACTTATGTTGGTGCTGACACAGGTTACATAATACAGAGTTTACCTTCGCCTCCTAATACAATGTCCTGATTATGTGGATTCTGGAACTTGTAGTGAGGTATGGAGTATTGTGGTTCGCTTTTATGGTTTGAAGAACGATGTGGAAGGTACGCCATTTCTAGAAAAAAACAACCCCACTTTCATTTTCAATCATATCTAACCCCCCCCCCCCCAAAAAAATGTTTTTGATCTTGAAAAGATATGACCTTTTACTGTTTTTAATGCTGTGAATAAAACTATCGGTTTTCAAGTAAGTGAATCAAACCAAACTAGAAACGAATTTGTACTTGCGCAATGCGTGTCAGTCAAAACAACTAGTTTGTTATATATCTTTTTAGTAACTATAGATAAATGGATAACTCACTTCTTTTCTCTCTCTTTTTTTCTTTTTTTATTTAGGAGCAAAATGATATTGTGATAGGAGTAGCAAATTTTGTGGTTTGGCATCAAGATGGAGATGATTCTAGAGGTATCAGCCATCAGGTGCTATATTAAAATCTCATTAATAGTATGCTTGATGGTTA
Organism: Ambrosia x helenae; assembly: GCA_030844895.1. Classification (NCBI taxonomy): domain Eukaryota; kingdom Viridiplantae; phylum Streptophyta; class Magnoliopsida; order Asterales; family Asteraceae; genus Ambrosia; species Ambrosia x helenae. The sequence goes on from CM061231.1 coordinate 26,744,889, forward strand.
CAACTACCCGGGCATGGAAAATTTATTGAAGGATTTAAATCGTTGCATTGGAAAGAAGGCATGTCATGGGTAAATGAGATCGCATCATTGGACTATGTAAGAAAAACTATTTCATGAAAAATGTATCCCTGTGATGTTATCAGTTGGGTATGTCATGTAATTTATTTGCTTTTTTCTAATTATTATGCCAAGGCACTCGCGGTAAGAGCATCAAGTGCAAAGGGTCAAAGGGTTGAAACAAAGAGCTGCAAATATTGATTGGTTTAAACATGGTGATAATAATCTGCTACTTGATAGTCTCTCAGGTACATTATCCTCTCTTTTTCAACATCTTTATATATAAAACTTAGGATGGACAAACTTATAGTTTGTATTTTGGGAATGTTTATCACTATTTGACTATTGTGTTGACTTTTGCTACTTGCAGAACTTTTAAGGGGTAGGTTCACAACTTGCTACTGAACAGGTTGGTTCTGCTGTTTGCATATGTGATGGCAACAAACGAAACTGAAAAGTGGAAATCTCCAAAATCTTTGAAGTGCCAGTCGACGGGTATAGATCGCGTTTTAAGAGCATAGAAAGGAATATATGGGAAACTACCGATGTAAAGCAGCTGCTCCAGGATATACATACATTAGCACCATTATGCCAATAATTGGAGTGGTGGGTTTGCTGCAGTTGCAAGTTTTGCTAGAAGTGATGCAGGTTCTATTGCAGTTGCTGCATTATTTGTAGATAAGTTTTGATTAGTTCATAAATTATGTGTACATTTAATTTCTTTGTAACTTTTGTAAATAGGTTTTGATTAGAAGTTTATGTATTTAGTATTTAAATTAAAACTTATGTATGGATTTTGAGTTATTATTGTTAATATCATTTGTTTTTTAGGTTTTCTTATATTTACTGTAGTTTTTATTTTACCAAAAATTAAAAATAAAATGGTCAATTACATGGAAAATGGTCACATGGAACCACAATAAAAATGTGTTACTAAAAGTTAGTCAATAGTCACACATAGAATTACATTATTTCATGTGGCTTTACATATACACTAGCCACACCATCGTCAGTTTGTTTTTGTTGTGTGGCGTAATGATAACAAACGTCTTGGAAAAAACATTATGTGTGGCCAAATGTTAGACAATAGTCACAATTAAAATTACTATACTTTATGTGGCTTTACATGCACATTAGCCACACAAGTGTCACCTTTTTTTTGTGTGATGTGATGATAACAAATGTCATGGGAAAAAAATATGTGTGACAAAAGGTTAGTCAATAGCCACACTTAAAATTAATAAATTGTTTTGTGTGTCTAGAAATAGTTTTTAGCCACACTTACAGTACATTCATGTGACTATAGAATAGAACCAACCACACTTACAAGAAATTCATGTGGCCAGTACTATCTTTTAGCCACACTTAATAGACAAAATGCTTGATTACAACAACCTTTTTACCACACTTTTTTTTAATTGATGTGGCTAAAATAAACTTTTTAGTAAATTCATGTGACTATATAAGGAAAATCGTCACACTTAAAGTAATTTCATGTGACCATTGCTACCCTTTAGCCACACTTAACCAGGGAATGCTTGATCCTGGCAATATATGCTGGTACCCTATAGCTACACTTTTTGGTAGCTATGGTCACTAAATGAGAATGTGGTTGTATGATACCTACGATGACTCGACCTTTAGTCACACTTGACCTGAAAAAAATATGTGTGGCGAAAGGCATATGGTCACACTTTTCAGGTGTGGCTAAAGCCTATTTTTCACGTAGTGTGTTGCCATTCTTACAGTGGTTGCCAGTTGCCACTGCAACCTACTTTTATTCCTTCAAGAAAACCAGCTTGTGAAGCGCATACAGCGTGTGTTCAAAGGTGCTTATCATCGGGTGTGCTTCAGGCGAAAGCAGTTCAAGATTCGCTTTCGATTCTTGTTCTTGATGAGGTGAGGATCTCTTGCAAATGTTTTGTTTTTTTTGTCACACCCTCAAATTTCCACCTGCGGAGTTCTACCGCGAGACGTGTGACACACCAGGATCCAAGTCAACGGTCACAATAAACGACGTCTAAATGTGAAAACATACGTAAACAAGAACCATGCATAAGTTTAAAACCAACATTCAAACAGTGCGGAAGCATTTAAAGTTTACAAAAGTCATGCATAAGTAAACATAAGTTCAAAAGTTCATGATTCCAAAACGTGCGAATGAGACCCTAGACGCGAGACGACTCCAGTGCGACCTCGTGCGCCTATCAGACAGCTGCTACCTTAGCGACCTGAGAAAACATGCTAAAAGAGTCAACATATAATGCTGGTGAGTTCACAGGTTTTTAATTAAACGTTTAAAGTGTTCCTTCGAAAACCGTTACCATCACAATTACTACTATGCTTATGAGAACGCCAGCCAGGCGCAGACTGAGATACTCATACGGGTGAAACCATTACTGACTGAGCCGTGTGTTACCCTTAGTTCCTATGGGCTACCGTCATCGCCGGTAGACCTTGTTTTGTTAGAGACAATATGCACTCGCCCGGTCTAACCGTCGAGTGGGGTTTGTCAGTTCCCAATAGCGCTATCCATATTTCCCCGCCATATACCCATGTTAGTGGTTTCAAGGGATTTTCGATGAACCGTATAGTACGATAAGTGAGCCATAGTATAACGTGATAAAGAATCATGAGCCATAAGCGTTTAACAAGTCATAAGTCATAAAAGAGTTTTAAGCATGTTTCTCCCCCGAAAACATAAACAGTAAAATGTGGGGCCGTGAACTCACCTTAAGTTGCGTATTCCGTTTAAGAGTAAGCCGTATGCGTGATATGAGTAAACCGTCTGTAAGATATGATAGCCCCAACTATTGGCGACCTTGTAATCAAGAGGTGATGATGGAATAAGCTTGAAAATGGTGGTTTTGATGCAAAAACGAGTTCCAGAGGGTGTTTGTGTGTTGGGTTATGTTATGGGACGGCTAGGGTTGCACAAATGATGTTTTGGAGGTCAAGGGTGGTATTTATAGGCGTTTTTAGTCGTTCAGCACGTATCATGCGAGTATGCAGTCTTACACGCGATTAGGGAGTCTAATCGCATGACTGTTCATGCGATTGGGGCCTAATCGCATGAACAGTTATGCGATTAGCCCCTACTCGCCAATAATATCCTCCCACTCGCCCCTATTCATGCGATTAGGCTATCCCACACAAGCCTAATCGCCTATAGCCCCTGTGTTCGTGTGTTTTGCGCGTTAAACCCCGTTTTAACACATGTTAGCACATATTCACATACCGACAAGTCACATAATGATTGTAAACATATAATGCATGATAAATAACACGTTCCCGCCCGATCACCAATTCCCGGGACCCGAGACTTGTGTATGTTAAAACCCTAATGATGTGCGACTCGACTCGACCGACCTTGTTATGTGTAACGTATGCGCGACTCGCTAAGGTAGACTTACTAAGTTTTCAAAAGTTAGTTACCGAAAGTTGCCGGGTGTCACATTTTTCATGTGGTTTTGTATTGTTGTTTAGTAATGTTTACAAATCATTCAACTGAACCGTTGTGGCTGTACTGCTTTATTTAGGTGTGATTTGGTTGTGATTATTGTAACTATAAGCGATGGACCAAACCAGGGACTGAACTGGATGAAGGCTGATTTAGGACTACTAACATGTGACAATGAGCTGTGGTGGCGACGGGTGATGATCTGGGAGGTGACAATGCCGATTATGGAAAAACCAGTGCAAGCGCGCGTATTGAGTTTCTAATAGCTTTAAACGGCCAAGGAAGACAATGGGTCAATGGAAGAACAAAAGGTTAAATCAATCCAAGGGACCGAGGTAAGTCCAGTTGTTGATTGGCAAATAAGTAAATGCGTAAAATTTGTATATATTACTCGATTCAATGAATTGAAGACCGGTTAATGATGATTTAACTGATCATTTTAAGATGTAGTTATAATGGAGTTTAAATCTAATCAGTCGATTTAATACTTTACGTGGTTAAATCAAATCTAAGTTTAAAGTCATAATATTATGTGGTGTATGTATAATTACTGTTGTAAAGCAGTTAGAAGTTTTATAGCAACTTGTTAGAAATCATAGATTGTAAAATGAACATAGTTATGTTTTGTAAGTACTTAGTAGAACATTGTTTAGTAATGCAATGAAAATTTCAAATAATGCCATTAGTTTCATGATGCTTATATACATAAACATAAGGTAAGTCATAACATTCATATTGATTTGCAAACTGTTGTGTTAATAAATAGTTCTGGGAGTTTTTACTTACAATAGCACTATTATTGTTTTGACTATGGCTGTATCTGTGGCTATCAATGGTGTTTTGATCACCCATGTGTTCTAGGATGCTAAAAAGGTTTGTAATTCTTGTCGTAGCGATGCGCTATGATTTTTGTAAAATAATTGGTCGGCCTCGACTAATGTATTAATTTTATTGTTGTCTCAGGTTGGGGGAGGATCGGATCATTACGGGGATGAGGACATGGATGTCGTTCACGAAGAATGGCCAACACTACGAAATTTATTTTCAAATGATCGAAACTTGTTTGAAGGCAATGTAATGTCGATACAATATTTTTGTAAACGTTAAACGTTGTCTTGGATTAGTTTGTAATTTGATAAATATGGATTATATAATGAAATGATGTTTTTGTTATTAGTTTGCTAATTATTTTGCATATAATAAAATGGAAATAAATCCAAAAGGGTAAATATGTAATTTTACAGGAATTTTTTTTAGATAAAAAAATTATGACACGCAAAGAACGTCATAAAATTCTGTCATAAAAATGTGTCATTAAAAAGTGTCATAACGAGTGTCAATAAATGTTGTCATAAATGTGTGTCATAAACAGATGACACGCGAAAATATGTCATGTTAAATTTATGACACCGCCATCCTTGACATTCTTTTTCCTGTCATCAGACCCCTTTCTTGACACGCAATGCGTGTCAAGAAAGGGCTTTTTTCTAGTAGTGCCGTATGTTCAGCATGATACCAATGTACCTGTTCGAGACAATATGCACCCGCCCGGCCCTCCAAGCCGACGAGTGGGGCAGGTCACGCCCAATAGATCTATCCACATTTCCCCCGTTGTGCAACCCCGCACATTCATGGTTTCCCCCGGGACTTTCCAAAAGATCGTATAGCCCGTTTTATCACATTCGTCCAATATAAACCCAGGTTCGACCCTGGATCCCTCCTTCGCACCTTCGACTGGTCGAAGGAGGCCAGGTTCGCCCCTGTTGTATAATTTTTCCTAAAAACGCTTCAAACACATTCAAAACGACCCGAAACATCATCAAACACAGCAGTCAAGCATGGATAACTTATCCCTACAAAACCCCACCGATTTCCCCCGATAATACGTCCGTTTCAGCCCTTTCCCAAAATGGTAAAGATTATGGAAACATCACTTTCATGCATGGATTATTTACCCAATTTGGAAACTTTTGAAATCGATTCATGTTTAGCTTAAAATACTCAGTTTGTCGATTATCCGATCTTTCCTATTCATTCTATTGATCATAAATATTCATACATCAAGTATTAATCCAATAAAACCCCCAAATATCAATATATCCAATCCTAACCCTAGACAAAAATATTCCAACATTAATAACAATCCTATATCATGTTTCTATCATAGATATAGCAGCAAATCATTGAACAATACATAACACCACATAATACACAATTTACACATGTTATTCATCATGAAAACCTATGTTAAATGATCATGTTTTGATTTAGAAAGATGTTTAAAAGGTTTTTAATCATAAAACACCCTTAGAACAGATCCAGACAATTAGGGTTAGATGAAAACGAATTAAAATGCTTTTAAAAAGGTTTAGGATTATGAACACACCTTGGATTCTTGTTTAGAGGTTGTAGATGGGTTAGATTATGAAAAAGAAGAGCAAAAACACCTTCCTTAGTGTTTAAGATCGTTTGAGAGCGTTTTGGGACGGTTAGGGTTTGTGAAATGATGAAAAATGACAAAGGTTGGTATTTATACTAATTCTCCTTCGCCCCAATTCATTGGTCGAAGGTGGTCTCCCTCGCCCCTTTAACAGGGTCGAATGAGCCCTGTTTGGTCGAAGGGAATTCCTTAAATTCCACTTCCCTGGTTCGCCCACTTACAAGGGTCGAAGCAGACACTTCCCTCTCCTTCGACCACTCGAAGTGGTCGAACCAGAACCCCTTTTTAACTAGTTCTCCGTTTGTCGTGTTTAACGCATTCTAACACATCTTAACACATAAGCATGCATCCTTAGTCTATATTTAACACATTTAAGCACAGATAATCATTTACACATCATTTAAACACATCTAAGTATATAATCCACCACACGGCCCATAATCTACACATATACTTAATTAGTTCATGTAATGTCACCAACAACGGAACCCGGTACTAGTGTATTACCAAAACGACTCCCAATGATCCTCCAGATCATTGTACCCTGGACAATCCTAACTTGACCCGACTCAACTAACCCAGTTAAGTTTGTTTATAACGTTTCTCGCTAAGGTAGACTTAGATGTTACTAATATGTTTAAGCCGAACATGCCGGGTGTCACATCATCCCCACGTTGAAAGAATTTTCGTCCCGAAAATTGCGCAAAGCCCAAAAAGAAAGAAATGAAAAGAACAGAACGAAAAGAAACTTACCGGATGTCACACATATATTGTTCATAATTGTTCTTAAAGATCTCATATGGTTTGGTATTAAAGAGTGGCTTGTTATGTTAATATGATTTGATCGAGTAAGGAGCCAAATCTCAGTACGGATTCTGGATATGGATCTGAAATAATTATGGAGCATTTAATTTTGGATTATTAGTTTCCTAAGTTTGTGCCACATATTTGGAAAGGTAGTAAATATCCTTGAATGCATTAATTATTGGTTGACCAAGAAACTTAGGCGCCAAGCATAATTTTTTCAAAAATTATAAAGGAGTCGGGTTTATAATAATTCATGTTTCTTTTATTACTTCTTTTTGTCATATTTATTTTTAAGTTAGCGTATTTAATATTTACGTTTTTTAAGACTACTCGATAAGCTTTTTCTACTGCATTGTATATACTCTTTGAATATGAAAATGCAAATGAGACAAATGTTATTGTTTTGGGGCACACCAATGTCAAATGTAATGTTGTAATTGCTTAGGTACATGTTTTTTAAATCTTTAAATTTTTATAATTCAGTGTTTTCTTTATCTTTAAATTGATATTGTAAATTGTTTATTCGTGTTTTTGTTTACCAGCTTATTGACTGATTATATGCATTCGTGTGTTAGAGTTTCGATTTATAAACCGAATTTTGGATCATCAGGAGCAGGGCGGACTTTTAATAAAAAAGTTGTTGAAGCTATGTCGTCAATAATATGGGGTAATGATATGTACCCAAGAGTTTATTCTTTTGTATTAATTATATTGACTGTCAATCAATTAAAATAATTAATGTGATTTAGGTTAACCATAATAGGTGGAGTAATTTTAGGACAAAATTTAAATTTCAAATACTAATTTGCACTACATAATTAATGCTTTATCATAATTTACGCTTTCTATATTCATACTAAAATTTAAACTTTCCATAATACAAATATATAAGGAAAAAAACACTTATATTATAAGTGTATACTAAATTAAATAGATTTTGTTACATAAAAATATGTTAATTTATATATTTAGTTTACATTTTTATAAACTACCATGTTTGATATATAACATCAATACATATATATTTAGATGTAAAAGACGTATTTATAATATGTAAACAACTAACAAACCAATCATTTTTATAATACGTTTGAATTTCGTAAGGCATAATTATTACTCGTAGAAATGAATAAACAAAAAAAGCCACATTTGGTATATTTTATTTTTGAATTTCAAAACTTATAAATCTTTTACACAAAAATACTAAACACATAATGGAAACTTACCAATTTTACTTATACGACTTTAATAATCAATCAAGATTTGATCCTGAAAACTATATTAAGCGTTTAATGATTTGTTAATATTTGAATATTAATTCACATTTATTCTTTTGTATTAATTATATTGACTGTCAATCAATTAAAATAATTAATGTAATTTAGGTTAACCATAATAGGTGGAGTAATTTAGGACAATATTTAAATTTCAAATATTAATTTGCACTACATAATTAATGCTTTATCATAATTTACGGTTTCTATATTCATACTAAACTTTAAACTTTCCATAATACAAATATATAAGGAAAAAAATCACTTATATTATAATTGTATACTAAATTAAATAGATTTTGTTACAGAAAAGTATGTTAATTTATATATTTAGTTTACATTTTATAAACTACCATGTTTGATATATAACATCAATCCATATATATTTAGATGTAAAAGACGTATTTATAATATGTAAACAACTAACAAACCAATCATTTTTATAATACGTTTGAATTTCGTAAGTCATAATTATTACTTGTAAAAATGTTTAAACAAAAAAACCACATTTAGTATATCTTATTTTTGAATTTCAAAATTTATAAATCTTTTACACCAAAATACTAAACACATAATGGAAACTTACCAATTTTACTTATACGACTTTAATAATTAATCAATACTAATTTATCAGTTAATTTTGTATATTATACTGTTCTAACTAGTCATAAATGCTATTTAAAATATGATGACAATAACTTCGCTAATTTCAATCAATTTTCATTGATTGACGTCTTAATACATGCCTTCCATTTTTGCACTTCATCTATATAGACAGTTTTATCAAATCCATCTCAGTTGCTCTACACAGAATTACTTGATTGTGCAACAGCATTCCAACTAATACTAAAACTAATATTATGGTTTTTAAACCCATTTATATCTTATTGACCGAATTGAATTTTTCTATTACTATTTTACAAATATATTACTAATTACTAATAATTACTAATACTAATGAAATTGAATTTGAATTGGTAAGTCAATTTGAAATATAAATAATTTAATGAGACAAAAAAATGGTAATAAATTTAGGTTTACTATATTTGTTTTACTATAATAACTCTTATTAAATTTATTACCATTTTTTTGTCTCATTAAATTATTTTACGAAATTATGTCTCATTAAATTTATTAAATTTAACTCTAATTTCAGCTTACCATAATTTAATGAGACAAAATTAAATTTAATACGAAATTATTGTTGGTAATTATGAATCAATTTAATTCATAATTATGAATCAATTTAATTCCTATTTATGAATTAATTTAATCAATCTTTTATTATGTATGATTGATTATAAATCAATTTATAATCAATAAGTTAGACTTACCATAACTTAATGAAACGAATTTAATTTTAATACGAAATTATTTTTGGTAATTAGTAATCAATTTAATCCGTAAGATGGAACATCAATTTAATCCATAATTATATATAATTTTAATCAATTTTTTATTATGTATGATTGATTATAAATCAATTAAATCTGTAATTTCGACTTACCATAATTTATTTATCAAATTTATGTATGATTGATTATGAATCAATTTTACTATTTTTTTATTAATGATTCATTATGAATCAATTTAATCCATAATTTAAATACAATAAAGCATTCAGTTGTATATTATTCAAAATATTGAATCGATTAGGAGTAGAAATATTAACTCAATGAATATTCTAGACAACCATTTTAAACATATATCTATGTATACAAATTTTAAGAATCGATTAACAACTAAAGTTTTTTTTTTAATTTTAACACTTATTATACAAATCTTTTATTCTAAAAAAGTATGTTATGAATGTGTAGTTATCTAATTGTTATGAATTGATACTTAACTAAGTATAGAGTGTAACTTGCGAAAGAAGGTTTTGTGTTTTGAAATTAGATTTCTAAAATTGAATGAATTTTACACAATTATGGCATAATTGGTCATCAATTTATAGAGTAAATTAGATTTCTAAATGTAGCGAAGATTGATTGACTGATTGATTGATAAACCAATATTTACCCAAATTTTCGCAACCATTAACTTCAATAGTTATTTAATCTCATATTTTTACGAATTCTGATTGGTGTTCATTGCAATTAATAAGATTTATTCAATTTGAAATGCGAATGTTTTTAATATAATTGATTTGAATTACTGATTACGATTTTAAGGTTATTTATTAAGATTTTTAATCTCATTTATTTATATTACTATTTTTACGAATTCTGATTGGTCTCCATTGCAATTAATAATATTTATTCATTTTTAATGTTATTTATTAAGAGTTTTAATGTTATTTATTGACATTAATAATAGGGTGGGGTTCGTGTAGAAAGTGGTGTTTTCTTAAGAAGTGTAGGAAGTGTTTTAGGCCATTGGATTAAATTATTAATGGTCTAGATTAAATGAGTGGCATAATTGTAATTAGTGTTTTATAATTATTATTTTATTAGCACTTGTAGGGGTATATTAGTAAATGCTCATGTTTTAAAGAGAAAAAAAAACAAACAATAAAAGGAAAATCAGAGACTTCCTTTTAAAACTTCCTTCATTAATTATACCTTCTCTCCTTAAAATCATTTGCTAAAAGAAAAATCAGAGAACCAAGAATCATGGTGAAAAAGATAAACAATTTGTGAAACCTACAAATGTAATATATTCATAAACCCTTACGTTCTTCATTCATCTAAAAAAGGTTGTGGTGTTTTATTCTTATTTGAAGGTAAAAAGATGAAGGGTCATTCAAGTATATCGCCGATTGAAGTCGTGTCAACCGAAAAGGTTAAACAACCGTTAATGGCGTCCAGTAAAAGAGATAAACAGCCATGTGGTGTTTTTAGTCCAAGTTTTATTTTTACGATTTGTATAAAAATTGAGTAAACGTGGTGGTGTCTTGTAAAATGGTCGATTAGGTTGTATAGCACCGATTGGGTTTGTTGTAAGATGGTTTGTGGTGTTTTGGGTTTATATTATAGTGTTTGTGTTTTAGGGGTTGTATTTGTGTTTTATAATTATTATTTTATTAGCACCGATTGGGTTTATTTATTGACATTAATAATAGGGTGGGGTTCGTGTAGAAAGTGGTGTTTTCTTAAGAAGTGTAGGAAGTGTTTTAGGCCATTGGATTAAATTATTAATGGTCTAGATTAAATGAGTGGCATAATTGTAATTAGTGTTTTATAATTATTATTTTATTAGCACTTGTAGGGGTATATTAGTAAATGCTCATGTTTTAAAGAGAAAAAAAACAAACAATAAAAGGAAAATCAGAGACTTCCTTTTAAAACTTCCTTCATTAATTATACCTTCTCTCCTTAAAATCATTTGCTAAAAGAAAAATCAGAGAACCAAGAATCATGGTGAAAAAGATAAACAATTTGTGAAACCTACAAATGTAATATATTCATAAACCCTTACGTTCTTCATTCATCTAAAAAAGGTTGTGGTGTTTTATTCTTATTTGAAGGTAAAAAGATGAAGGGTCATTCAAGTATATCGCTGATTGAAGTCGTGTCAACCGAAAAGGTTAAACAACCGTTAATGGCGTCCAGTAAAAGAGGTAAACAGCCATGTGGTGTTTTTAGTCCAAGTTTTATTTTTACGATTTGTATAAAAATTGAGTAAACGTGGTGGTGTCTTGTAAAATGGTCGATTAGGTTGTATAGCACCGATTGGGTTTGTTGTAAGATGGTTTGTGGTGTTTTGGGTTTATATTATAGTGTTTGTGTTTTAGGGGTTGTATTTGCAGGTTACTGGATGTTCTTGTTGGTGTGTTTTAAGTTCATGGACATTCAAACAATAGTGTTTTAAGTTCATGTGATATTTCGATAAAACACTACGAATATGAATATGGATTTGGACGTTCATACAATAGTGTTTTAATTCTGGACGTTCAAACAATAGTGTTTTAAGTTCATGTGATATTTTGATAAAACACTGCGAATATGAATCTGGATCTGGACGTGAATGGAGTGAATTAATCGTGAGAAAGGAAGGCAAATATATGAATATTGTTGGAAAGTTGATTATGCATGTGTTATCAAATCCATAATATTAGGCAAAATTGGTAACTAACCATAACTATGTAATTAATAACCATAAGTATGTAACTAATATTGTAAAATTGTTTTATATTAAAAAATAAAACACAATTTGTTAATTACCAAGATACCCTTTTCTATTAAAATTATTAATGCTACGTGTCATTATTGTGTGGCTTCTTACACTTCTTAGACAAATCTCACTTTCTACACAACTCTTAACCTTAATAATAATTGCAAGAATTTAATGGTATTTAGTAAAAAAATTTAATCTCATTTATATATTATTAATTTTATGAATTTATGTTTAATATTATTGACCGAAATTAATTTTTTATATTATGACTTTCTGTAATCAGTTTTCATTAAAACATAATCATCAAAATCATTTTAATAGTAATTTGCTAATTTTAAGATGTCAATAATAATTTGTCGATAATTGGTAAGGTAATTTCAAATGCGGATGTTTTTAATGTAATTGTTTTGAATTATTGATTACAATTTTGAGGTTACTTATTAACATTTTTAATCTCATTTATTTATATTACTATTTTTACAAATTTATTTTTAATATTACTGACCCAATTTAATTTTTCTATTATTTTTAATATTATTGACCCAATTTAATTAATTACATTTTTTGAGGTTACTTATTAACATTTTTAATCTCATTTAGTATTGATTTTCACCGTGGTTTTAGCTTGATTTTAGGTCATTGGTTATGAGTCAAACCGTCAAAACAGTTTAGGGTCTTCTGGATATATTACCTTAAATTCTTGATGATAATACAATTATAATGCCAAATGTCTTTCTTTTCCTCACCAGAGTTGTTTTTGACAAATTTCACTGTTTTGTTATTCAAATGGTTCAGGGATCCTATAAGTGGACATAAATTCTTTTCAAAGCCACGAGTTTCAAATCGTCTTGGCATGTCAAATCGTGTTATAGAAGCTAAAATAATTCAGGGAGTAACATTGGAATGCGAACTTTTTTCCAAAGAATTAGGCTGTCCCCATCTGATAAGAAGATTCCTTTCAAATTTAACAGAAGACAATTCTCTCTTACTTTATGTTTCGCAATGACAATAAATAAGAGTCAAGGACAAACCCTATTTAGGGTAGGTCTGTATTTGAAAGATCCTGTTTTTACACATGGGCAGTTTTATGTCGCTGCCAAGTGACAAAAGTAGAGATGGCCTGAAGATACTAATATTGGGCAAAGATGACAGCGTTAATAATAAATAGCAAATGTTGTCTATAAAAAAATATTTTGAAGTTTGTGAATAAGTATGCGATCATATTTTGCATAAATTGTTTAATTTTTTTTTATAATTTTTGGGTTGTATGATTTGTTAAACTACATTTATTTACTTTGAATTTAATCTTCATTTGTATGTCGGTACAATAAATATATGTTTATTCATTTCATTATTTGTTTTTAAATCACGTCAACTCAAACATTTGTTGATCCATATATATGTTATTGGGTAACATTAAACTTTTTTATGATAATATACAATCAACCAAAATTCACACGAATTGTATTACGTAATTTTCAATAAATAAATTTGCATACTACAATCTTTATAGAATTTTTTTCATTTGACATGGATATGTACCGCGTGTACACGCGTGGCTCTAACCTAGTATATATATATATATATATATATATATATATATATATATATAGGGTTGGGTTAAAATGAGAACTCAAGTGAGTTGTGAGAACTAGAGAACCCTTATGGACCATTGATCTTGATGAACCAATGGTTGAGATTAAAAATTATGTGTTTTGTCTTTACTTGATTAAGGAGTATTTTTTTTTTAATATGTTAAAGTACAATTAAAGGTATTTAGGTAAAACCTCATGAGAGAGAAGACTTAATATAATATTATGTTATTTTTTATTTCATTATTAAAAACAATCTTATTTATTAAACTTTATTTTATTATTTTAATTAAATTAATTTACTGTTTTTTTTAATATTTTAAAAACAAAAAAAAAAAAAAACGTCCAGTTTTTGTCCTCTATCCCCCATTTTTACACTGGTGTAATTTTACACCAGTGTAAATCTGCCATACACACACATTTACTAACAATTACACCCGTGTAAAACCAAACAAAAACATATAATGAGGAGGTTGATTTACACCAATGTAAATCAGCCAGACACAACTTTTCCAAAAAAAAAATAAAAACACTAGTGTAAAAAACCAAAACTAGATAGTGTGCTTTACATTTATATTTACACTGGTGTAATTGATGTTTTGCACCAGTGTTTTTCTTACATCAACAACGACTATACATTATACATTCATATTTACGCTGGTGTAAACTGATGTTTACACCAGTATTTTCTTACAAAACATACTACACCATTCATCGTCGTCTCCACAGCATCGGCTCGGTAGCCAGGTCGACCAATCTTAACTGCACAATTATTACAATTGATGTTAAACCAGTACAATGAAATGTGAAGTGCTAAAATATTGCATGCTCTTTGTTGAATATAATGCACAAAATGGTTGTTTACAGTTAAGAAAATAATGTCAGCAACAACTAAATGTATTATTAAGCATTTAAGAAAATCAAGCAAGGATAATCAACGCCAGCCTGGACAACCACCAAACACCACCACTTCGTCTGAACCCACCTCCTACCTCGTCTAAAACCACAATTTACACTAGTGTTTTCTTAATAATAATAATAATAATAAATACCTGTACCATCACCGGACCACCGTCACAGTCGAACCACCCTGCACCATCGAACCACCTACCTCCACAGCCACGAACCACCACCCAAGACCACCACCATTCATGAACATAAAACATAAAACATAAATCAGATCAAGAACATATTGATATAAAACATTCATAATAATAATAACAATAATAACAGAAATAGTAAAAATAGTAGTAATAATAATAATAATAATAATAATAATAATAATAATAATAATAATAATACCGTCTTCATCATCGTCATCAACCATTCAACCCCCATCCAAAACCACCATCGTCATCAGCCATCAACCCCCATCCAAACCTGAAAACCCACACTCGAAAACCCTCCATTCACCCTCCCACTTTCAGATCCACCTCCACCACTCGCCATCCCCACGTTCAGGCCCCCTTCGCCGTGCTCCGCCCTGAAACCACCCTCCAAACCACCCCTGAAACCCACCCAAACGTCGAGCCACCGCTGAAAACCACCACACATCGAACCCCCACCATCGATCTGTTCATCGACGCCCACAGCTCCACCGTCTCTGCCATGAAACCACCCTCCACACCCACCACAAATTATTTGTTCTTTGTTTTTTTAGAGAGAGAGAGAGAGTTGATGTGTGTGTTTTTTTAGAGAGAAAGAGAGAGACGGTTAGTGAGAGAGAGGGGTGAGATATTTGTGTGATTATTATTATTATTATTATTATTATTATTATTATTATTATTATTATTATTATTATTATTATTATTATTTAAAGTGTTAGTTGGGGTGGGGGTGGGGTGGGGTGGGGTGTTATTATTACTAAAATGCCCACAAGTGGGTGTACACAAAAGACTTTATTGCCCCTAATTAATAAAATACAAAAAATTATAAAAGTGCTGATGTGGCAGTTAGTGATTGGTCTAGAGGAGTTCTCTAGTTTTCACAACTCAATGAAGTTTTCATTTGAACTCAATCCTATATATATTGTGTGAATATCAATTAATATCCAATCTTTGTTTTAAGACTTGATGTTGTTTACTTGAAGACCTGATTTCTGTTTTCAATGAATATTTTATAGATTTAAGAATTATTTTTTTGTTGCAATGAGCGAACTAGTGAGATTTTGGGGTTCAGGGCCTTACACTTTTCATATTTGTAAAATATTATTTTTATTAATTACCACTTCTCTATATATTAATCACATATGTAAATGAATGAGGGTGTGTCATTACTAGAAAAACACCCTTCATTAACATTCATTTTGAGTACTAAGATTCATACACCCTATGACATCATATTCTGGGTGGAGTGACAACACATTTAGAGTATGTGACAACCTCCTATTGGTGTGTGATGTGAGTCACGGTGTATAAATCCTAATTAGAGGGTGTATGATTTCTAAATACCTTCATTTTATGATATACATGTATTTAATGACATAAAAAAGTGTATGTCATAAAAAAAGTGTCATCTTTCATAAAAATTATTAAATTCTTGATGTTTTTCTCAGCCTGTCAATAATTTTCCATCATAAACTAAAAAAAACATGACATTAAACACAAATGAGTGTCATGATTTTGTGTCACGAAAATCTGAATTCCCTCCACTCTCCTACATGCCACCCCATAAACCATCCCCCTTCCTTCTTTCTCTCTCTCTCTCTATATATATATATATATATATATATATATATATATATATATATCTCTCTCTCTCTCTCTCTCTCGTAGAGGTGTGAATTTCTGACACGACTTGAACCTAACACGAAATTAGCGGGTTTAGGTTTAGTCTAAATGGGTTCGGGTCTGGTTCGGGTTGAACCCGCGAACCCGTTTAGCTAAACGGATCGGGTTCGGGTCAACCCAGGCAGGTTGGCGGGTCGACCCATTTAACCTATTTATACTATATATTGATTTTTTACAATATGTTTTATGTTATAAATTAAATTGGTTAAGTATTTTATGCTGCACTTATAACTTAAAATAGAAATTAGTATGAAATTTTACAAATAAAACATAAATGTTTTATATATATGTTTGTGTTTTTTGTAATAAAATTTTAATTTTAATACATTAGTTTGCGGAAAAGATTAAAAAAAATCAGGTTGAACGGGTTGGGTTCGGGTCAACCCGAGAATATTCAGGTCGGGTTCGGGTTCATATGCATCTCACAATTTTCGGGTTTGGGTCGGGTTCGAGTTCATGTAACTTTTTCGGGTTCGGGTCGGGTTGGACCCGCCAACCCGCAAACCCGACCCGTTAAGCACCCCTACAGTCTCACGTAACAAAACACAAAGATCGGTATAATCCCTAAACAAAAATACTTCTTCAAGAACAAATCCATAAACACAAATCCTTAACCTTCTTCGATGATCTGCATAATCATTCAACACAAATCCTACTTCACGAACAAAACCCTCTCATAATCTGTAACCTTGCATTTCACCCAAAGTTTAAGGAGGTTTATGCTGCTCGTGGTAGAAAGGGGACCGGAAGGGTTGAGCGTGTTGAACCCCACCCTATCTTTACGATGTCTACCTTTTTTTTTTTTTTTTGATCGGCGAACAACTGTGTGGCAACCACCCTTGCGGGGCGCCGTGCCCAAGAATCGACTACTCGACCTCCAGCAGCCCCCGCCTTCTTCTGATGCGCGGAAACCCGAGCCCCACCCGCCCGAAGGCACGACAGTGTTATAGAACTCGGTAAAACCTCGCCGCCCGTCAGATTCGAACCGGCGCCACCCGTATTCGATCTTCACCCGGATACCAAACCATAAATGATGGAAGTGGGAATTGAACCTTTGATCACATAGGTGAAACAAAAGCCACTCCACCGTATTCGATGTCTACCTACATCACCCATCGTTCATCGCCCATACCTTACCGATCATCAACCTAGGTTTTTATCAAAGGCAAGCTACAAATTATTTGCGGTGGGAGTTCGTACCGTAGGGAATGGGATTATTCTAAGTTTAGACAGATTGCTGATAAGTGTGGTGCGGTTTTGATGTGTGACATGGCTCAAATTAGTGGTCTTATCGCTGCAAAGGTAAAAGTTCTTTGGTAACTACTAAATTGTTGCTAATTGACTGCTTTATGTTGCTTGTTGTTAAATTGTTAAGACTTGTTAGTGTTAAGACTGTTGATTACTATGTGAGTTATACTGGGTTGTAGGCTTTATAGCTTAAGAGTTATGGATCTTTTTTAATGTTATTCAATGATAAGAGTTCCTAATTTAATGATTGCTAAAAAGGATGGTAGGTTTATGTTTTTCTTACTCATATACGTTTACTTGATCAACCGTTGATGTAAATTGAGTGTTCTTTTTCATGCTATGTGTTATACTAATTTTTATGGTTTAAAGGCCCTGGATAGACATTGTTTTGTGTTTTTTTGACAACTTGTTATATGTTTTGGCTGGCAATGATTTGCCACTTCGTCAGTTTATCATATGTTTAATATTATGCTATATTTTGGACCAATTTTGTGCAATAAAGAGTTTCCTACATCAATTTGTTTCACACTAGATTTTACATCTGAATAGGGGGTTTTGATACCTAGTGTAGTAGTGCATGTGTTAATTGTAACGAGTTCACTCTAGGGAATGTACATCTGTTATTGAGTAACATCTTGGCTATTCTCAAATTCTCATCTATTTGCACGTTTTGTTTTGTTTTTTTCGACTGTCATAATTTGGTTTACCATTAGACATAATGGTTTTACATCCTGGATTTTAAAAAGCGCGCCTGAGGCGCGCCTAGGCGCAAGGCGCATCAAAGCGCAGCCTGGGGCGCCTCAGGACTTTGCGCCTATCCTTTTTCCCAAAGGCGCGCGCCTCAGGCGCTTTTTTGTCAAATTTCAGGCACTTTTCTGCCTGAGGCGCGCGCCTCACATATTCTGGGTATTTTTTATGCATAAAAATGTTGTACCTTGGTGTTTTTGGCTTGTACATATAGGTAAAATCACATAAAAACCTTATTTATAGCTATATTATGGGTAAATGAAGCTAAAAACACATGTAATATATATGAGATATATAAAAAAATTTATATAATTAGTGTGCGCTTCGGGTACGAAAATCCCACGCTTTTTTAACTTTGCTTCGCGCGATGCGCTTAGACCTCGTCACTTTTGTGTGCCTAGCGCTTTTTAAAACCAAGTTTACATCTAAATAGGGGGCTTTGATACCTAATAATGGTTGTTATATAGTAGCGAATGTCTTTAGGGAATGCGCATATGTTATTAACATGATGTCTATGTTTGTCGATTTACATTTGCCAATATGTTTTTTTTGTGTGATTGTCAACTTTTTTTGTACATTAATTGCCATTCATGAAAATTGACATTAGTTTTATAGTTGTTTTCCATCCATCTTTATGTCCTAATTATTTTGTGGTTATGTTTAATAGGAATCTGCAAGCCCCTTTGAATTCTGTGACATTGTAACCTCAACTACTCATAAAAGCCTTCATGGCCCTCGAGGAGGTATAATCTTCTACAGAAAGGGTCCTAAGTCCAGGGAAAACGGAATGCTTCCGAGTCAAGGTGATGGAAATGACAAATATGACTTTGAGGAAAAGATAAATTTTCTGTGTGTTCTGCACTCCAAGGTGGGCCACACAATAACCACATTGTTGCCCTTGCGATTGCACTGAAACAGTTGGCTACTCCAGAATACCAGGAATATATGCAACAGGTGAAGAAAAATTCTCAAGCATTGGCATCTGCTTTGTTGAGAAGAAACTGCAGATGCTTTGTACAATCCCTTTTAAGCTCACGTACAACCTTTTATGCGGTTATGTGATGAGGTATATTGATTAAATGTAACTACTAAATTAGGGACTCTTGACTGTGGTAATTGTGGTATGCCATTGCTATTGCTATGATACAATTTTACTATTTTTCTTTGTAAAAGCATTCACAGTAGTGCCCTCATTTTTTGGTGAGACAAAACCCTATAATTTTTTATGGGGTTGGAAGTGGTTGTGAGTGAAGAAAATGGGGAATCTACTGTTTATCGGTAAATTTTGGGTTCTTTGAGAATCTTTTAGGGAAAACGGGAAAACTGTATTTATTTTTTAATATTTGTTGAAAGTGGTTGTGAGTGGAGGAGAGAGAAACTGTAATGATTTTTAATGTAATATGTGGTTGTGATTGATTGTGAGTGAATGGGGGATGGGGAAGCTACTGTGAATGCTCTAAGGCTTTTATTTATGATGTGTTTCATGGCAATACCCCTATGGGTTATCGAATGCGTCAGCTTTCTTCGGCGTGTTTTGCTTTGAAACGATAGGTGGCAATGATGTTAGCGTATACGATGTGGTTGTCGACTGTGACGGCACTACTGCAGCGCAACCGATTGACTCCCCGTTGTGAGCCTGAGCCGCTTGATTGTGTTAATTGTGGCCTGTATTGGCTATGATGTTAACCTATGCGAGGTGGGTGTCGACCTTGGTTTAAAAAAGCTCGCCTGGGGCGCGCTTTAAGCGTTTGAGGCGCGAGGCGTTTAGAAAAACGCTTTTTTTGCCAAAAGCGCTGGACTACATGAGGCGCCGCCTCGAGCGCTTGAGGCGCACGCTACAGTAGCGCTACAGTGGCGCCTCAGCCCCAAAAACTCTTTTAAACTGCTTTATTTGGCCCGCTACAGTAGTACCTCGTCGTTTTTATGTTTTGAATGTGCTTTTTAAGTGTTCAAGGGTGTTTTATAATCATGTTTTTGTGCTTATGATTGATTAACATGTGGAAAATGTCATATTGACATATATAAATATTTTTTTTATAATTTTTTAATACTATACGTGAAGCTCTCGCCTCGCGCTTTAAGCCCCCCGCTCGGATTTTGGAACCAAAACGCCTCGGAGCGCCTCGTGCTTTTTTAAACCAAGGTGTAGACTATGATGCCTCTACTGCCATGCAGCCGATTGCTTTTCCATTGTACGTTTGCATCTCTTCATTGTGTTAATTGCATCGTGTCATCTTAAGCCTATAATTAGTAAGTTAAGTTGCTAATTTACTATGTGATGCGCGGTTGCAGACATCTGCACTCTGTTATTTTAGTATTGTATATATTTTATTACTTTTTGGTTGTTTTTACTATTAATTTATTTATTTTATATTTTTGGTAGGTGATCGCATGGAGCGGGGCTAAAACAGTACAAATTATATTTGAGACTCGAACACCCGAGTCGAGAGCACGAGGTCATAATACCATTTATAATAATAATAATAATAATAATAATAATAATAATAATAATAATAATAATAATAATAATAATAATGAATGTCATATATGGCCTAAGGCCCATTTCGAAGGAACATTAGAATGTATTAGGTATTATTATTTTTGGGAGGATTTTTTTAATCAGAGTATATGAAACGGCTCCAATTTACTTGGGAGAGATCGCATTTTTTATTAAGAAGGAGGTCAGGGAGTTCGCAAAAGGTCGACACCATTTTGAAGGATATTATCGCATGAGAAGAGAAAGAGGGACAAGAAGAGAAATCCAACTTTTGAGGCATCAAGTTTCATGGCCATGAGTGGCTAATCCCTTTGTATCACATTAGGGATGTAAACTTTTGAAGATCTAGGGTTAAACAAATTGGGTATTGTTCTTAAACTATTGATTATGTATTTGTGTGTTTGAATTAACTGTGTTGAATTGTGATTAACCTTATGTTGAACTCATTTTAGTTAATTGATCTTGTGCCAATTTCTAATGATACGAACATGGTTCCTTGCTTTAACACAAACATAGGATTGTATGTTCTAGGTAATGAAGTGTAGTTTATTCTATCTTCGATATTGATAAAACTTGACACCTAAACCTATTGAGCAATCACTCTGTTAACACTAATCACATTACTATTGTTTACCCATTTGTGAAATCCCTAGTATTCAATTGTTGAAACCCTAGTGTGATCTTTTTAATTAAATTGTTTACAACCATTACTACTTTTTTACTTTTACAGTTTTTATTCAAGTTTAATATAATAAACAAAAATCTTTTCCAATCAAATTCTTAAATGAACCAAGAAAAATCTTCATAAGTTTCTAGCATCTTCATAAGAAATACCATTTAATCAACTAAAATATTATCCACTAACCACACGCTCCTCTGGATTCGATACCCTACTTACCCTAGCTACCTAGGTTATTTAGGTTTTGCATGACCCGTAACGACCGGTTCATCAAATGGCGCCGTTGCCGGGGAGCTAGTGCGCTTAGTGTTTAGTTTTTAGTTGATTATTGTGATTAACTGTTTAACTTGTCTTTGTTACTTCTTTTTGTTCGTTTTTACGCGTGGTGTGTGAAGTGTGCAGGTGACAGATAATGCATGCATGCCACTTGTGTAAAATCTGAAGATTGGGAATTTAGCAAGACTTGATCGTCATCATCACAATGTATTGGGAAGATGATGATAATACTTGTCCTTGTTGTGGGAGCCCATATCATTTGTGGCGAGATTGTCTAGTGGCCCTTAGGAAAATGGAAGCATTTAAAGAACAAGAAGATCGTATTATTTTTGGGCTCGAAAAACCTGGAGGTTCACATTTATCTTCTTCACCATCATGCAAAACCAAAACAATTTATCGAGAAGGTAACAACCGGCGACCACCCCTTCCACCAACTCTCATTAACCAAAACCGTGCCAATACTCCACCACATCCACAAAACCAAAACCGACAATATCCCAACCAACAACCCGTACAATACACATTATGCCATCCACACTCTAAACCACCTCCACCACCGGAAGATCATTCTTGTTTTTGTTGCGGGAAAATTCACATAAGTGAAGATTGCCCAGTATTTTGGAGTAATCCAAAGTATTGGAAAGAAAAATTCAGGGCTGGTTATAGGGCAAAGCCACGTCAAGAAAATTACCAACCAAAAGCCAACCACAATTATAACTCAAATTGGGGCTATGAAGGTTATGAATCCGAAGAGGAGCCATTTTCAAGTTACCAAGAAGAATACAATATGAACCACAATGAATATCCTCAACCGACATATGAAGAACCTCAAAACTCACCAGATTCCAAGTTCGATGCTATCATAGATGTGATAAAAGAGGCAAAGCAGGAAAATGAAGTGAGAGGAAAAGCTCATGAAGCTTTGGTTATGCAGGTTCACCAACTAGCTGTGGAAATCTCCCAACTTAAACGTGAGCGTGATGAGCTAGCTAGTGGTGTAGTGGTTTATGCTGATATAGATGAAGATACCGCAAGTCTTTCTGAATGGTTAACTCCAACTGAAGACTTAGTATCTCATGAAGATCTGGTGGCTGAGGTGAAAGTTCCTCACGAATCTCATCCCGTGTTGATTATAGCACCCAACAAAGTGGATGATGGAGGTTTAAAGATGAAGAAGAGGAAGGTGAGCTGGGAGGACATTGGGCAATTTATTGTAAAACGGCCCCGCAACAAGAATCACCAGATTTTCATGCCAATAACTGGGAAGCAATTGTGGATTTGGCATGTGAACTACCGAGTGTATGTTGGAAACTCGGTAGGAAAATGTGGGATAAAACCTTCATGCTTGGACTCGATGGATAAGTTGAAAGAGAATGAACAGATTGGGGCATGGAAGGTAAACTACCGAGCATACATTGGAAACTCGGTAGGCAAATGTTCTTTGAGACCACCATGAATGAACATCAGGTACGATTCTTGTACATTTTGTATATTTATTTATTTTGTTTTATTTTTCTTTTATTTTTAGTTAGTATTTTGAGTCTCTTTTGATTTCTGGGAATGCTTTGAGTTTAACTTGCAATCAGATAACTTGCCTGTATTCAATCTCCATTTAGGCAGGGTAAATCTGTACACCATCAGTGTATCAGGCATCCCAGAATTTTACGTTTTTATTTTTCTTTGAGTATTAGTTTCAGGTTTGTCTACCGGCCGCGAATGAAATGCTATACGGTTCGATTGGGAGGAATTCCAAAGACTCATACGCGCACTGCCTATATCCAGGGGAGTCTGTTCCTTTACTATTGTATTTTATTTTTATTTCTACTTTATTTTATTCCTAGCTCACATTGAGGACAATGTGTCGTTCAAGTGTGGGGGTGGGGAAACTTCGTTTTTATTTATTTTTGTGTCTTAAAAAAAATTCAAAAAAAAAAAAAAACAAAAAAAAAAATTGAAAATGTCTTGAAAATTGTTCCTAAAAAAAGAGCATTCTAATCAGACATAAAAGCAGCTCTTTCGGTACCTACTAGTTGTTTCTTGATTGTTTTGCCAGTAGATCCTTAGTCATGGTCTAATTTGTGGAAAAGTAGTATGAACCGTTTTCAGCAGGTGTTTTTAAGAAAAAAGTTTAGAATTGTCTGACTAGATTTAACAAGCTATTGGTAATAAATGCATGCACACATCGGTAACCCATTTCCCCACTTTTGTGAGATCTTGAGCCTACTAGTTGATAGATTGAATTATATATTTTCATTTGTGAGAGTAGGCCAGATGTTTCTCTGTTGCAGAACTTGTGTGATTTGATACATGTTGAGGTTGTAGACTAGATATGCACATAGATGATAAAGACAATTTAGGATTACCCTTTTCATTTGATACCTGTGTATTTGTCTACGTGATTAACCTGTTTACCAACAATATTACCCTTAGTAGCCATGTTGAGCCTTTACCTATTCGTTTGTTAAACCCAAATCAGTTTCTTAGACTGACCTTTTGTGTCACGAGTGTTACTTGACAATCTAAGTGTAGTTATTATGATGTTTAGTATTTATACGCTAAAAAAAAAAATCAGTCAATTCATGAGGCCGATATACCAAAGTAGGTGATTGAAAAAAAAAAGAAAAAAAAAGAAAGAAAAAAAAAAGAAAAAAAAGAAAGAAAAAAAAGAAAAAAAGAAAAAAAATTGTGAGTATTATGTAATACGGGTTCAAAATAACCCGCTGTTTTAGTTATTGTGTATAGTATGAATAAAAGATTGTCATGGGTCGGTACGTGTCTTCGTTTTAGCCACTTGTTAGCCAAATGTTCCCTACCTTTGCCCTAAGCCCAAAACCCGTAAGTCCTTTAGATATGTGCATTGCCTACAGTTGAGGTGTGATTGTCATACAAGCCTATGATAACAGAGTTGCATACTTGGTTTTTGAGTGATTAATACTAGCGCATTACATGCTAGTCCAAATGTTAAACCGAGTGGAGTGAAAAATTGTGAGGGGTGTGTTGCATGAAAATAAAAACCGGAAGCTTGTTAGATTTAGTCGAGTAAATTCTGTTTTTAAATGGAAATCAATTTGACTTGCTGAATTAACACATCTAATGCTGATCTGTAAATGGGGTATGACTTTGGACCTTAGCTAAGGTATGATAGGGCGACTGGGGTGCTAGTCTGTGATACTGTCTCGAGAAGAGTGTATATAATTTTTTCGAGACGAAAAAAGATAAGTGTGGGGGTGTGATGCGCGGTTGCAGACATCATGTTTATTTGCCAGTTTTGTATATTTTTGAGTCGTTTAGATAGTATTTTTATTAGTTTTATGTCTGCACTCTGTTATTTTAGTATTGTATATATTTTATTACTTTTTGGTTGTTTTTACTATTAATTTATTTATTTTATATTTTTGGTAGGTGATCGCATGGAGCGGGGCTAAAACAGTACAAATTATATTTGAGACTCGAACACCCGAGTCGAGAGCACGAGGTCATAATACCATTTATAATAATAATAATAATAATAATAATAATAATAATACATATATGGCCTAAGGCCCATTTCGAAGGAACATTAGAATGTATTAGGTATTATTATTTTTGGGAGGATTTTTTTAGGGTAGAAGCAAGCTTTTACGAGGTCGCACATCAAAAAAAAAAAAAAAAAAAAGAGACAAGAATATTTTTTGAAGACTCAAGCTTTATGGCTATGAGTGGCTAATCCTTTTGTATTACACTGGGGATGTAGGCTTTTGATATCTAGGGTTTGAACACATTGAGTATTGTTCTTAAACTTTTGTTTATGTTATTGTGTGCTTGAATTAACCGTGTTAATTGGTGATTAATCTTATGCTAAACTCATTGTAGTTAATTGATCTTGTGCCAATTTCTCGTGAGATAAGCATGATTCCTTACGTTAACACAAACATAGGATTGTATGTTCTAGGTAATGAAGTATAGTTTAATCTATCTTGGATATTGATAAAACTTGATACCTAAGCCTATTGAACAATCACCCCGTTAGTGCCAGTTACATTATTATTGTTTACCCAATTGTTAAAGCCCTAGTATTCAATTGCCAAATCCTTAGTGTAATCATTTTAATCCCATTGTTTACAAATATCACTATTTCCTTCTTGCAAATTCAATTAAATTTTCATATTAATCAACAACAACTTTTCAACAAATTCTTAAATGAACAAAGCACAAGCTTCATAATTTTTCTAGCACCTTCATAAATAATACTATTTAATCAACTAAGCAATATTCACTAACCACACGCTCCTTGGATTGATACCCTATTTACCCTATCTACCTAGGTTAATTAGGTTTTGCATGACCCGTAACGACCGGTTCATCACTATGCCCTTTAAATAACAGGTTAAAATGACGCTAAAAGCTGGTTACGCATTGGGAGTTGATGTGTGTTTAGGGGAGGGTTTGGTGCATAAGTTTGGTAGTCAGAAGCTTTGTTTTGTGCATTTGACTACTTTGATGGTGGCTAATACTTGGGCTGATGAGATGGCCATGGGACAGCTTGCAGTTGCTGGTCATGTAAGTTGTTATTGTTAATTCGTAAATATGATTTTGTGAAATCCCATTTTATTTTTGTCTTCAATAAGCATGTATATATAGATAAATATATTTATTTAGTTACAATGCATAGGTGTGTTTAACACATGATAAATTGTAAACTGAGAAGTAGTTGGATAACTTGTTGGGAATTATTTCCAACATCAAACCCAAGTCATTAAACAACCCATTCCAAGTAAAAACCCTCAATTTATCACTGGTGTAACACCCTATTTGCAATTATTTCCAAAAATGGCAAACTAATATGAAACATTAAACATGCATATCTTTCCCAAAATGGTAAATAACCAGATCTCATCACCTACAACCTTGCAAATCATCATTCCACTGCTATTACATCATCCTAGTGTAAACCTTAACATCAAACAATCACCAAATCATATCATAACACCCTAAATCCTCAAGAATCATTCAAACGGGTCAAAATGCATATTATCATCAAAGCACCATAATAATTGCTCAAAACCTTAGGAAATCATCTTAACAACTCATACACATCAGTAAAACATCAAACACATGAAAACATTCACGTTTTAATCATTAAAAACCGTTTCTTGCATGAATACTCCACATAGAGCAAGTATGAAGGTTTAGACTTGTTTTAGAAACTGATTTCAAAGGTTTTCAAAGACACAAACTTGATAAAACTAGGTCTGGACCTTTGGGGACCAAAATATCAACATTACAAAAGTTTAGGATAGATAACACACCTTGGATTTTTCTAAAATGCAAGTGTAAGCTTAGGGATGATGGATTTTACAGCAAAAATGAGTTCCGGAGGTGTGTTATGGTGTGAGGGAGGCTTGGGACGAGTTAGGGTTGCACAAATGGTGTTTTTACAAGTCAAGGGTGGTATTTATAGGTGTTTCTAGTCGTCAATGCTGCAACAGGCGATTAGGACCTGTTACAGGCGATTAGGGCATGCAATTAGGCCTAATCACCCAATGTTACTAGCGATTAGGGCCTACTCGCCCCTAGGAGCTAGCGAGTAGGGGCTACTCGCCCCCAGCCCACCTAATCGCCCCTGCAGGGCAGTTTGGGTTTTTAGCGTGTTAAACATTATTTTAACACATGTAAACACGTATTCACATACCGACAAGTCATATAATGATTAGAATAAAGTGCACAGATGGTCCCTGTGGTTTGCCCAAATTTCACTTATGCCCCCAAATATTTTGAATGGTCCCCAACGTTGACATTTTATAACATTTTAGTCTCCACGTTAACTCTCCATTAGATTTCTCTGTTAAAAGACATCACGTGCCTGTCACATGTGGGTGGAATTGTCATTTCAAGTAATTTAATACATTAAAATTAGACCCCCCCTTTCCCTCAAAAATCAAACTGTCACCCACTTTGTTTCTCTTTCTTCTCTCTCTAA
The DNA here is from genome assembly GCA_030844895.1 of Ambrosia x helenae. Lineage (NCBI taxonomy): Eukaryota > Viridiplantae > Streptophyta > Magnoliopsida > Asterales > Asteraceae > Ambrosia > Ambrosia x helenae. The sequence continues at coordinate 26,772,830 of CM061231.1, forward strand.
ACCCCATGGCGATCTGTGCTTGTGGAAGAGAAGCTTTGGTTCGAACTTCGTGGACCGATCACAACCCAGGAAGACGTTTCTACTCTTGTCCTGTATAATATCATCTGATTTTGCTTTTCTCTCTCTTATATATCTTATCTGATCTGATCTGTGTCTGTTGTTTGTTTATAATAATAGGAACTTGGATGTCGTAGTTTTCTAGGCTGGGTCGATCCACCTATGTGCCATCGTGCTGTTCAACTAATCCCTGGACTTTTGAGAGCAAAAAACCGAGTTGAGCACGAAAGGGATGAAATGAAGTCTCGTATCCGAATGAAGAACATTGTTATCCTTGTGCTTCTTTGTATCTTAGGGTTTTATGTTTTTGGGTAGTAATCAATGAATGTAAGGGTTGTGTATTCTGGGTTTTATGTTTTTGGGTAGTAATTATGTTTAGGTCTAATATGATGCAAGTCTGTAATGGTGTAATCTGACCAATGGTTGGTCACGTTTTGGTATGATGTTTTGGTGTAGTAATGAAATGGTGTAATCTGACTAATGGTTGGTCAAATTTTGGGTATAATGAAGAAAGATGTTTTGGTGACTTTTTTTTGATGAATATTGAATGCAAAACATTAATGTCTAACCTAATTGACTGGCCCATATTGAATGCAAAAAGTTGACCCATTTGACAAACATACCATCACCAAACATTAATGTCCAACCTAACAACCATCAATTGACAGCAATAGAGCAATACAAGCATCAACAACAAATATGACCCATTTGACCCATTTTACTAAACAAACTAAACAAACAAGCATCAACAACAACATATATGACCCATATTGACCCATTTTAAAAAACAAACAAGCAACAACATATATGACCCATTTGACCCATTCAAACATATATATTAATGCCACATTACCATTAATATCAAAATGGTGGCTTACAAAGTACCCATAATAAACACATTCAAGGTGTTAAGTTAACCTGCCATAACTACACCTAGGAACCAACAGTTGTTCAAAATACAAATTACATAACAGAATTAAGCCACAACTAAACAAACTTAAGCTGTTGCTCCTGCACCCGCAGTCCTTGGCTTCTTTGTAGCTTCTCTATAGTCTTCTTGGTAGTCTTTTTACCTCCACTTGCAGCCCCACTTGCCCTCTTCCTCTTCTTGCAGCTCCTGATATTGTTGCCCTTTCCCTTACAATTATTACAGGTCATAGTCTTTCCTTTTTATGGATAGTTTTCTAGCAGCAGCTTCCATGTTATCTTGCAGCTCAACCTGGTCTTTTCTCCTACTCTTCTTAGGCCCACCAATTGAGGTACGGTGGAGTGGTGGGGTTAATGTTGTGGGACACTGTAACTGTGGCCACATCATAGCACCATTTGTTGGAGATATCATGTATGAGTAAACCTTTTTCCAGGTCTCCAACCTGTAACAAGGATTCACCCATTCCTCTGGTGGCTCAACTGTTTGGTTATTCAAAAGCATGTCCCAATTGACAGCCACAACATGTTTACAAGGGATTCCACTTACCTCCCAGGCCCTGCAACTACACTCTTTAACTGCCATATCAACCACATATCGTTCCATAGAACCACTTACCTGCCATTTGGTCCCCCCATTCCACTTAACCCTGCAATTAACTGCCTCCTTGTTTTCCTCTAGTAAGGCAGTAGCACTAGGTGTTAGTAAACCCTTACATCTCTGTTGCTTCTTGATAACATTGGCAATTCTCTTCATACATTACTCCCTCAAGTACTCCAACAAAGAGATTATAGGCTTGTCCCTCCCTGCCACAGTCTTTGAGTTGAATACTTCACACATATTATTCAAGAGGACATCAGATTATGCTCTTCCTGTAATAAATAAGATATACTTTCATAAATACTTGACAAAATCACATTTAAACAATTGTATGAAAAATACTTCACAAAATCACAAACCTGTGAAATGAGACCTAGACCAATGTTGTGGTGGTATGGCTTTCAACCAATTGTATGCATCTACATTGTATTGCCTCAATTCCTCCATTTGACGTGTAAAATATGGGACTGTTAAACAAAATTACAACTGTTACAAAGAATCTTAACATGTCACATAAGAAGCTAAAATAAAAAGATGTTGTAACTTTACTCTTTACCTGTTGTTGAAGTTTCACAGTTCCATAAGCAATCTTTGAATCCTTGACCCCTCCATTGTAACTTCATGTTCTGGTGGATGTGCCTTAGGCAAAATCTATGTTCTGCTGCTGGGAACACATCTGATAGTGCTGGTATAAGACCCTTTTGTCGATCTGATATGAAAGTGAATCTTGAGTTTTTGTCCAGATCTAGATCATCTTGAAGCAACTCTAGAAACCATGTCCATGACTCCTTGTTCTCTGCCTCTGCAATTGCATATGCAAGGGGATAGATCCCATTGTTTGGATCCAATCCAACTGCACTCAACACTTGACCAGTATATGGACCCTTGATAAATGACCCATCTATTCCTAATAAGTCTCTTCCATAAACTTTAAAACCTTCCTTTAATGGTCCAAGACAGATGTAGATTATTTTGAAAACTCTAGTTGGTGAATCTGGATTTGTACTCATCAGCTCCTCACCATAGTCCCTCAATCTTGCATATTGTCCCTTGTAATCACCCATAATTTGGCTAGTAGCTGTCTTCTTTGCCCTGAATGCTTGCATGGTTGTCACCCGAAGCTCATACCTACTAGCCAACTCTTCCTGGATAGTTTTAACTGTCACATTGGGGTTAGATGCAACCTGGTTCATGACCCACTGTTCCTGAGCCATAAACTTTGCAGTGAAATGGAGGTTTTTTCTTGATTGCAAACAATGGTGTTCAGGGTGGTAGGTTTTCACCATCCAATCACCAGTAGACTCTTTGGAAATATATAATTCCCATGGGCATTCTGCTTGGGCCAATCTTGCTTGCCTCTTATTATGTGCACCACTTGCACTACTTTTTCCAGGATATTTAGATGTAGGGGCCCCACCAGTAGGATTCTTAGATTCTTTGGGCATTGTCTTCATATTCTTTACATGTCCACTTGGCCCAACACCTGATCCACTAGCCCCAACACCTAATCCATCACTTGGCCCAGCAGCTGCTCCACCTGATCCATCAACTTTGTTGCCTGAGTAACACTTCCCTTGACAAATCATTCTAATCCTTCTTTGTCATTCTTAAAAAATGATAGTTCTCTTCTGGTTTCAATGGCATGCCTCTTGATCAGATCTTTAGCCTGCTTTGCACTTGCAAATAACTGTGAAACACAAAAACTGGCTTCTGACAAAGAATTACTTGACCTCTACAAAATTGGCAAACCAAATTGTTAGACACTTATAGTATGAAACAAATAAATAAATGACAGAAATGACAGACCTTTGCTCTATTCCTTATTTCTCTCAGCTTCCTGCTTCTTCTAGTTTCAAAATCAGCCATTTCCTCATCTGTTAAACTGTCAAATGATTCATAACTCAAATACTCAGCCCCTACCACCTCTTCTTCCTCCTCATCCCCATCATGGGCACCTATATTGTTAACAGAATGTAGATCACCTACATATTCCTCATTTGTATCAACATAATCATAGAAGTCCCTCATATCAACATCATCTTCTTCCTGCTCATCACCTACAAAATCACTGTCTTCTGAGTCATCTGCATCTTCAGGTTCGTCTTCTTCCTCATCATTATCACCCTGACTATCCTCCTCATTATCACCCTCATTACCATTATCACCCTCATTATCAACCATGTTATCACCCTCATTATCACCCTCAATAACATTATCAACCTCATTATCAACATGTTTATCAACCACATTATCAACCATGTTATCACCCTCCTTATCACCCTCATTATGAACCACATTATCAACCTCATGATCACTCTCATTACCAACATTTGGAAATTCCCTAGAAAAGTCTATATCATCAAAATTATAACCATCTATGAAAGTAGCAGCATGTATCTCATTTCCTAGAGCACGTAAACCAGTGTCCAAATCTGTATCTGGTATTTGAAAATGATAGTATAATTCCCCCCTTTCACCAAACCTAGCTCCCTCATCATCCAATCTAGTTCGTGTGCAGAAAAATCGTCTATATCCAACCAGTCTACGTAAACTACAGTACCTAATACATACCTTCTTCTAAGACTCTTCGTAAACAGACCTCCAACATGTAGTCTGGAAGTAAAGTTATTAGGTTTTCCATCTGTGAAAGAAAGCACGAAAATTTAGGGTTTACATAGCATTCACAGTTAGGGTATAGCATTTTGGCTTAGAAAGCATCAACATTTAGTGAAAAATTTTAAAATCGAAGTTTATAATCGACGTTAAAGCATCAAGACTCTGAAACTTACCATATTCCTCATCAGGGTTAAAGTCTTCGTGCTTATCCCTAATCGACCAAGGAATTTCGCTGAATAGTGTATCAATCGTTCGATGATGGCGATTGAAGTGTGTGAAGAAGATGAAACTCATAAACGATCAGGAGGGAAACTTATAAAGGAGTAAACTGACACCTAGGGACCAGAGCTGCAAAGGGTAAACATTTACACTGAAAATTACCATATTGCCCTCACGTGAAAGTCACATGATCAAACTTAACAACCAAAACTAACGACAGTTAGGGTCAAGGACCATCGATGAAACAAATTACAAACCACAAATATCATACGTGTAATTTCAAAAGTCTGAGGAGCAGAGTTTAAATTTGGGGCGAACCACAGGGACCATCCGTTCACTTTACTCTAATGATTATAAACATATAATGCATGATAACTAACACGTTCACATTCTTTACCATTTCCCGGGACTCGAGACTTGCGTTTGTGCGTTAAACCCGACGATTCTAAAAATCACCAATCCTTGTACACATGGTTATGGACCGACTCCTAATGATCCCGTGGATCATTATAAAGACTCCCGATGATTCCCCAAACCATCACAACGACTCAACTTACCTAGTTAAGTATGTAATATGCATGACACGCTAAGATAGACTTACTAGTTTGACCAATGTTACTAACCTGAGTTTGCTGGGTGTCACATCATCCCCCTGTTGAAAGAATTTTCGTCCCGAAAATTGCCCAAGGCCAAAAAGGAAGAGACGAAAGAAAAGAAAAATTTTCCGGTTGCTACATCATCCCCCTGTTGAAAGGAATCTCGACCCGATATTCATTCAACTTCAGCAGAGACATGTATTGACTCGAACGTGCGCTTAGGAAATAAATGAGGATACTTAGCTTTCATATGATCCTCCCGTTCCCACGTGAACTCCGGTCCACGATCTGAATTCCAGCGAACCTTAACATTGCGGATCTTACTCCGACGGAGGCTACGAATCTTATAATCAAGAATTTTAAACCGGTTCCTCCACGATGCGTGGACGATCATCGACCGTGATCTCTTCGAGAGGAACAACCAAAGATTCATCAGCCAAACACTTCTTAAGGTTAGAAATATGGAAGACATTATGAACATTGCTGAGCTCAGCTGGCAGATCAAGCCTGTATGTCGTCGGTCCAATTCGTTCCAGAATTGCGAACGGGCCGACATACCGACGATTCAACTTGCCACGCTTCCCAAAGCGTATGACGCCCTTCCAGCGAGATACATTCAATAGAACCATGTCGCTAACCTGGAATTCTAAAGGTTTGCGACGACGATCGGCATAGCTCTTCTGGCGATCATGAGCTGCTGCCATACGGTTACTGTCACACCACGTCTAAGGCGGAAACACGTGGCGCGACGGTTCAAAAGTATTAAGCCAAGATTAATGCAAAGCACAATATTAATTAGAAAACGGGCATTTATTCAATGCTAATAGTCATGTCAAATTATTAATACATAACCATAAATTGTTTTCGAAAATGATAAAGAGGCTTCTCCCTTTATCCCTAAATCCATGGAATAAAGAGATAAGACCCCGTCACGACATTCCCAACGCCCAATTTGGAGACATCCCCGACCCTGCTTGCCATGCTAACTTCCATCAATCAATTACCTGAAAGATATGTTTGAAAATCGTCAATATATAAATATTGGTGAGTTCACAGGTTTTAATTTAATAAGTCTTTATAAAGTGGGAATATCCTTGTTATGACATTTATAGGAGTTGCAAAGTCCTACAATTTACTTGAGCCTATAACCAAACCAAGACAATTAATAATGCCCCCGCCCAAAGTCGTTACTCGGTATTCTTACGACTTTATTTCAGAATAAGTGCACCCCAGGCATACGCCGATGCATAATCGACGCTATCGATTAGGGGTGGGCCTTGTCAGGCACCAATAGTACTATCCAAATATCCCTTTGGTTTCTCATTCCTGAATAAATGATTATAGTGGGGAGGTCTCAACCCCGAGTGGCGATCTTTACTCAAGTATCCAACCCGTCATACAATCCCAACATATCTTTCCCCCGTAAAAACGTTAAATAGTTTAGAAATGGGGCCGTGAGACTCACCTGTAACTGTGCTCGGCTCAAAGAAAATAGTAAAGTTTGTGATCCCGTACCTACAAAGGTTCTAGGCGTATAAGTCACTTACACCTATGGTGTATGTGCCTTGGCAAGTTGTACACCCAACTTCCCGACCACGTCTTTATCCCAATTCCCGTTTAATAGTTTCGTATCCTAGGTTCAATGGCGATGGATTACCCTTTCCTTACAAGTCATATATTATTCTTATAATTATTCTTTATGACTTGTACAACATTATACTTGACACGACTCCACCCAACGTATAATAATTTTCCCATTCAAATAATTATACTTAGGATCTTTTCGCTCAATATAAAGTGTTTTCTTATTAACCGACCCGACTTACTTTGCCACATATTTATTTTCCCATTTAAATAAATATGCTAAGTCTTTGTCGTTTGGTAACATAATCTTAACGCCCGACTAGACTTACCACACCGTACATTTATTTTCCCATTTAAATAAATGTACTAGAATCTTGTCGGTATTCACGCGTTCGTAGATATGTCTCATCTACTCGTCTCGGTTTTTCTTCTCGCACATCTATTTTCCCATTTAAATAGATGTACTAGAATTCCGTCGGAAACGAGTATTTGTACATATATCGTCGCGTGGATACTTCTTGTTAAGTTCATGTGTCGTTTAGCGTTTTTAGTTTGTTACGTTATGTTTCTCTTTTCCCACGAATATTGTTACTACACTTAGGAAAGTGTTACGCACGTTTCACCCTTGTTATATATATTTTATTCCGTAAAATATATATGTATATTTTTATCTCGACGTAATAAGTCCGTTTACGTTGGTTCGTGTAACTAAGTTCGTTAGTTAGCGTTTTTCGTATTTATTCCCGTTGCGCGTTCTTATGGAAGTATTGTTCCAACTTCCGATTTCCGAACGTTTATTTCTTGGAAAATATATCATGTACGTTTTAGTCCGACTCGTCCAACTTGTTACCAAAAATGTCTCCGATACTTTTATATTCCCATTTATATAAAAGCACTTATTTTTGTACAAGTCTCACAAGTACTTATTTTATAAACTCTTACTTTACGAAATAGTCGCGTGACTTCATTTATTTTTATAAAACGTCCATTTTATAAAAATATACTTTTTACTTAAAATGCCCAAGTAGGCCATCGTTATTTACCGAACCAACCTTGTAAATCATTACTTACACTTTTTGACACTAATATTTCTATCATTGTGTTCTTGGTCCAATAACTTCTAAAATATTTATTTTAGTCCATTGGTTTCCAAGGTTGTCATTTTAATCCTTTAATTTACACTTGTAGCATTTTTCCCTAAATCTTTCATGGTTATTATTTTTCTTCCCTCTTAGTGGACTTTGAAGAATCCTTTTCACCATGATTAATTGTTTTTACCTCTTTTTACTTCTAATGCTCTTTTAATCCATTCTAGATATCACTAACATGTTTATTTCATATTTTTATCCAAAACATCAAACTTTCACTCATCTAAGTGAGTGGACTTTGAAGAACTAACTTTTCCATCTATGGCTTTCTAATCCATTTTAATATTTTTATGACTTTATTATATCATCCTAAGATGATTAAAACCACTTTTCATCATATTCAAGTCACTTTTCAAAATATTGCTTTTCTCATCTTCAATCATCCAAACATGTTCTTATTATTACACTTTCATCAAAATACTACTTTTATTAAAAATAACTAAGATTTCATCATATTATTATTCTCTCATCTTCATTTTTAATAAAAACCCATTACTTCTTTAGAACTCATTTTTATTACCCACATTGTACAACTTGCATCATAGCACAAAAACAAAATATTTAAATTAATAAAACAATGCAAGACTTACAACTAGCTCAAGGCTAGGGAAGACAAAATCTTGGATTTTGGGTGTGGTTTAGTGTGTTCTTCCAAGTGGGTTATGCTCCAAGCTCTTAAACACACAAGAAGGGGTTTGAATGAGGATGAACTAGAGGTAATTTGGAGTAGTAAAAATTGAATGAAGGGTGTTGGTGGGGTGGTGCAAATCCACGGCCACAAGGAGGAAAAAGGAAGGAGATTTTGTGATTTTCTTCTAATGCATCTCAAGTGGCTTATAATCTCATTCCAAATCTTGCAAAGATTACTTATTATCTTTTCTTGGATATTGGAAGATTATGGAAGGATTATGAAGATCAAAAAAAATCTCCAATGATATTATAAGAGGGTGTATGGGCCGATTTTTTTTGAGAGAGAGAGGAGAAATGATTGGGTTAATTCCCTTGTCCAATCTTATTACATGCAAGCTCATGATTGATATTATTTCAAATGATTTAGTTAGATAACACAAGTAATCTCCCACTTGGGTGGGCCATGGCCGGCCCCAAGGGGTGTCTAGGTGGGGTCCACTTTGCTAAATAATACCCCATTACTTGTTAAGTTAGTTCCTTTCGGGTACCGCCCGGGTATTTCTCGAATTTTCGTCGCGTTTTTCCTCGATATTAAAATACCGTTAATATTCATAAAATTATGTCCAGTTAAATTACTGATAATTTATTTCGGTTTCTGTCGGGTGAATTTACGTGTTACGCGCGTATCGGGTGCGGTACGCGCACTTTATTCGTTACCGGGAGATTTGTGCAATAAGCTTTTACGTATGGCTTTGGGTTTCCAAAACTCATAATATTTTGTGAAAATATTATTTATTTTATATTCCGGGTGTCCGGTGTTCGTTTCGCTTATTTCAGTTTTACCGGGTAATCGCCAGTGTCCATACCGGATAGTTTTGTCTGCGCACGATCCTATCATGCTTTGCTATTAAACTCATGCATTCCTATGCATTATTTGGGAAATCCTATCTTTCTAAGGCCTCAATTAAATATTCAGCACATAATTACGGTTAATTACGTTAATCGCGTTTAATTAATTAGTACGGAATTACCTTAATTTTGCCGGTTGTTACATTCTCCCCCCGTTAAGAGAATTCCGTCCCGGAATTCACTTTGAGCTCTCCGGTATAGGGGTCTTCTTAAATAGGGCGGGATACTTTTGCTTCATCTGGTCCAGCCTTTCCCACGTGAACTCCGGTCCACACTTGGCATTCCAACGCACTTTGACCAATCTGATCTTACTGCGTCTTAGTTTTTGGACCTTCCAATCGGTTACTTCGACTGGCTCTTCGACGAAGTGTAACTTGTCGTCAATGTGGATTTCGTCTGCGGGGATGATGAGGGTTTCGTCGGATAAGCACTTTTTCAAGTTCGACACGTGGAACGTGTCGTGTACACCGTTAAGTTCTTGTGGTAACTTGAGCTTGTATGCTACGGGGCCTACTCTGGACAGGATTTCAAATGGTCCAACATATCGTGGGTTTAGTTTTCCGCGCTTCCCGAAACGCGCGACACCTTTCCAAGGTGACACCTTTAGTAGGACCCTGTCTCCGACTTGAAATTCCAAAGGCTTCCTCCTCATGTCTGCGTAGCTTTTCTGTCGGTCACGTGCCGCTCTGAGACGTTCTCTAATCAGAAAGACCTTATCCGTCGTTTCTTGAACAATTTCGGGCCCGGTAAGTTGCTTTTCGCCAACTTCGGCCCAACATAGAGGCGATCTGCACTTGCGCCCATATAGAGCTTCAAAAGGTGCGGCTTGAATGCTCGTGTGGTAGCTGTTGTTATACGAAAACTCTACTAGTGGCAAGTGAGTATCCCAATTTCCGCTGAAATCGATTGCGCATGCCCGTAGCATATCCTCCAGGGTCTGGATGGTTCGTTCACTCTGACCATCGGTTTGTGGATGATATGCGGTACTCATATCAAGGCGAGTACCTAGGGCTTTATTCAGACTTTCCCAAAATCTTGAGGTGAAACGACTATCTCGATCGGAGATGATAGAAATAGGTACACCGTGCTTTGACACAACTTCCTTAATGTACAAACGGGTTAGTTTCTCCAACTTATCCGTTTCGCGAATGGGGAGGAAGTGTGCAGATTTTGTCAATCGATCAACGATTACCCAGATCATGTCATGGCCGCTTGTTGTCTTGGGCAACTTGGTAATGAAGTCCATAGTGATCCTTTCCCATTTCCATTCTGGTATTTCCGGTTGCTGGAGCAATCCGGACGGTCTCTGGTGCTCGGCCTTGACCTTTGCGCAAGTCAAACATCGCGCAACATATGCCGCTATATCTCTCTTGAAATTCGGCCACCAGTAAAATTCCTTCAAGTCATGGAACATCTTGTCTGCTCCAGGGTGAACTGAATATCGCGAACTGTGGGCTTCGGCCAATACTAGTTCACGCAATCCACCGTACACTGGTACCCAAATTCTATTCATGAAATACAGAGCTTGATCCGCTTTTGACTCCAGTGACTCAACCATCTTCCGCAATCTTTCTCCTTTGACATTCTCGGGTTTAAGAGCGTTAGTTTGAGCTTCACGAATCCGGTCAGTCAGGTTCGTGTGGATGGTTAGACCCAAGGCTCGGACACGCAGTGGCTTAACCCGTTCCTTGCGACTCAAGGCATCGGCTACAACGTTTGCCTTCCCGGGATGGTACTTTATCTCACAATCGTAATCGTTCAATAATTCGACCCATCTCCGTTGTCGCATGTTCAATTCCTTCTGGTCAAAGATGTGCTGCAAGCTTTTATGATCAGTGAAGATCGTACACTTGGTTCCGTACAGATAGTGTCTCCATATCTTGAGTGCGAATACCACGGCTCCTAGTTCCAGATCATGTGTGGTGTAATTCTTCTCGTGAAGCTTTAGCTGTCTGGAAGCATAGGCTATGACCTTCTCTCGCTGCATCAATACACAACCCAATCCCTGATGAGAGGCGTCACAGTAAACTACGAAGTCTTCTGTACCATCGGGGAGTGCTAGTATTGGTGCGCCACATAACTTGTCCTTCAGCAACTGAAACGCTGCTTCCTGCTTTTCCGTCCATTCAAACTTCTTATCCTTTTGGGTTAGCATGGTTAAGGACTGTGCTATTTTAGAAAAGTTCTCGATGAACCTTCTGTAGTAACCCGCAAGGCCAAGAAATTGTCGTACTTCAGTAGGCGTTCTAGGGGCGTCCCAATTCTTGATTGCTTCGATCTTGGCGGGATCGACATGTATACCCCTTTCATTCACCACGTGGCCTAAGAAGTGAACCTCTCGAATCCAAAAATCACACTTTGAAAACTTAGCATAGAGCTTCTCTTTGCGAAGTACCTCGAGGATTAATCGGAGATGTTCCTCGTGTTCCTCCTTCGTGCGTGAGTAGATCAAGATGTCATCAATGAAGACAATAACAAATTTGTCCAAGTATGGTTTGCACACTCGGTTCATCAAGTCCATGAAAACAGCTGGGGCGTTAGTTAAACCGAAAGGCATAACCAGAAACTCATAGTGCCCATAACGAGTCCTGAATGCTGTTTTTGGCACGTCTTCTTCTTGAATACGTAACTGATGATAACCGGACCTTAGGTCGATCTTGGAGTAGAAACTGGATCCTTGAAGTTGATCAAACAAATCGTCGATCCTGGGAAGAGGATAGCGATTTTTAATAGTTAGCTTGTTCAGTTCCCGATAGTCAATGCACATTCGAAAAGTGCCATCCTTCTTCTTCACGAATAAGACGGGAGCTCCCCAAGGTGAGAAGCTTGGTCTTATGAAACCTTTGTCCAACAACTCTTGCAGTTGTTCAGACAGTTCCTGCATCTCAGAAGGAGCTAGGCGATATGGCGATCGCGCTACCGGTGCTGCTCCTGGAACAAGGTCGATACGAAACTCGACTTGTCGGGGTGGCGGCAATCCTGGCAAGTCCTCTGGGAACACATCTGGAAAGTCTCTGGCTATCGGAATGTCTTCTAGCTTTCGCTCGTCAGCCTTCTTGTCTACCACATGCGCCAAGAATGCGACGAGACCTTTCCTTAGGCACTTCCTGGCTTTCATGCTGGTAATAATTCTCAGTGGCGTTCCACGCCTTTCCCCTTGGATCGATAAGGTTTCACCGCTCGCGAGGGGAACTTGAATTATTTTGTCATTGCACACGACGATGGCGCGGTGTGCAGATAGCCAATCCATGCCAACGACTATGTCAAAGCTACCCAGTACGACTGGTAATAGGTCAATGTCAAACTCATGACCACAGAGATCCAACTTACAACCCTTTGCTACTTCTCGAGTTTCTATAGTCTTACCGTTAGCTAGTTCAATAGAGTATGGTGTGTCTAGCTTACTAGTCTTTAAGCCAAGTAATCTTTTAAATTCGACAGATACGAAGCTAAAATCAGCGCCAGTATCAAACAATACTGAAGCATAATGACCATTTAGAGGGAACGTACCAGTGACCACATTAGGGTCTTGTCGTGCGTCACCGGCACCAATCACGAACGCTCGCCCACGGGCTTGGTTGTTAAGTTTGGGGCAGTCCCTCTTCCAATGATCGAGCGATCCACATGAGAAACAGGGCCTCGCTCCACTGTTCTTTGGCGCTCCTGATCTGCAGTCTTCAGTCTTGTGCCCCGAACGACGGCACTTACCGCAGATTACTTCGTTCTTGCCCTGATAACCTTGCTTCCCATTATTTCCACGTCCAGTGGCTACATACCCTTTTCCCTTCTTCCCTGAACCTGATGATCCATCCTTCTTCCTCTCGTCGCGCTTACGCTTCCCAAACCTTGGCCTATTTCCCTGTTCACTTGACCCAACGACTGAACTTGTACCCAGATTCTTACCCTCAACACTGCTGGACTCAGTAAGCTTCAACCCTGACACTTTCCGGATTAGCGTGCCCATTCGGATGGCGTCTTCAGTGAGGCTCAAAGCGAGATCGATAGCTTCACGCATGGTTGTAGGCTTGGAAGCAGTAACCATGCCGCGTATCTGTGGTGCCAGTCCGAAGAGGTATCTTTCCACCTTTTTGCTTTCCGGGGTGACCAGGCGAGGCACTAACCGGGAGAGGTCATGGAATCTGGACGTGTAACCAGCTACGTCCGGTCCAACCATGGTGAGGTTCCAGAACTCAGTCTCTAGCTTCTGCACTTCACTTGCCGGACAGTACTCGGCGATCATTAGTTCTTTCAACTCCAACCATGATAAGGAGTAAGCAGCATCATCTCCCAGTGTCTGCACTTGGTTGTTCCACCACGTCAGAACTTGGTCCAGAAACAGGTTGGTGGCATACATGACAGCCTGTCGCGGGGTACAGCTGCTAATACGAATCACAGCTTCGGTTTTCTCGAACCATTTGACTAGTCCGACAGAACCTTCAGTGCCGCTGAAATTCAGTGGTTTGCAGTCCAGGAAAGCTTTAAACGTGCAGCCACGTTCTCGTGAGGCCGTTTCTGCAATAATAAAGCAATATATTATATAAGGTAGGAGTTTTCACGAAGACTCCTGTCGCATATACCCGACGTCTTCTTACCAGTAGGGGAGGTTTCGCGTCTGTCGCTCCCGGTTCGGTCTCGCGACCTTTCGGTGCGCGTGGCATTGTGTTCTGCGAGAGCCTGAGCGATACGTCCCGAAACTAGGGTTTCAAGCTCTTCAGGTGTCGTGGGTAGTCTTTCATTCCCACTATTGCTTCTTGTGGCTGGTGCCATGTTTCTTCAATAACCAATATCAAAGGTTAATTTCCAACAATCATTCATACAATATCATCACATATATAGTATAAACAACCACACAACATATGAACACAATAATCACCATAACAACAACACGCAATCACAACATAAACAGAATAAGTAATAATAATCGTAGATAATCACAACACATATTTTACCATAACAAAACTTTCATTAATTTCAATACCAAGTACAATGATTTGTTCATAATAACAAAAACCGAGGATACCTTCCTCTTACATTGCTCTTTGAAATACACTAGAAATATAATGTCATATGCCAGCACAATCCCGCTCGGCTAGGCAAAAAAAATGCAGATGGGTGCTATAACCCATGCTGTGCTATCATACTACTACTACTACTGCTATGTCCGCGTGTGATCTCCCAAAACGTCCCTGATGCTACTGTGGCGGTGGCGGCGGCGGGTGCTGGTACTGGTACTGAGGTGCGCACATGCTGATGGTCATACTGATCGCCATAATGCGATCGTACAAGAATTGGCGATGCGCAAAGTGTGCGTCGCCCGTAAGGCCACAATGAGCATCCATGCTCAACAGCTCCTCAGCATAATGTGCCAGTGCATCCCTGGCATCAATGATCCTGGCCCACATGAGCTGGGCCTGCTGCTCCATCTGACTCACGGTGCGCTGCACCGTGTCGGCGAGGGTCTGGAAATCTCTCTCCAGTGAGATCACTGTGGACCATGCGGGTCCTGACAGTGGGGCCATCCCGTGGGGCTGCGACGGCCCGGGGATGTCAGTGTATGTCGGCTGAGACGGGCCGATGATATCGGGTACAGGTAGTGGTGTGAAGGGTGGGGCAAAGCCCGGTAATCCAGTGAAACAGTAGGGTGGTACCTGGTATGGGTCTCCTGCACCTAGAGTATACGGTGCAAATGGGGGTGTCACAAATGGGGCTCCTGCATCCATACTGAATGGTGCAGGTGGTGGGGTATGGAGCATCTCGGGTAGGGGTGGTAGTGTGGGGAAAGTGGTGATGGGTAGTGTCATGGATAAGGGTGTGGGGACTATAAGCTCGGCGAGTGGAACCATGAGTGGCTGGGTGTCAGTGACCCACTCTAGAGTAGACATCACAGTGGTAGGGGTGGGAGGGCTAGCAGTGGCATGAGCTGCCAGTCCTGCTCGGTGTAACTCGGAACTGCGGGCTGAGCTGCCCTCAAGGATGTGCCCAGTAGAAGCTGGCCCATCCTGTGGTATGGGCTCGGGCATGGTAGGTAAGGTGGCTGGGGTAGTGGTAGCATGTCCTGTCATCGGAGCAACGTGCTCCTCCTGGCCTGCTGGTGGGATAGGCACAGCAATGTGCTCCACCGACGCAGTTGACTCATCGTCAGAGTCATCGGAGATCCACCCGTTGTGTCCCCGGCAGACAGGCACAAGCCTCATGCCAGAGGGAACGGGGATAGGTGGGGTAGGTAAAGGCTCACGGTCGACTGGTGTGTGTCGGTCGTATGGAGACTCGACAGTCTCCGACCGTGTAGGGATAGGTCTCGAAGGACCTGCGCAACCTACAGGGAAGTCCCTGACGGCGCGGATAGGTAGTGCTGGCAGTGGTGCTGCCTGGAATGGCACTAGAGGCAAGTCGGCCTCGGCCATCGGTAGGTCGGCCACGGCGGCCATGTCGTCTCCAGCGGGGGCCCACGCTGGGTCCTCGCTCGGGTCCGTCTCGTCGGAGCTATCTCCGTCGGCGCCCTCCATGGCGACATCAACGTCCATCTCATCATCCTCGGGATCGAGTATCACCACCTCGATCGGCTCTGCTGGTGGTGCTGGGATGATCTGGAGGCTACTGTCGTAGCTCGGTGCTACGCTCCCTGCGTTTGACATCCTGGCAAAAGAACCGTACTAATATTTAAGTATTATTCGTTAGGTAGTTAAGGCACATATCTAAGGTACTCTTCCTAACCTTCTAACAAAAATAATACGTATACTTACCATGGCTAGCTTGGTCGGAATCTCCATATACCCAAATGGTCGTTGGAAAAATTTATTTTATTGTGTTTCGCATTTATTTGAAAGATTTTGAACCATATCCGGTTATAGTTTAGATTTTTAAAATGCTAATTCGCTATAACCTTGGCTCTGATACCACTTTCTGTCACACCACGTCTAAGGCGGAAACACGTGGCGCGACGGTTCAAAAGTATTAAGCCAAGATTAATGCAAAGCACAATATTAATTAGAAAACGGGCATTTATTCAATGCTAATAGTCATGTCAAATTATTAATACATAACCATAAATTGTTTTCGAAAATGATAAAGAGGCTTCTCCCTTTATCCCTAAATCCAGGGAATAAAGAGATAAGACCCCGTCACGACATTCCCAACGCCCAATTTGGAGACATCCCCGACCCTGCTTGCCATGCTAACTTCCATCAATCAATTACCTGAAAGATATGTTTGAAAATCGTCAATATATAAATATTGGTGAGTTCACAGGTTTTAATTTAATAAGTCTTTATAAAGTGGGAATATCCTTGTTATGACATTTATAGGAGTTGCAAAGTCCTACAATTTACTTGAGCCTATAACCAAACCAAGACAATTAATAATGCCCCCGCCCAAAGTCGTTACTCGGTATTCTTACGACTTTATTTCAGAATAAGTGCACCCCAGGCATACGCCGATGCATAATCGACGCTATCGATTAGGGGTGGGCCTTGTCAGGCACCAATAGTACTATCCAAATATCCCTTTGGTTTCTCATTCCTGAATAAATGATTATAGTGGGGAGGTCTCAACCCCGAGTGGCGATCTTTACTCAAGTATCCAACCCGTCATACAATCCCAACATATCTTTCCCCCGTAAAAACGTTAAATAGTTTAGAAATGGGGCCGTGAGACTCACCTGTAACTGTGCTCGGCTCAAAGAAAATAGTAAAGTTTGTGATCCCGTACCTACAAAGGTTCTAGGCGTATAAGTCACTTACACCTATGGTGTATGTGCCTTGGCAAGTTGTACACCCAACTTCCCGACCACGTCTTTATCCCAATTCCCGTTTAATAGTTTCGTATCCTAGGTTCAATGGCGATGGATTACCCTTTCCTTACAAGTCATATATTATTCTTATAATTATTCTTTATGACTTGTACAACATTATACTTGACACGACTCCACCCAACGTATAATAATTTTCCCATTCAAATAATTATACTTAGGATCTTTTCGCTCAATATAAAGTGTTTTCTTATTAACCGACCCGACTTACTTTGCCACATATTTATTTTCCCATTTAAATAAATATGCTAAGTCTTTGTCGTTTGGTAACATAATCTTAACGCCCGACTAGACTTACCACACCGTACATTTATTTTCCCATTTAAATAAATGTACTAGAATCTTGTCGGTATTCACGCGTTCGTAGATATGTCTCATCTACTCGTCTCGGTTTTTCTTCTCGCACATCTATTTTCCCATTTAAATAGATGTACTAGAATTCCGTCGGAAACGAGTATTTGTACATATATCGTCGCGTGGATACTTCTTGTTAAGTTCATGTGTCGTTTAGCGTTTTTAGTTTGTTACGTTATGTTTCTCTTTTCCCACGAATATTGTTACTACACTTAGGAAAGTGTTACGCA
Organism: Ambrosia x helenae; assembly: GCA_030844895.1. Lineage (NCBI taxonomy): Eukaryota > Viridiplantae > Streptophyta > Magnoliopsida > Asterales > Asteraceae > Ambrosia > Ambrosia x helenae. Next base: position 26,790,505 of record CM061231.1, read on the forward strand.
CGTTTCACCCTTGTTATATATATTTTATTCCGTAAAATATATATGTATATTTTTATCTCGACGTAATAAGTCCGTTTACGTTGGTTCGTGTAACTAAGTTCGTTAGTTAGCGTTTTTCGTATTTATTCCCGTTGCGCGTTCTTATGGAAGTATTGTTCCAACTTCCGATTTCCGAACGTTTATTTCTTGGAAAATATATCATGTACGTTTTAGTCCGACTCGTCCAACTTGTTACCAAAAATGTCTCCGATACTTTTATATTCCCATTTATATAAAAGCACTTATTTTTGTACAAGTCTCACAAGTACTTATTTTATAAACTCTTACTTTACGAAATAGTCGCGTGACTTCATTTATTTTTATAAAACGTCCATTTTATAAAAATATACTTTTTACTTAAAATGCCCAAGTAGGCCATCGTTATTTACCGAACCAACCTTGTAAATCATTACTTACACTTTTTGACACTAATATTTCTATCATTGTGTTCTTGGTCCAATAACTTCTAAAATATTTATTTTAGTCCATTGGTTTCCAAGGTTGTCATTTTAATCCTTTAATTTACACTTGTAGCATTTTTCCCTAAATCTTTCATGGTTATTATTTTTCTTCCCTCTTAGTGGACTTTGAAGAATCCTTTTCACCATGATTAATTGTTTTTACCTCTTTTTACTTCTAATGCTCTTTTAATCCATTCTAGATATCACTAACATGTTTATTTCATATTTTTATCCAAAACATCAAACTTTCACTCATCTAAGTGAGTGGACTTTGAAGAACTAACTTTTCCATCTATGGCTTTCTAATCCATTTTAATATTTTTATGACTTTATTATATCATCCTAAGATGATTAAAACCACTTTTCATCATATTCAAGTCACTTTTCAAAATATTGCTTTTCTCATCTTCAATCATCCAAACATGTTCTTATTATTACACTTTCATCAAAATACTACTTTTATTAAAAATAACTAAGATTTCATCATATTATTATTCTCTCATCTTCATTTTTAATAAAAACCCATTACTTCTTTAGAACTCATTTTTATTACCCACATTGTACAACTTGCATCATAGCACAAAAACAAAATATTTAAATTAATAAAACAATGCAAGACTTACAACTAGCTCAAGGCTAGGGAAGACAAAATCTTGGATTTTGGGTGTGGTTTAGTGTGTTCTTCCAAGTGGGTTATGCTCCAAGCTCTTAAACACACAAGAAGGGGTTTGAATGAGGATGAACTAGAGGTAATTTGGAGTAGTAAAAATTGAATGAAGGGTGTTGGTGGGGTGGTGCAAATCCACGGCCACAAGGAGGAAAAAGGAAGGAGATTTTGTGATTTTCTTCTAATGCATCTCAAGTGGCTTATAATCTCATTCCAAATCTTGCAAAGATTACTTATTATCTTTTCTTGGATATTGGAAGATTATGGAAGGATTATGAAGATCAAAAAAAATCTCCAATGATATTATAAGAGGGTGTATGGGCCGATTTTTTTTGAGAGAGAGAGGAGAAATGATTGGGTTAATTCCCTTGTCCAATCTTATTACATGCAAGCTCATGATTGATATTATTTCAAATGATTTAGTTAGATAACACAAGTAATCTCCCACTTGGGTGGGCCATGGCCGGCCCCAAGGGGTGTCTAGGTGGGGTCCACTTTGCTAAATAATACCCCATTACTTGTTAAGTTAGTTCCTTTCGGGTACCGCCCGGGTATTTCTCGAATTTTCGTCGCGTTTTTCCTCGATATTAAAATACCGTTAATATTCATAAAATTATGTCCAGTTAAATTACTGATAATTTATTTCGGTTTCTGTCGGGTGAATTTACGTGTTACGCGCGTATCGGGTGCGGTACGCGCACTTTATTCGTTACCGGGAGATTTGTGCAATAAGCTTTTACGTATGGCTTTGGGTTTCCAAAACTCATAATATTTTGTGAAAATATTATTTATTTTATATTCCGGGTGTCCGGTGTTCGTTTCGCTTATTTCAGTTTTACCGGGTAATCGCCAGTGTCCATACCGGATAGTTTTGTCTGCGCACGATCCTATCATGCTTTGCTATTAAACTCATGCATTCCTATGCATTATTTGGGAAATCCTATCTTTCTAAGGCCTCAATTAAATATTCAGCACATAATTACGGTTAATTACGTTAATCGCGTTTAATTAATTAGTACGGAATTACCTTAATTTTGCCGGTTGTTACAGTTACGAATTTGTACGATCTTTTCAGAAGTTTCGTACACAAGTTCCGGACCAGTGAGTTGACTCTCACCCACCTCAGCCCAGCAAAGAGGGGATCGGCATTTCCATCCGTAAAGAGCCTCGAACGGAGCTGCCTTAATGCTGGAATGGTAGCTATTATTGTAAGAAAATTCCACCAACGGTAGATGACTCTCCCAACCCTTGCCAAAATCGATCACACATGCTCGAAGCATGTCTTCTAGCGTTTGAATCGTCCGCTCACTTTGATCGTCAGTTTGTGGATGATAAGGTGTGCTCATATCTAACTGAGTACCCAAGGCCTTATGCAAAGATTTCCAGAATTGCGAAGCGAAACGAGGATCACAATCAGAGATAATAGAATTTGGCTCCCCATGCTGAGAAACCACTTCCTTAAGATAAATACGAGCCAACCGTTCAAGGCCATCGGTCTCTTTGATAACAAGGAAGTGCGCAGACTTTGTCAACGTATCGATGATCACCCAAATCACGTCACAACCACTGGGCAACCTCAGGAGCTTGATTACAAAGTCCATCGTGATCCGTTCCCACTTCCATTCAGGAATTTTAGGTTGTTGTAGAAGGCCAGGCGGCATTTGATATTCAACCTTGACCATAGCACAAGTCAAACACTTGCTTACATACGAAGCTACATCCGCCTTCATATTCGGCCACCAATAAAGTATCTTTAAATCCTGCTACATCTTATGGGAGCCGAGGTGAATAGATTACCAGGATTTATGAACTTCATCAAGAACGAGCTCCCGCAAACCCCCGAATAAAGGAACCCAAACACGTTCGGCAAAGTAATGCAGGCCATCAGACCTGAGATCAAGGTGCTTATCAGCACCGTTCATGGTTTCAGCTTTAAGGTTTTCCTCCTTCAAAGCTTCTTGTTGTGCAGAATGGATTCGGTCAGGCAAACTAGAATGGATGGTGAGCTGTAGAGCTCGAACACGATGAGGCTTAGCGGATTCCTTCCTGCTCAAGGCGTCTGCCACAACATTCTCCTTGCTAGGATGGTATTTTATAGCACACTCATAATCATTAAGAAGCTCGACCCAGCGATGCTGTCGCATGTTTAACTCATCTGATCAAATATATGCTGGAGGCTCTTGTGATCGGTATAAATGGTGCACTTTGTACCATACAAGTAATGCCTCCAGATCTTCAAAGCAAAGACAACCGCACCCAATTCCAGATCATGGGTGGTGTAGTTTTTCTTATGAACCTTAAGCTAACGAGAAGCATAAGAGATGACCTTCTCGCATTGCATCAACACATAACCGAGACCCCGAATAGAAGCATCACAATAAACCACGAAATCGTCCGTGCCCTCAGGAAAGGATAGAATAGGAGCAGAACAAAGTTTAGCCTTTAGCATTTGAAATGCTGACTCTTGCGAATCGCCCCAGTCAAACTTCTTGTCCTTCTGGGTAAGAGAGGTGAGGGGTTGAGTGATTTTCGAAAATCCCTTGATGAAATGACGATAGTAACCTGCAAGACCCAGGACTTGTCGCACCTCAGACGGCGTCTTCGGTGCTTCCCAGTCTTTGATAGCTTCTATCTTGGCTGGATCAACATGAATTCCTTTTTTATGAACCACATGACCAAGGAATTGGACTTCGCGTAACCAGAAGTTACATTTTGAGAACTTAGCATACAGTTGTTCCCGTCTCAAGAGTTCCAAGACAAGACGCAAGTGTTCCCGGTGGTCCACTTCGTTCTTGGAATAGACCAGAATATCATCAATGAAGACGATCACGAATTTATCAATATAGGGCTTACAAACATGATTCATCAAATCCATGAATACTGCGGGCGGATTGGGAAAACCAAAAGGCATGACCAAGAATTCAAAATGGCCATAACGAGTTCGAAAGGCAGTCTTTGGAATATCGGCTTCCTGGACTCTCAACTGATAGTACTCCGACCTCAAGTCAATCTTCAAATAGAAACTAGATCCCTGAAGCTGATCAAACAAATCATCAATACGAGGAAGAGGATAGCGATTCTTGATGGTAACCTTGTTCAATTCACGGTAGTCGATACACATACGCAGGCTTCCATCTTTCTTCTTAACAAAGAGGATAGGGGCTCCTCACGGGGATGAAATAGGTCGGATAAAACCCTTTTCTAATAACTCCAGCAACTGGTTGGACAACTCCTACGTCTCGGGAGGTGCAAGACGATATGGGGCTCGGGCGATAGGGGCTGCACCCGGTGCAAGTTCAATACCAAACTCGACTTAACGATAAGGCGGAAGGCCAGGTAGATCTTCAGGAAACACATCAGGAAAATCAGAGATAGCTGGGATATCTTCAATATTCTTCTCTTCCTCCTCCTCCGATGAAACTGAAACAAGAGCCAAAATGGCAGAATACCCTTTCTGAAGATACTTATAGGCTTTCTAACACGAACCAATCACGAAGACACGAGCATTCCTGCCTCCACCCCCGTTGTTCCCGTTACCCGACCCGTTCTTCCAAGCTTCGCTCTACTTTAAATTGGGGAAATCACGCTTAAAATGTCCAAATTCACCACAATTAAAGAATCCCTGCTTTCCCTGGTTCCCCTGAGGGTGGGAACAGGTGTAGCAGGCTGATTCTGATTACCCTGAAGATTGACCCTACAATCTATAGCTTGGTGCCCAATCTTCTGGAACCGATGACAACGATTCTTATCACAAGGGCCAGTATGATGAAACCCACACCGATTACACTTTGGCAGTTTCCCAAAATAACCCCCTGGTTTCTGCTCAGACGACGACCCTCTTACGTCAGACTTCTTCACTGGATGAGACTAGGCCGAACTCGAACCTTTCCCCACGCCTTCCCACTTTCTCTTGTTGCTTTCTAGAGCCTTCACAACAGTGACTTGGGGAGGCAAGACTCCTTCCGTCACTTTCATATTTGTCAACCTGTGAGCTGACCAAACAACCTCATTTGATAACATCTATTGATAAGTTTATAGATAATTTACAAACGTCATCCTAGACTTTTAGGGGTCTACTCTATTTTTAATTATGAATTTTGAAAGACTGATAGAATTTAAATTTTATTTATTTATATTATTAGACAGGCAATATCAGCTATTGAGATGACAGTTGTTTAATAACATATGTTATCAAGTCAACATATATTGTATACCTTCTAAATCAATAGAAGTTGCTGTATATAATGAAATAATATGTCTCCAGCTCTTTGAGGATTAATAGGCAAATTATCGTTTAGATGTTGTATTTTTCATCATTCTGTATTTTGTTTCGTGTCTTTTTCGTGTAATTTATATGTAGTTTGTTGTCTGATAGACGAAATGTTATTGTTGTGAGGACTTAAGTGATTTATATGTAAATAATTGATTCATTTCTTCAAAATATTAGTTGCATTGAGTAATCTTCTTGTAAATTTTTATTTTTAAAGAAATATAGTTACTTTAATGTAAATAGAGGGTTGAGGTGCAAATTAATAAATTAAATAATTTATTTTGCCGTCATATTTCTAAGTTTTGATTTAGACTCTTCATCTGTACAGTTTGTATCATAGACTTTTTTGGGTCTTTACTGTGTAATTATTTATTAACTTGAAATGACTGATATAATTTAAATTTATTATATTATTAGCACAACGAATAACAGTTGCTATATTTGAAGTTTAATTGTTTATGTTCTTTCGTTAACTATATTGTAATTGATGACAGTTGTTTGATAACATCTGTTAAGAATCGAATAAGTATTGCATTCATTTTAACTGAAAAGAAGTTTGAATATGCAAGTTAGTCATTATTATTTTGAAAATTTATTCGTTCAACTTTATATTGTTTGGTTGTGAATTATAATTATATAAATTATAAATTTTAATGGTGATAATAATATTTAATTATTATTAATATTAATTGTTTTTTTCTTATTTGTGTCTGGTATTGTTTTTCTCTTTATATAAAAATCTTTATTATAGTATGTATAGTTATTTTTCAGTCTATAAAATGGTGAAGAAATAATCATTTCAGTTTGCAACTTTATATCCATTGAACCGTTTAAAAACAAACCTACTTTCATGTTTGCTTTATAATGTTGCTTCCTTCAAATTTTCTACCACTAGTCCTGTTGAAAATGCTTACAATAAAAGAAAAATGTATTACCAATAAATCGATGCTAATGAAGTTGGAATTGTTGTTGTTTGAAGATTCAGACAATCAAAGAAAAATAGTTTTTGCATCATATGCACCTCTTGAGTCTAAATAAATACAAATTGATTTGTAGGGTAATATTATGTTTCCTGTTCTTCGATAACTAAGAAGCATAATGTTTCTATGGTTTGTTTTGTTTTTCTCTTTCAGTATTTTATTTGTTTCTTTTACCAGTATTTTCTATCAGTTTTGTTTTGTGGTGTTTTACGCATATTTTGTATCTTGTATGTTTGTGATACTCGGATTTTTTTCATTAGAATTATGGAATTACAGTAATTAGATTCATTGCTATAGCCGTTTCAATCAACATGTCTTGATACCTCAACACTTTGTAACCACAGTATACAATAAATTTAAGATACGTTTGATCAATCAATATTTTTCTGAAAACGATGGTTATGTTTATCTTAAAAAGTTGTTAAAAATATGATAAAAGGTTATAACAAAAATATGCTCGAAAGCTCAGTTGAACACTATTTGTGTTGAGTGGTAAATAATAATTATAAAATCTTGAAGCTTAGTTTATTTGCGTTCCACATTGTTATTACTTTAGTCTTGATATAATATTATTAAACAATAAATTTGAACTATAATCTATGACAGTTGTTTTATAACATCTATTGACAAGTCAAAAGATATTATTTAGCTTTCAATTCAATAAAGGATCGAATACCCAAGTTAATCATTACAATTGAAAATTATTTTATTCATTTTTTTGGGAGAGTTACTTTATTCAATTTTATATTGCTTTAATATAATTTTTATATATTATAATTATAGAACTTATAGATATAGTTATCTATACAGTCTATAAAAAGGGCAGCAAACAGTAAGATTCCAGCAGCAACGAACCTCGCAATCTCCGGCACCAACCCAGAAATATAGTGCTCGATCCTTCTGAAATCCGGTGTGTGCAAATTCGGACACAACACCGCCAACTCATTATGCCTAGCAGTGTACTCCTCAATCTCAGTCCCTACCATCTTATGATTCCAGACCTCATGCTCAAGCTTCTGAATCTTGTCCCTCGGACAGTACTCACTCTTCAAACATTGCACAAACTCCGCCCAAGGCATATCGTGGGCTTCCCTTATACCCAAAATCTGGGTGGTGGAGTTCCACCAGGTCAGTGCAAGACCCTCCAGGGTCGCTGAAGCATATTTCACACGGTCCCCCGCTGGACAATTGCACATGGAAAATACTGATTCAACCTTCTCTAACCACCGGATCAGTCCCACTGCTCCCTCAGTCCCTCCAAAATTACGAGGCTTGCAATCCATGAACATTTTTGTAGGTGCACTGAAGTGGTGGTGGATTAACATGAGCATCTGAACCAAAAACACCCGGTCAAACAACAAACACGGAACACCCAAGACTCAAAACAAGAAAGTAGAAAACAAATTACCACCCAAAGCCTGGTGTGCGGCCTGGAAAGGAGCCAGGGCGACATTCACCTGCTACTGGTGCAGGTTATTCAGTTCTTCCTGGTTCATGTTTACATTGCCATGACCCCCGCCGCAGCCACGACTGCCAGCACAGCCACCCCAACGACCGCCATGTGCACCAGACATCTTCTGTCAAAACAAGAATAAATGATTTAGACTCACCAGTAGTGTAACCCACTGGGAATCACAAGAAATTAGATCTAGGTCCAAATTCAGGTACATCCGTCCAAACACAAAGCCCACTAGGATTTTCATGCATTCCAGTTTATGATTTCGTGTGCACTCGAGATGATAAACTAATCTACATGGTCCTCCAAGTGCACTTTTTGCCTAAAGTTCAAGTCACCGAATACTAGCACCTAAAAGAGAACTACTACGAGTACGAGTGTAAGATTATGCGTGTGAGGACGAGGGTGTCTATTGGGGCATAGAAGGGAGATGTCCGAATCCTGAACAGATCTCAAGGGTATGCCGAAGCTACCCCAATGTGCACCATCCCCGAGGAAGAATCAATAACAAGTCTCTCGCCTTCGAAGCACGAAAAGGATAAGTTAAGGAATAGAACGATCAAAAGTAAACAGATGATGCAGCATAAAAGATGATGAGACCGAGACCCCGAAAAATTTCAATATGTTACCAACATGTTAAGACTCGACCATACATGACCGTCTAGTGTGTGTGACTCGACTATAGACCAGACTCTACATGCAGTCCTAGTTCACTATAACCATTGGATCTAATATCAATCTATCACACCGTCAAATTCCACTTGCGGGGTTTTACAGTGAGCCGCATGACACACCAGGATCCAAGTCAACGGTCACAATAAACAAACACTAATGTAATATATTAAAACCATGACATTAAGTTTTGAACCATAAACCAACAGCGGAAGCATAATCTTGTTTACAACCAAAAGACATGACGTAGTCTGAAAACATTATTTAAACATGCACTAGAACCCTAGACGCCGTGCAAGACTCCATGCGCCTAATCCATTAACTGCTACCTTAGCGACCTGAGAAAACATGCCAAAAATGTCAACATATAATGCTGGTGAGTTCACAGGTTTTACACAAGAGTTTCCATAAGTTTGAAAAGATCATTCCCGTTAATACTATGTTATAAGAACATTAGCTAGACGTTAAGTATTTTTACCACTACGAGTTGGAAACCATTACTGACATGTAACCCCGATAAGTATGCCCAGAATGTATGAATCAACGTCATCATCGGTGACTCCAAAAGTTAGAGACAATATGCACCCGCCCGGCTCCAAGCCATTGAGTGGGGTTAGTCAAGCCCAATAGATCTATCCACATTTCCCCGTTATATATACCCACATACTCATGGTTTCCCCCTCGGACTTCCTGATGAAACGCCCGAATAGTAAACAACAATAACCATAGTATAACATGACCTTAAAGAAATGTAAGTATGAAGCATGTTTCTCCCCCGAAAGCAAAGAAGTAAAAGCGGGGTTGTGACACTCGCCTTAGGTTGCGTTACTTGTAAAAAAGTTAAATCAACAAGCTATGATAGCCCTAAATAGCGGCGACCTATCATGAGACGTATATAAGTAACCAGACTAATAACCCGTTGGTTAACTAGTCCCCGAATGTCCAGACCATAAGCATGTACGTTTGAAAACACATTTGACCGATTTTAATTTGCAACTTTATATCCCTTCAAGCAGTTGTAAAACAAAACAACTTTCAATATTTGCAACATAATCTTATTTCCTTCAAATTTCTTATCATCATTTTTCTTCAAAATCATTCCAATGAATGAAAAAATTATTAGGAATAAAGCTTTGACAATGAAGTTGGAATTGGTGTTCTGGGAAGATTCTTACTAAAGAAAAAAATTATTTGTATCATTACCACAACTAGAGCCTGTCTTGAGAAAAGATGGGTGTATAAAGAAATAATATGTCTTTGTCTCTTCTTGACGTTAGAAACATATTATGCTTTGTTTTTTGTTTTGTTTTCAGTTTGGTCTTAATGTAGATTTGTTTTCTTTGCATTGACTTATTTTTTTTTATGTATTTTGTTGTTTGATAGAAGAAATGTGTTTGTTGGTAGTAGTTCACTTTTGTAGCGATATTGTATTTTTTTTTATCTGAATACACTATCTTGCATGTTTTGTTAACAGTTTGTGTTATGATGTCTTGCTGTACTTTGTATCTTATATATTTGTGTAACTTGTATATTTTCAAATGAGTATAAAATAAACACTTTTTATTGCTTAATAATAATAATAAATAATAATGATAATATGTAAACTTGTGGTAATATTTTGTAGTTGTCTAATAATTTTAAAATAAATAATAATAAATAAAAATAATAAATAATAATAGTAAACACTTTTTAGCCCCGCTTACGGCTGTGCACATATAATGTATATATGTGTGGCCCTCGGGGGGCAAAAGTAAAGTTGCACTAATTTTAACGTTATTTTACTAATTTCGGGAAAATAACGTTAAAAATGACGGACGGTGTAACATTACGCATTAAATTCTTGTACGTTACGCACCGACATTTAATAAAACGTCAAGTTTCATTATTATCCTCGCATTTATTATTTTTGTCGCATTTATGTAACCCTAATATGATATATATATATTATAATATGCTAAATGTTGTTGGATTGGGTTAAAACAAAAAAATATAAAAATCCTGCTCTGGCCGGGTTCGAACCCGCGCCAGAGCCACAACTAACCAATGCACAAACCAGCTGGGCTGAGCCAGTTCTTGTTAGAAACCCGGACAAACAATAAATATATACGCGAATTAAAATCCTCACAGTTGACAATAAAAGTCAACTGTGGGATTCCTTGTTGTGCAATCCGTCGTAATAACACGTAATTGATATATTTTTGGCATGCTCGTGCAATATCCGGCCCATTACAACACAATTGAACAACTATTACACGGCAATTGTTGCCCTAATCGTCTTATTGGCCGCGTTTTATAATAAGGAAAGTCAACGATTCAATTAACCCTAACCCTAATCTATTAGTATAAATTGAGACCTCCTGGACCTTGAAAACTCGCTCATACCTCTCTCTCAATCTCTATTTCTCACTTATACTGCTCTGTTCGTTGCTAATTGATCGTGGTTGACTTTTCTCATTGACCCGATCATAATCATCATCACAGCACTGTGAGTTCAATTGTTTTAGTGGGTTTAGTTCATCGGCATTCAAGCAACAATAGCCCTAACATTAATCGGGCTATTGTTGCCTGAATCAATCAATTGATTTATCTAGGGTTCGTCGTTGTGGTTTGGGGATAAACCAGAATCTGCATCGCGTATTTATTTATTTTGAATCCAGATCCATCACAACCACCGGCCTAGGCCAAGTGGTTGTGACTCTGGTCTTGTATCGTGGTCACCCGGGTTCGAGTCCCGGCTCTGACCGGCTTTTTGCACCTTTTCTTTTCTTTTCTTTTTAACAAACATTAATTAATTAAATATATATATTAAATCCTTTTAATCTTATAAATTCTTTTTAAAATACCAAAACTCTTTTATAAATTCTAAAAAAATTATTGTTAGTTAATCTGATATAAAAGATTTATTTACAACTTTTATTTTTCAGAAATTCTTTTATTTAATATTTATAATAATTAAATCATTTTTATACTATTATAATTATAAAAATCCATTATTATATCAAAACAATTTATTTAAATTCTCCAAAATTTATCCTGACTTTTTATAAAGTTAAACTTTACTGAAATAATTTTTAATTCAGTAAAAACATTTATTTAGTATTTTTAATCAATTTTTGTAAGATTTAATCATATTTAATTCATAATAAATCCAATTTTCATCATTTTTGCACCAAAATTTTATACAAATTATTTTTAATCATTTAGAACAGGAATATGATTTTTAAAATAAGATTTCTTTAATTTTAGTATTTTTGAATATTAAAGTTAATAATTAACTATTTACAAATAAATAGATTTAAAAATCTATTTAAAATGAAATAATTTGATAAAAATTATTTTATTGCTTCAAACACTTTATTGTACTCATTCAAAATTCAAACTTTATAAAAAGACTATTTTTCATTAATTATCCCATTTTCTTTATTTAATTAACAATTTTAAATTAAATTTAACAAATTGATTATCCCCAAATCGAAACCCTAGGATACACATATTAGTTTATATAGACTTAGACTTATTATATATATTACCTCATTTTAGGGTAATATTTGGAATCACTTTGGGCAACACAATTATCATATCTTTTTCAACAAGTTAACATTTGCTAAGGTGAGTTTACATAGCCCCTTTTATCACCACTTTTGGGGTGAAACATGTTATAACACTTTTCATTGCAATTCAATCATCAATGTGTTTGTGTGTTTTCTATGTTGCATATTGTCTTGAACATGATTAGAGTAAGCACATTCTAGCATAATCATTAACATTGATCAGCCGACGGTATACATTGATAGATCTATTGGACTGACAATCCCACCCGGATACGTGCCTCCTACAAAGGTTACGTGGGTGTTTGTTATCGCATAACATTATTCATTGGGACCATAAGTGTATGGTATGTATTATTTCATAACAGTCAGCAGGGTTGATTATGCACTCGATTTATTTCTAATATGTTTCTCACATATGGGCTAGATTAACATGACACATGAATTGCATAACATTTTATTCATTTTATCATCAAAAACCTATGTAATTCTCACCAACTTATGTTGACCCAAAATACTTTCAAAATTAACATGTTTCAGGTAACAATGAAGCTGAGGCTTGAGTTAGCATGAGGATTTATCTTGAAGTTATTTGAAGTTTTTGAAGTTATTATTTGGATGTTATGTATTTGAATTCTTAGACTTTATTTCACATTTTGGATATTATGTTTGAATAAATTATTTAAAATTTATATTATACCATGTGCTACTGAAAACAATCATCAATACGTGGCACCCCGATGTTTCCGCCATCGGTTGGGGTGTTACAGATTGGTATCAGAGCCTTGGTTATAGGGAATTAGGTTATTAGAAATAATCTAGACTATAACCTTAGGGACTAAAACAGTACTTGCTTCTCCTACTTGTAACCCTAATTGCTTCCCTAATCCTATCCTTATCCTATACCCTAAACCTACATGTGACTACTCTTAATTGTCTGCTGCAATCCTGATCCACCATTAGATTAATAGGACAAAATCCTCAGGTTTAACCTGAACCCCCTTGAGATCTCGTCGAAGTTCTAGATTTTAATAACGAACACGTGCAATCTGGAAGGGTGAACGCCTGTATTCTGAGTCTTCTGTCTAGGCTGGCATTGCGCATATATCCCAATCAGACGAGGGACCCGGATGCCTACCTGGGAATTCTCGGGATGAGTGTTCACTTATAGGCTAAAGCATGTCTTCATATGTTATTAGAATTTAGAATCTTTGATAAGTCAACGTTTTCGTTTATTCGTTTTAATTAATGAATAAATGATTACATTCCTTATATGAACTCTCATTCATTTCATTGTGTCTATTACAGATCATGCCTCCTCGTCGCAGCACTCGCAACAGCAATGGTGAGAACCCCGCAGAAGGTAGTGATAACCATAACCACAACCATGACCAAGTTCCTAACCACAACAACAATGGGGTCGACGCTCAACTGGCTGCAATCATTTCTCAACAAATGGCGCAGCAAATCGCAACTCTGGTTCCCAACTTGCTTGCTCAGGTCATCCAATTGAATGGGAATGGTCACAACAACGGGAACGGGAATGGCAATGGCAATGGTAATGGCAATGGACCCCAAGCTTGCACCCTCAAGCATTTCAACTCTTGCAACCCTCCAAAGTTCAGCGGTGAAGAAGGAGCAACTGGACTTCTCCAATGGTTTGAGGGTATTGAAAATACCTTCATCAACAGTGAGTGCCCCAACAATTTCAAGGTTCGTTACGCCATGAGTGTTCTCCATAAACGAGCACTCACATGGTGGAATGAAGAAAAGCGTACTCGTGGGGCCGAAGTTGCTCTTGCTATGACTTGGGACCAGGTCAAAGAGATCATGAAGGAGGAGTTCTGTCCTCGAAATGAAGTTAAAAAGCTTGAGGATGAGTTTCACACCTTGGCTCAAGATAGTGGGGAAAATCTTGCCTACAACACCCGCTTTCATGAGCTTAGCTTATTGTTGCCACACAAGGTTACTCCTCTGCCGGTAGCCATCGAGAAGTACATCGGTGGTCTGCCCATGCAAATCCAGGACACTGTCTGGGGTAGAAATCCTGCAACTCTGGAAGAGGCCAAACGTCTAGCGGCCACTCTTACTGATAATCATGTGAAGAATGGTACTCTGGTTCGCAAGGGCTCTAAGAAGACTGTTGCCAAAGATACTCCACAGCCTGCTATTGAAGTCAAGCCTGAGACCTCAAGCAACAAGAAGCGTAAGGCTAGAAACTATATGGTTGCTGCTACTCCACCTGCTGCCCAAAACCCAGCCAAGAAACCATACACCGGACCTCACCCTTTGTGCAACACCTGCAAGTATCACCATCCCACACAGGTGCCATGTCGATTCTGTACTAAGTGTCAAAGGTATGGTCACCTGGTGAACGTCTGTCGATCTCCTGCTGCCCAAGACAACAACAACCCAACTCCCAACCAAAACCAACAAAACAACAGACCTACTCGTGGTCAATGCTACGAGTGTGGTAACCCTAATCACTACATCAACAACTGTCCTAACCGTAACCGTAACCAAAACCAAAATCAGAACCAAAACCAAAACCAAAACCAGAACCGCAATCAGAACCAAGGTGCTCGAGGTCGCGCCTACAATCTCAACGCTAATCAGGCCCGTGACAACAACGAAGTGGTGAATGGTACGTTTCTCATTAATAATCACTATGCATCCATATTATTTGATTCAGGAGCTGATAAGTCATTCGTGTCACTGAAGTTTGAACCTTTACTTAACTTACCCCACACTAATCTAGAAGACCCTTTTGTGGTAGAGGTAGCTAACGGGAAGTCTATTTCGATCGGTTCTATTATTCGTAACTGCTTGTTGAATCTCAATGATCATACCTTCCCTATCGATCTTATTCCCATGCATCTTGGTAGTTTTGATGTTATAGTAGGCATGGACTGGTTATCAACTCATCGTGCCGAAATTCTGTGCTTCGAGAAAGTCATACGCATTCCTCTCGAATCTGGTGAGATTTTGAAGATCTATGGTGAGAAACCCTGTGGTGAGCTTAAGCTTATGTCTTGTACTACTGCCCAAAAATACTTACGAAAGGGGTATACAGCCTTCTTAGCTAACGTGATAGAGAAGAAGGACAAAGGCAAGAGTATCCAAGACATCCCTATTATTCGTGACTATCCTGAAGTCTTTCCAGAGGATTTACCTGGTTTGCCTCCTGCTCGACAAGTGGAGTTTCGTATTGATCTTGTTCCTGGTGCTAATCCTATAGCTAAAGCTCCTTATCGTCTTGCACCCTCTGAGATGCAAGAACTTGCTAGTCAATTACAGGAACTTTCTGATAAAGGGTTCATTCGCCCTAGTTCTTCTCCATGGGGAGCCCCTGTCTTATTTGTTAAAAAGAAGGATGGTTCTCTTCGGATGTGTATTGACTACCGTGAACTCAACAAACTCACCATCAAGAATCGTTATCCACTTCCTAGGATTGACGATCTCTTCGATCAACTTCAAGGAGCAACCCACTTCTCAAAGATTGATCTCCGTTCTGGTTATCATCAGCTTAGAGTCCACGATGAAGATATTCCCAAGACAGCTTTTCGCACTCGCTACGGTCACTATGAATTCATGGTTATGCCTTTCGGTTTGACCAATGCTCCCGCAGTATTTATGGATCTGATGAATCGGGTTTGTAGACCCTATCTCGACAAATTCGTGATCGTTTTCATTGATGATATTTTGATTTACTCTAAGTCAAAATCCGATCACGAGCAACATCTTCACTCTATCTTGAGTCTCCTAAAGAAAGAACAACTGTACGCCAAGTTCTCCAAATGTGAATTTTGGCTTAAGGAAGTTCAATTTTTGGGACATGTCATTGATATGAACGGAATTCATGTTGATCCTGCGAAAATCGAAGCTGTGAAGAATTGGAGTGTTCCTACCACTCCCACAGAAGTCCGTTCTTTTCTTGGGTTGGCTGGTTATTATCGTCGATTCATCGCCAATTTCTCCAAGATCGCTGTTCCTCTCACTACCTTGACTCACAAGGGTAAACCCTATGAGTGGGGACCTAAGCAAGAGGAAGCGTTTGAAACTCTTAAGCTAAAACTCTGTGAAGCTCCTGTCTTATCTCTACCTGATGGTAATGATGATTTCGTGGTCTACTGTGATGCATCAAACCAAGGTCTCGGTTGTGTTCTCATGCAACGAGGAAAGGTTATTGCTTATGCGTCTCGACAACTCAAGATTCACGAGAAAAATTATACCACCCATGATCTGGAATTGGGTGCTGTTGTCTTTGCACTCAAGATTTGGAGACATTATCTTTATGGGACCAAATGTGTGGTGTTCACGGACCACAAAAGTCTCCAACATGTCTTCGATCAAAAGAATCTTAACATGAGGCAACGACGTTGGGTTGAATTACTTAACGACTATGATTGCGAAATTCGCTACCATCCTGGCAAGGCGAATGTTGTGGCTGACGCACTTAGTCGTAAAGAGCGTGTCAAACTCCAATGTGCTAGAGTTCGTACCGATCTCCAAGATCGCATTCTCCAGGCTCAACACACCTCAGTCACCCAAGGTAACATGTACGATGAAATGTCTTGTGGTGCTGAGACTCAACTTGAAACCAAACCCGATGGTCTCCTTTATTTTCTTAATCGACTGTGGATTCCCGACCGTGATGATCTTCGTACTTTTCTCATGAACGAGGCTCATAAGTCTCGTTATTCTATTCATCCTGGAGCTGACAAGATGTACCAAGATCTTCGTTATTCTTATTGGTGGCCTGGTATGAAGAAAGACATTGCTCTTTTCGTTGCAAAATGCCTCACTTGTTCCAAGGTTAAGGCTGAACATCAACGACCATCTGGTATGCTTGAACAACCAGAGATTCCTGTCTGGAAATGGGAGAGCATAGCTATGGATTTCATCACCAAACTCCCTCGCACACCCAAAGGTTTTGACAGTATTTGGGTAATCGTCGATCGTTTGACCAAGTCAGCTCACTTTCTACCTATTCGTGAGAAGTATTCTGTGGAAAGGTTGGCAAGGATGTACGTAAGTGAAATCGTATGTCGTCACGGTATACCTTTGGACATTATTTCGGATCGCGATGGTCGTTTCACCTCTCACTTTTGGGAATCTCTACAAAAAGCTTTGGGTACTAAGTTGAACCTGAGCACTGCTTATCACCCTCAAACGGATGGTCAGACTGAACGAACCATCCAGACACTTGAGGACATGCTCAGGGCATGTGTCATCGATTTTGGTGGCGCATGGGATTCTCATCTTCCTTTGGTTGAGTTTTCATACAACAACAGTTATCACGCCAGCATTAACATGGCTCCTTTTGAGGCACTCTATGGTCGGAAATGTCGTTCTCCTGTCTGTTGGACCGAGGTTGGTGAAGCTCGTATTACTGGACCCGAACTAATCCAGGAAACCACAGACAAAATCCAGCTTATTCAGGATAATCTTCTCAAGGCTCGAAGTCGCCAAAAGAGTTATGCTGATAAACGTCGTAAACCCTTGGAATTTCAAGTTGGGGACCTTGTGCTACTTAAGGTATCCCCTTGGAAAGGAGTTATTCGTTTCGGTAGAAAGGGAAAACTAGCTCCTCGATACGTAGGTCCCTTCAAGATTCTTGACAGAGTTGGGAAAGTGGCTTACAGACTTGAGCTTCCACCCGAGCTAAGCAATGTTCATCCGACCTTCCATGTTTCGAACCTCAAGAAATGCTTAGCTGATGAGAACCTTCATGTTCCTCTTGAGGATGTGCAAATCGATGAAAGCATGCACATTATCGAGAAACCCGTCGAGATTGTTGACACTGGAGTCAAGAAACTCAAGCGCAGTCGTATTCCGATCGTTAAGGTTCGTTGGGAATCTAAACGAGGCCCAGAGTTCACTTGGGAGCGTAAAGACCAGATGAAGTCGAAATATCCACATCTTTTTCCACCAGACTCTCCAACTCCAACTTCGGGACGAAGTTCCTAAAAGTAGGGGAGACTGTAACATTACGCATTAAATTCTTGTACGTTACGCACCGACATTTAATAAAACGTCAAGTTTCATTATTATCCTCGCATTTATTATTTTTGTCGCATTTATGTAACCCTAATATGATATATATATATTATAATATGCTAAATGTTGTTGGATTGGGTTAAAACAAAAAAATATAAAAATCCTGCTCTGGCCGGGGTTCGAACCCGCGCCAGAGCCACAACTAACCAATGCACAAACCAGCTGGGCTGAGCCAGTTCTTGTTAGAAACCCGGACAAACAATAAATATATACGCGAATTAAAATCCTCACAGTTGACAATAAAAGTCAACTGTGGGATTCCTTGTTGTGCAATCCGTCGTAATAACACGTAATTGATATATTTTTGGCATGCTCGTGCAATATCCGGCCCATTACAACACAATTGAACAACTATTACACGGCAATTGTTGCCCTAATCGTCTTATTGGCCGCGTTTTATAATAAGGAAAGTCAACGATTCAATTAACCCTAACCCTAATCTATTAGTATAAATTGAGACCTCCTGGACCTTGAAAACTCGCTCATACCTCTCTCTCAATCTCTATTTCTCACTTATACTGCTCTGTTCGTTGCTAATTGATCGTGGTTGACTTTTCTCATTGACCCGATCATAATCATCATCACAGCACTGTGAGTTCAATTGTTTTAGTGGGTTTAGTTCATCGGCATTCAAGCAACAATAGCCCTAACATTAATCGGGCTATTGTTGCCTGAATCAATCAATTGATTTATCTAGGGTTCGTCGTTGTGGTTTGGGGATAAACCAGAATCTGCATCGCGTATTTATTTATTTTGAATCCAGATCCATCACAACCACCGGCCTAGGCCAAGTGGTTGTGACTCTGGTCTTGTATCGTGGTCACCCGGGTTCGAGTCCCGGCTCTGACCGGCTTTTTGCACCTTTTCTTTTCTTTTCTTTTTAACAAACATTAATTAATTAAATATATATATTAAATCCTTTTAATCTTATAAATTCTTTTTAAAATACCAAAACTCTTTTATAAATTCTAAAAAAATTATTGTTAGTTAATCTGATATAAAAGATTTATTTACAACTTTTATTTTTCAGAAATTCTTTTATTTAATATTTATAATAATTAAATCATTTTTATACTATTATAATTATAAAAATCCATTATTATATCAAAACAATTTATTTAAATTCTCCAAAATTTATCCTGACTTTTTATAAAGTTAAACTTTACTGAAATAATTTTTAATTCAGTAAAAACATTTATTTAGTATTTTTAATCAATTTTTGTAAGATTTAATCATATTTAATTCATAATAAATCCAATTTTCATCATTTTTGCACCAAAATTTTATACAAATTATTTTTAATCATTTAGAACAGGAATATGATTTTTAAAATAAGATTTCTTTAATTTTAGTATTTTTGAATATTAAAGTTAATAATTAACTATTTACAAATAAATAGATTTAAAAATCTATTTAAAATGAAATAATTTGATAAAAATTATTTTATTGCTTCAAACACTTTATTGTACTCATTCAAAATTCAAACTTTATAAAAAGACTATTTTTCATTAATTATCCCATTTTCTTTATTTAATTAACAATTTTAAATTAAATTTAACAAATTGATTATCCCCAAATCGAAACCCTAGGATACACATATTAGTTTATATAGACTTAGACTTATTATATATATTACCTCATTTTAGGGTAATATTTGGAATCACTTTGGGCAACACAATTATCATATCTTTTTCAACAAGTTAACATTTGCTAAGGTGAGTTTACATAGCCCCTTTTATCACCACTTTTGGGGTGAAACATGTTATAACACTTTTCATTGCAATTCAATCATCAATGTGTTTGTGTGTTTTCTATGTTGCATATTGTCTTGAACATGATTAGAGTAAGCACATTCTAGCATAATCATTAACATTGATCAGCCGACGGTATACATTGATAGATCTATTGGACTGACAATCCCACCCGGATACGTGCCTCCTACAAAGGTTACGTGGGTGTTTGTTATCGCATAACATTATTCATTGGGACCATAAGTGTATGGTATGTATTATTTCATAACAGTCAGCAGGGTTGATTATGCACTCGATTTATTTCTAATATGTTTCTCACATATGGGCTAGATTAACATGACACATGAATTGCATAACATTTTATTCATTTTATCATCAAAAACCTATGTAATTCTCACCAACTTATGTTGACCCAAAATACTTTCAAAATTAACATGTTTCAGGTAACAATGAAGCTGAGGCTTGAGTTAGCATGAGGATTTATCTTGAAGTTATTTGAAGTTTTTGAAGTTATTATTTGGATGTTATGTATTTGAATTCTTAGACTTTATTTCACATTTTGGATATTATGTTTGAATAAATTATTTAAAATTTATATTATACCATGTGCTACTGAAAACAATCATCAATACGTGGCACCCCGATGTTTCCGCCATCGGTTGGGGTGTTACAGACGGTTAATCATGCATCAGGTGGTGGCGTTGATAGCCTAAAGACAAGTGGGTACATGCACCAATCGGTTTGTCCCGGTTGCTAAGTGTTATGTGCCTTATGTCCAAGGTTTGATACAAAACCACTATCGAGCCAGGGGTCTCATTGGAAGCAGCCTCTCTATTCCCACGGGTTGAGGTAAGGCTGTCTACATCTTACCCTCTTCAGACCCTACCTTAGGTTTTGCTATTGGTGGGATTAACTGAGTATGATGATGATGATGATGATCTAATAATAGTAAAATAAAGGACCTCTATCATTAACTACTGTCGTATTTTGCAAGTTTCCATTTACTTCCTTTATCTATACAGTTATCATGGTAAAGTTATAAATTCTCGACCCTTTCATAATTATGAATTTGAAAAGACTGATATTATTTAAAGTTGAAAACCAACTAATAAAGTTGAAAACCAACTTTAGGGGTTGTTAGTTTATTCACCCTATAAAAAATTGAAGAATTCGCAATATTCAATGTTAATATAACACAGAACTTATACAATTATTATAATCTTTTCAGGTCAAATTTAGATAACATAGAACTTAAACAATTATTATAATCTAAAAAACGTAAACGTCATATGTTCATATCAAATTTAAGGGTTTTTATATACTTTTCATTTTCAAATATGAATATTATTTTAATGTTAAGTTTTATTATATGTAAAACTTTTAAGGAATAATTTCCAATGCTTTGTCGGTTTTGCTTCATCATTTATTACAAATATTAAAATTTTATTTATGAAGCTGGAAAGGTTTCTGAAATTTAACCTTATAGTGATACTTGAATAACGAGTTTAATAATAATCGTGTAATAAAAGATGTTGTTACAGTCAGTGTTTTGGAGGTGTTTTTCCTTCCACATATTACAGAATCTGTTGGCAAAAATACTGAGAAACTTTATTGTGACAACAGCTATTTTTACTGTTAACAGATGTTATAAAAAGGCCCAAAAATAATGATTACGATTTTGAAGTTACTTTATTAATATTATTATTTATTATTATTGTTGTTTTGCAATTGTCTTTCATTATATAAAAAGTAAATAAAAAGTCACAAAAGTAATTTCGAAATTTAGATTTACTTGAAATCCAACTGATAAAGTTGAAAACCAACTTTACGAATAGTTAGTATATTCACACTATAAAAGGAGAGGAATTCCTAATATTCATTTTCCATCTTTATATATTCGTTTAACTATTCTCACATACATCTCTCCATCCCATATGCATAATGATATTAATTTCAAATGTCTTTCCACAAATTTTTGAAATATTCTTACAATCAAAGGAAAATTGATTACCAACATTTCATTGGTAAGAAAGTTGGAATTGATGTTTTTCGATGATTCATATAATCAAAGGAAAACATCAATCCATTATTGTTATATATACATGCTGCACCGGTTTCCTATTCTCAATCTTTAGGGCATTTAGATTTATTATCCTGGATCTTGTATTTTACATTGCCAAAGGTATTGATGAACATCTTCATGAATCTCCTTGATCTATGCACAAGTGTGAGAGTCATCTTTCCGTTTGTGGGTGACTAACAAAGAGATGGTCTTATTAATCTTTAGGGCTTTTAGAATTGCATGACATTTAAATGTATTCCGATGATACTGGCAAGAAATATCATTCTTTATGGTTTGGTTGTTAGAAGGATTTTTTTTATGTTTCCTTGTATTTTTATTTAGTTTGTAAGGTCACATATTGTAATTCTGTTATCATTAAAGTAGTTTTTTTAAAGATATTTGTATTTGTTCTTTTATAAGTCTTCTATTTTGTATTGATTTTTCTTAAATTAAATATTTAACTCAAATTATTTAATTGTAATAATATGGTTGAATCGTATAACAGCTGTTTCACGGAAACTTTGTTAAAGAGAAGAAAAAAAATTTAACGAACTGTTAAAAAACACATATTAATTATTGAAATGTATTTGATATTATTATTGCTCTAAATACAAATTTGAGTATAATAAAACTTATTAAATAGTCTACCGTTAAAATCAACAGATGATTGGTCTTTAGTAAACAAACATTAAAAATGTAAATGTGTTATAGTTGTCAGTAGCAATTGTTTAAGTCAACAACTGTTTGAACCAAACTGCTTAAGTAACATCTGTTTTAATCAAATGCATTTTTAAAACAGGTGTTTTAAAAAATCTGCTTAATTGACGCACTGTTTTTGACAGACGTTACAAAATACAGTTTTTTTTTCAACATTAGATTTACTTTTTAATTTGGTGATCCTCTTTTTTATTTTAATATCTGTTATCTCAACAGAGGTTTAATCCTTCTGTTGATTTATCTTTCCGTGGTTGTAACGGTTCCAGTTATTAAACATCTGATTAGTATTAATAACTAGTGTCGTGAAAGGAACAGACGTTATGAAATACAGTTTTTCTTTTAACTGCAGATCGACTCTTTAATTTAGGGTTTACTAAACAGTAAATAACAGTTGGTCTGTTTATGTTTTTTATATTTTGGGTGGTAATAATAATTATTATAAAGAAATAAACAGATGGTACAAAACAGGTCTTCTTCGCAACAGACAGTTGACTTCTTAATGTTGTGTTTAGTAAACAGTGCTTAAGGTTGGATTTATTATTCCCGTGTGTTTCACACGGGATTCAACCTAGTATATTTCAAAGGGCAAAATCCTACATGACACTCATATAGTCATTCTCCCCTTTAATAGTACCATGTAGGATGCCATGTGGCATTAAGTAACTTTATGAAAAAAAAAATGTTTAAAAAACAAAATTTGATTTACCTCTCTCATATTTCCTCCCATAATTTTTAAACGTTAATATCTTTTATATACGAGATTTTTTAAAGAAAAAAATTACCTCAAATTAACAACCGTTTTATTATTTTTCCAACAAGTACCATAGTGCTACATAAAAAACGGAGAAAACAATGACTATTTTTTTGTTGGGTTTTGTTCATACATGAAAAAAAAACACGTGTTCAGGTAATTCATTAATCATGTATAGGCAAGTCACTAATTATGTTCAAATCAGTAAATATGAATTCTATTTTCAACCAGAGCATAATAGGTTACTAGAGTTATACATTGTTTAAGTTAGGTATCAATATTAGTATGTTAGAGTTGTACGTTTTTTAGCATTTAGGATAGGTGTTAATATTAGAGTTATATTGGAGTTATACATTGTTTTAGGTTAGGTGTTAGCATTGGGGTTGTACATTGTTTTAGGTTAGGTATTAATATTAGAGTTATACACTGTTTGAGGTTAGATGTTAACATTAAAATTATACATTATTTAAGGTTAGACGTTAACATTGGAGATTCATTGTTAATTGTTTTAAGTTAAGTGCTACCTGAAGCTTTTCTGCATGTAAGTGTAAGAGCATTAGTCTATTTCATATGTAAAATTAATGTGTCATAATAGATTTCTCAATTACTGGACGCTTCTGAGGTATAATTTAGTATTTTATATATAGTTATTAATTAATTCTCTTTTTAACCATTAGTACTTCGTTTTACTTTATTTACATTTTTTTTTGTTTTTACCATGATTTGTCAGAGTTCTGTTTATAATTACCGTTAGGCTATATGGTGTGGTAACAAAGTTCCCTAACTCTCCCCAAGTGCCACATCATTTTCCCCCTTTCACCCCCAAAAGTTTGGAAATAGTTTGAAGATTCAAGGACTTTTATAAAATATAAGGTTGTGTGGTTAAAAATGTGGTGTGGTTTAAAAATGTGGCGTGGTTGTGTATTTATATAAAGTAAAAATCTTTGGAAATTTTTTTTTGGGCCAACGGCCATATTTTCAAACGGTCAAAATATGAGTCCCACGGTCACATTCTTGTCTCAATAGCAAGCCTCGGTGTAAACGGTGAAAAGTTGCCAAAGTCACCAATTTTTTAATAGGGGGCGGTGTTCCTGATCGGGGATTAGGCCACCTCATCCCACCGATCACTCTCCCCGAAAACACACCACACCATTAAGTCTTATGAGCAGTCCCTTAGTCAATGTGATGTCCATTTGTTTATGAATGATGGTACAAGGAGTGGATGGTGTAAATAAACCGACGAAAGCCTACATAGTTCAATGAGTTCTTTTATTTAAACGAGTACAAACAATTATGACTATAATCATACATATAGAGATCCGACTTACAAATAACATAGTTCAAGTTGCCACAAAAAGAAATCAAACCAACAACAGCTACATTAATCCATCCATCAACCCGCATCATCTTCTTGTAAATCTTTATTACCTTCTTGAAACATTATTAGGTACTTGAATAATCCTACACACGCAATGACTCAAGAAATTTAAAGGCTTTGGAGGCAAAGTTTAGGGTGTGGCGGCCCGGGTATGATGGGATGATGTTTCCATTTTGGAGGAAGTTTAGGGAGTGAAAATGGCGGGAATGGTTTTTTATGAACTGGTTCTGGCTTCGGCTTAGGCTCCGGCTTTGGTTCTGGCTTAGGACTGGGCTCCGACTTTGGCTTATGCTCTGACTTATGCTCAGACTTGTGCTTATGCTCCGATTTCTGCTTATGCTTTGTTTTCGGCTCCTTCTTGGGTTCTGGTTTTGGCTCCTTCTTGGGTTCTGGTTTTGGCTCCGGCTTGGGCTCTGGTTTTGGTTCCGGCTTGGGCTCTGGCTTTGGTTTTGGCTCAGGCTTGGGCTCTGGCTTTGGTTTTGGCTCAGGCTTGGGCTCTGGCTTTGGTTTTGGCTCCGGCTTCGGTTCTGGCTTTGATTTTGGCTCAGGCTTGGGCTCTGGTTTTGGTTTTGGCTCTGGCTCGGGCTCAGGCTCGGGCTTTGGTTTTGGCTCCGGCTTATGCTTCGGTTTTGGCTCTGGCTTAACAACAACAGGTGGATGAGGGAAACTGTGGTGGAACCTCTTATGCCAAGGGTGAGACTTATGGTACGGCGGCCAATAGGTGGCGGAAGTACAAATTGCCGAAGAAAATTTGAGTTCTC
Source organism: Ambrosia x helenae (assembly GCA_030844895.1). Taxonomy (NCBI): domain Eukaryota; kingdom Viridiplantae; phylum Streptophyta; class Magnoliopsida; order Asterales; family Asteraceae; genus Ambrosia; species Ambrosia x helenae. The sequence continues at coordinate 26,816,078 of CM061231.1, forward strand.
CAGTTGGCCCAAAAGTGTGTTTTTGGTTAGACTTAGACACAAAAGTGATCTTAGATGCTTCTAACCCATTGTGAAATGCACAAGGTGCATTTGCTGCATTGTGGAGTTGCACATAGCATTCCTCACTCAACTTTCCATCTTTCAAGATTTGTTGAGGAAGACTGACCTTGAATTGTCCTTCCTCATTCAGCTTTCCAACACCTCTTGTTTGGAATTTACCATCTTCAACCTTGCAATCAATGGTCACTTTTAACCCTGTAAATTAAGATCAACCACAGACAAGACACATGATTATAATATGATACTGATTATCGCGCAATGTTGGTGCCAGGACTTCAGTTACATGCATATGCATTGAACTAGATATGATAAGAAAAAAAATCATAGTACCTGACAACGCTTGGCTTGTCTTGATGTTATTCTCCTTGCAATCAGCACATTCTCCAAATCCAACTACCTCTACAATATTGTCACTGCCATAACAAAAGCTCCCAGAAAGGAACAAAACAAACAAAAACGCAAGAATAAAACCGCGCATCATCGAGAGGCGTTACAAATATAAACTTAAAATCTCAAAGAAAAGAACATAACATGAACTACTTGGTGTTTGAATGAGTACTTGAACTAACTTCTAGTTGTATATATAGTGAAGGAGCTGATCAGTTATGGGGCTAGCTCAGCTGCAGGGAAGTAAATATATTCAATTACACCACATGCATATTCAGCCTAGTTAGTATGCATGTTAATGCAATATGTCCACCAACTAACTGAAAGTTTTCATACATATTATGACCCGAATTTTTCCACTCACAGAGAAGAGTAAATTTATCATTTTTGACAAAGATTCAAGGATTTAACTCAGAATATTATTAAACAGTTAATTCACCTACACCATTGTGTGTGTGTGTGTTTTTTTGGGCATGATCATGATCCTTTACGCCTTGAAAATGTAAGTGGCTTGCTGAATTGACATGAAGTTTACGGATTAGTTTATAAAAATCGATGACAATGTTGAATTTGAATTGTTGATGCATGCTCTCACACAGACAAGAAATATAAAAAAATAAAGAAAAAGTTGGACGAGTACTTTTATATGTTCTTCGTAATTCAGCTATTAGGTTTATTTGTTATATCGATCAATATAGTGTATTTACATTCTTAATATTAATCTGTTATATACTAACTATATGTAATAATAACTAGTAGAATTATCCTACTTATAATCTGCTTTTTTATTGATACCTACTATTTTTTTGCTGTTTTAGTAGAAAACCAAGATTAGTTGTGCAATTGGTATGTGTTAGTGCAAGTTTTGTGAAAATGGTGTACCCGCAATCTGATATTGCGGGTTTATCATATGTGGCAAAGATCGACGACGTAGCACTGTGCGGTGGGGAGCTTTGTTGGAAAGGGACGTTGAGTTGGCTATACCCATAATCTCAGATTGTGGGTTTGTATGGAAATAAACTATTCTTGTACAGAGAACCGCAATCTTAGATTACGTATTGGAATTGTATAATTAAACCCACAATGTCAGATTATGGGTATATCCATCATGTTCATGCCAACGATGCACCAGAAGTCAACTCACTACGATTGCAATAACACTATAAACTGAATTTTGATTCTAACATCTACCGATTCCACAATTTTTTTTTTGTTTTTCTACTAAAACAGCAAAAAAAAAAAATCGATACATACTCAAATCATACCGTGTGCAATAAACTAATAAAATTTATACAGTGTATAATAAGATAAGCATAATATAGAATAAAAATAGATGAATGTTCTTGCAGAAAATAGTTCTTATCCTATAAATAACACTTAACGTGAGAAGTGAAGGAGGGTTTTTTTAGAATTTTTTTCCCAGTATTATTAAACATGTATTTTAGTAATGAAATTTAAAAAAAAAAATAGTGTAGAGTAATTACGTAGTTACTATAATGACGTAATAACGCTACTTTTTTTATTTTTTATGTTATTCATCTAGAAAGCATGTTTAAGCAGATGAGAAAAAAATTCAAAATAAAAAATTCTCCCTTCACCTCTCTCATGTTTAATAGGTTAAACCTATTTGTATTTAATATTTTAACAAAACTAATTTAGATAAATATTAAAATGTAAAACATAATGGCTAGCTCACAAATCTTTTATGCTAGTAAAATATATATTATGTAACTAGGTTACAATGCGGGTTTATAAATATAAAGTTAAATAATTAATAAAAAGTTTTGTTTAAAAAAAACATATGTATTTTATAGTTGAAAAAATCGAGGTATTATACTAATAAAATAAAACGTAATGTAATTTGTTATGATATACAGTCGTCAAGATATGTATTTAAAAAAATGAACATTGAGGTTGCAGTTATAAATTTTGTTAAGTTAATTTTAAAACATTTTTTTTTCAACTGGGAGTTAAGTTTGATTTTTTTAACAAAATTTACTTTTTTTATTATTTAACATATTGTAATATTCTTATTGTTACCATCTAACCACGTTAAGTATTTAAATATTTTTAGATATCACTTATGAAACAATCATCTTTATTATTTTTCATTTTTAATATTTTAGCTAACATACGTTTAATCTTAGTGAAGCATTTAAGCAAAAAAAATTATGTTTATTTAAAGTACAAATAATTAATTTTATCTTAAAGTTATTTTGTTAATAATATAATAACTTTCTTCAATTAAAACATAATCAGACCAACTGTTATGATCTGTTTAGTAAATACCAAATTAAAAAAGTCAATCATCTGTTACAAGAAAAACTATATTTGGTAACGTTTGTTCAAAGGCAGTTCGTCAGTTAAGGAGATTTTTCTAAAACACCTGTTATTAAAAACAGTGTTGATTCAAACAGATGTTACTTCAACGATTTCGTTCAAACAGTTGTTGCCTTAAACAGTTGTTACTAACAATGACATCACATTTACATTTTTAATGTTTGTTTACTAAAGACCAATCATCTGTTAACTTTAATAGTAGACTATTGATATAACTAATCTGTATTATTTTACTCAAATTTGTAAGACTCGTTTTTTTAAACATGTAGATAATATACAAACACCCATAGTATATACATACCCATAACGTCTTGTCCAACGACATTCCAACAACCTTGGTGAAACTAGTTACATTTACAAAAGACAATGTCCAAGTTAGCTACCATGTGAATCTTTGACCCATAGCCAAAACCATGTACACAAAACATTGACAACTTGTTTTAAAGACTCAAAGATCCTAATACTACCATGGTACCCAACCCAAAAGAACTTGAGCGTGCATAATTCGACCTCCCTTGAGACTTAATCTTCACTCGTGAGCTTTACCTATTAGCAATTCAAACAAAGCAAACATTTAGTATGCTAAAACAATATCACCATCTTGTCCAAGGAAACCAAACAATCCATGGAACCATGATAAATCCTTTCTTCTACCCTTTGACCCGTTAAGGGTATTCCTACCATTTTGACCCGTTAAGGGTACTTCCACCATATTGACCCGTTAAGGGTGTTCCTACCATTTTGACCCGTTAAGGGTGCTTCCACCATTTAAACCATTCTACCAATTTGCACCCTTGTGTAGCCACAAGGGTATTTCATACTACTTTCATTCCATCAAATTCAACCACAACAATGCATACATAACAATTATGACTAATATACTCATTAAACTACATAGTTGGTAGTAACCAACTTACCTTTTTCGTGTGCACCGTGCTCCTTTTGACCGCTTGAGCCTTCTACCTTTCACACCTACATAGTGAAGGAAATCCATACTTTAGTTTCTCATGCTTTACCCATTACCATTCTTGGTTCATGATGGGTAAACTAACATAACTTCATAGCTACAACACTACCATTACATTTATCATTCATTTCTCATAAACCCACCTATTCTAAGGTGCTAGGCATATTATCATACATTTGGTGTGCATTTCCTTACATTCAAGTTATCATACCATTCTAGGATGCAAAACCTCCCTTTCTACACTAACATTTACAATCTACCTTTATAATTAACAACAATACATAATCAATTGAGTTTTCTTGGTGTTGAGGTCTTGTTTGACTTTTAAAAGTCAACAGGAACCTTCATTCCAACACCCACATAGAAATTCTCAATTCAGCCCTAACATACCCAAATTAATATGTAATTTCATCAATTCTACACTACCACACATAGAAATCACATTCTTCCTAAACCACAAGAGATAGTTATTAAAACATAACCATGAAATCCCACCATACTACTTCCAAATCCTTTAAAAATTGATTCTACAACTTACCAATAGTATTAGTGCCACTAGATGGTTATGATTTCATGGACATGCAGGGATTTAGGGATGATTTCTTGCTTTAATTTCAGCTTTGGAGAGACAATTTGGAGAGCTCCTATGTCACCTCTCTTCTCTCTTCTCTCTCTCTCTCCCCCTGCGATATATTCTTTTCTTTCTTTCTTACCATTTTTTCTTTCTAATCCCTTAATTACTATCCCTCAATTTTTCTAAAACAACCCTCTAACATGAGTGTTTGCTCATGTTTAGTTCCTCCCTTTTATCAAGTAAACTTCAACCATTTTTACCCAAGTAATTAACTTGGTAAATTTTATGTTTGCTAAATGTACAACTACCAATGCACTACTTACAACTAGGGGTACAAACATATACATACATACTCATACTTACATATATATATATATATATATTATTTTTCACCACACTTATTATTATTACTTTAACGTTTTTGGGGTGTTACAAGTCTACCCCCCTTAAAGAGGTTTCGACCCCGAAACCTAGATATGTACCGAATAGAGCAGGATAGTGTTTCCGCATTTCTTCCTCGGATTCCCACGTAAGATCTGAACCCTTCCGATGTTGCCATTGAACCAAGACTTGTTTTATGGTCTTATTTCGCAATCGCTTCACCTTGAAATCTCTTATAGCGACCGGTTTTTCTACATAATTCAACTTGTCGTCTACCTCTATGTCTTCAAGAGGCACGTACGCGGTTTCATCCGCGAGACACTTCCGTAACTGGGACACATGAAAGGTGTCATGGATCCCACTCAAGGATGACGGTAGCTCCAACCGGTAAGCCACTTGCCCGACCCATGCCAAAATTTTGAATGGTCCTATATAACCCGGGCCTAACTTCCCGCGTTTACGAAATCTGATGATGCCCTTCCAAGGGGAGACTTTTAATAACACAAAATCTCCCACTTGAAATTCGATCGGGCGTCTTCTACGATCCGCATAAGCCTTTTGTCGGTCTTGAGCGGCTTGAATTCTAGCCCGTATTAGGCTAATTTTTTCGTTAGTGAGGGCCACTAAATCACTTGGAGCTAACTCCCGCTGACCCACTTCCCCCCAACACACCGGCGTTCTACATTTTCTCCCATATAGCATCTCAAATGATGCCATTTGGATGCTACTGTGATAACTGTTATTATAAGAGAATTCCACTAATGGTAAGTGTTCATCCCAATTTCCCCCAAAATCTAAAACACATGCCCTCAACATATCTATGAGGGTCTGAATGGTTCTTTCGGTTTGCCCGTCAGTTTGAGGGTGGTAGGCGGTACAAACTAACAACTTTGTACCCATTTCTTCTTGAAACCTCCTCCAATACCGGGATGTGAATCGAGTGTCCCGATCCGGCACAATAGACACGAGTACACCATGCCGGGATACAATCTCATTCACATAAATTTCCGCCATCCGTTCGGAAGAGTAGGCCTCCCGAATAGCCAAAAAGTGTGCGCTTTTTGTAAGCCGGTCCACCACTACCCAAATTGCATCATAGCCCTTCCTAGTCCTTGGTAATTTTGTCACGAGATCCATAGTGATCTCCTCCCACTTCCACACCGGCACCTCAAGTGATTGTAACTTCCCATAAGGCTTTTGGTGTTCGGCTTTGACTTGAGAACAGGTCAAACATTTCTCCACATACTTAGCGATGTCGCGCTTCATTCCCGGCCACCAATAGTATTTCTTTAGATCCCGATACATCTTGGTCGCCCCCGGGTGGATTGAGAACCGAGACTTGTGGGCTTTGTCAAGTAGTGAAGCCTTGACTTCACATGTCCAAGGAACCCATACCCGCCCATATCGTGTCTTCATCCATCCGCATTTTCTTCCAACTCGTCTATCATCCCTTTCATTCTTATCTTCTTCGGGTCATTGGCTTGCAAAGCCTCGACTTGGGCCTTTCGTATCTCGCCTAAAAGGGTAGGTGTAATTACTACACCCAAGGCCTTAACTTGAATCGGGGGTGGGTATTCCTTCCGACTTAGAGCATCGGCCACCACATTAGCCTTGCCCGGGTGGTACACGATGTCACAATCATAATCTTTGATCAACTCTAGCCACCTTCGTTGTCTCATGTTGAGATCTTTTTGTTCGAAGAAATACTTGAGGCTTTTGTGATCGGAATATATGGTGCATTTTGTCCCATACAAATAATGCCTCCAGATTTTCAACACGAACACTACGGCCCCCAACTCCAAATCGTGGGTTGGGTAATTACATTCATGGGTTTGAGTTGTCTTGATGCGTAGGCGATGACCTTCCCCCGTTGCATCAAAACACACCCCAACCCTTGATGCGAGGCATCCGTGTAAACCACAAAATCATCCGACCCTTCAGGAAGGTCAGAACAGGCGAACTAGACAACTTCTCTTTTAGCACTCGAAAGGCTCTTTCTTGGTCTTCGCCCCAAACGAGCTTTTCGCTCTTCTTTGTCATCCGTGTCAAAGGTAGTGCCACCTTTGAGAAATCTTGGATGAATCTTCTATAATAACTGGCTAGGCCCAGAAAACTTCGAATTTCACTCGGGTTCTTGGGAGAAACCCATTCCACCACCGCCTTCACTTTCGAAGGGTCTACAGAAATGCCCTTCTCATTCACTATGTGTCCCAAAAACTGGACTTCCCTCAACCAAAAGGCACACTTAGAAAATTTAGCATAAAGCTTTTCCTTTCTAAGCGTCTCGAGGACTTCCCGTAAGTGATCCTTGTGATCCGATTCACTTCGGGAATAGATCAAAATGTCGTCTATAAATACTATCACAAAACGATCCAACATTGAACGACACACCCGATTCATCAAATCCATGATTGCAGCCGGAGCATTTGTCAACCCTAAGGACATTACTAGGAACTCGTAATGCCCATACCGAGTCCTAAACGCCGTTTTGGCCACATCTTCTTCCCTTACCTTCAACTGATGGTACCCGGAGCGAAGGTCAATCTTTGAGAACCAACTCGCCCATTGAAGTTGATCGAATAGATCATCAATACGGGGTAAGGGGTAGCGGTTCTTTATTGTTAGTTTATTCAACTCCCGGTAATCTATGCACATCCGCATAGACCCATCCTTCTTTTTCACAAACAATATAGGGGCTCCCCACGGGGGACACACTCGGGCGAATGAAGCCCTTATCGAGTAACTCTTGAAGTTGTGTCATCAACTCCCGGATTTCGGTGGGGGCCAACCTATATGGTGTTTTTGCAACGGGTTGAGCCCCGGCACCAATTCAATTTTGAACTCTACTTCGCGTTCGGGAGGAAGCCCTGGAAGATCGTCTGGAAATACATCCTGAAATTCCCTAACAATCGGTACTTCTTCAATCTTGGGGGTGGTGATAGTGGTATCAACTACGTAGGCCATGAACGTCTTTCCCCCATTACGCACATGCTTCATGGTCTCCACCAAGGTACACAACTTGGCTTCGACCTTTCTATCCCCTATAAAACTTACCCGCCGCCCACTAGGTGAGGTAACGTATATGGTTTTATTCTTGCATTGGAATTCCGCGTGGTGTTTGGCCAACCAATCCATGCCTATCACTACTTGGAATTCCCCCATAGGCATAGGTACCAAGTCTACCCTAAAATCCTCCCCTTCTACCGTGAGAGTACAATATCTACATACGTTGTGTAATAAATAGTTTTTACTATCCGCAATTTCTACTTCTAATGGGCTTGACAACGTTTCTATGATAAATTAAGGGTGGTAAATCACTTTGGTAGACACAAAAGACCTACTTGTCCCCGTATCAAACAACACATACATAAGAGTATTGTTGACTAGTAACATACCCGACACCACCTCGGGGTGGTTCTTTGCTTCTTCGGTAGTGATTTGAAACATTCTTCCACGAGCCTTCGAAGCTTCATTCTTCTTTCCCTCTTTCGGTGCCTCCTTTTTGAGCTTGGGACAATCCGCTTTGAAGTGCCCGGGTTCATAACAATGATAACACAACTAAACCGGACTAGGGCATTTATAAAACGGATGTCCCGCCTTCCCACAATTGTAGCACGTCTTTTGTCCCAAGCGGCATTCCCCCGTATGCGGTTTCCCACACGTGTTACAACTTGGTACCTCACCCTTCTTAGAATCCTTCTTGCCCTGTTCGTGCCCCTTAGCCTTCTTTGGTGACTCCCAAGTCCTTTCAACCTTTCTCTTCTCACCCCGTTGTTCTTGGCGTTTTAATTCTGTTTCCCGTTCACGAGCCCAATCGATGAGTTCACCCAATGTGTTGCATTTCGATGCAGTGATAAACTCCCGGTATTCTGCCCTTAACATGGCATGATACCTGTTAATCTTCATCCGTTCCGTTCCCACCAATTTTGGACAAAACTTCATCTTGTCGAGGAATATGTTTGTGATCTCATCAATGGTTTCATTCTTCTGGCGGAGGTGTGGAAACTCTTCCTGAATACGATCAATTGCAGTTTGAGGACAATGATGCTTCAGAAAGGGCTCTTTAAACTCGGCCCATGTCATGGTTCTTACTCGTTCCTGCCCCACTTCCTTACTATAACTATCCCACCAATCCTTTGCGCGGAGTCGCAATTGACCCGTGGCAAACATTACTTCATCTTCGCCTTCACAATGACTTCGTGCAAACACCCCTTCCATATCCGAGATCCACCTTAGACATTCGAGTGGATCTATCTCTCCCTTAAACACCATGGGGTTGCATGACATAAAGTTTCGGTATGTACATCTCTTAACATTCTTGGAGCCGGACGACCCCTCTTTAATCAATTTCTTTAGTTCATCGAACCTACTCGTCATCATTCCTTCCATTACCCCCATTACATTCGTTTCCACCTCTTGGGTTATCTTGGCGAGGTTAACAGTCCACGCCTTACCCATCTCCGTGGCAATCAACTCTTTTATCTTTTCTTGGTACTCATGCTCCCTAGCGGAGTTATCCCCTTCTTCCACCATGTTTCTGAAACATTAACAACCATTCAACATGTATACTACACCATAGTATTTCAATCATTGTCCATTCTTACTAAAAATAATTTTTCTACTCCCAATACTTGGGCTACCACATTCTCTACCATACGTATATGAGGAGTGTAATTCCATGTTTTCGTATGTTGTTACACCCCTAACACGTTCCCGATTAAGATACGATAACAACCCATGTGTAAAGGAGAGAAAACAACAAAAACACTCAGGGTCCACCGTAAGTTACAGTGGCTACCACGGGGAGAAAACAACAAAAACACTCACGGTAGCCCCTGATGCTTAAAATCCCACCGTAAGGCAGTAGCAACCCACCGTAGCTTTTCTGATGGCTACCGTAACTTATGGTAGCCACCGTATGTTACGGTAGCTCCTGCACTTTTTTTTTTCCACTTCTTTCCACCTTTCTACCTTACAACCCTTTTAGGCCATTCTTAATCAAAAATTTCCAACACCTTAGGAGTTAATTTACTAACTCTCCCACTCATCAATCCCACACATACCTTGATCAAGTCTCGGATCGAATGCACGCCCCCACGAGCTTCCGATTTGAGTTCAAGTACCTAATGTGCTTGATTCGCACAAACCTTGGCTCTGATACCAACTTGTAAGACTCGTTTTTTTTAAACATGTAGATAATATATAAACACCCATAGTATATACATACCCATAAAGTCTTGTCCAACGACATTCCAACAACCTTGGCGACACTAGTTACATTTACAAAAGACAATGTCCAAGTTAGCTACTGTAACACCCCAACCGATGGCGGAAACATCGAGGTGTCACGTATTGATGATTGTTCAGTAGCTCATGGTGAATAATAAATTTCATTAAATGATTTAAATAAATTACATACAATTGTTCTACAAGAATTCGTACATCAAACTGAATAATACTATACACACATCTTCAAGCATTAATTCAAATCTTCAAGCAAGTAGAACCTGAAACATGTTAAGTTGAAATATTTTGGGTCAACAAAAGTTGGTGAGAATACATAGGTTTTTGAAAATAATTGATAACAATAGCTTGTACAACAATCACAGTTGTTTGATGATAGAGTATGATTCCGACATGTAACAATGCGTCTTTGTACAACCAAACCTTGTGTCGACTGATGACTAACTCGCAAGTTAGTTTAATGTTGTTACTGTTATCGATCATCCCTGAATTTATGCGGGGGGATGGGTTTGTCAGGCCTATAGCGCTATAATCTAAACAGGCGGCTTGATCAATGTTAATGATTGTACTGTGTCTTTTTGTTACAGTCAAATGATAGATTGATGTTGTAATTGAATCACAAGTAAATATGAGTAAATGATAGTATAAAATGTTTAAACATGTTTCACCCCAAAAATAGTGAAAATAGAGAAAGGGGGCTATGTAAACTCACCTTAGCAAAATGTTATTTCTCTTGAAAAATAGAATAGTGGTGTTGTCCAAATATGCCAAGTATCACCCTATAATAAGGTAATAAATATGTCTAAGTCTATCTAGTCTACCAATATATATATTCTAGGGCTTCGAATTGGGGATAAATGCTCGGTTGTTTAATAAATAAAATGTTTGAATGATAAGAGAAATTTAATAAATAATTAGACAAAAGTCTTTTTATAAAATTTGAATTTAAGATGGTCATAATAATGAGTTTAAAGTATAAAAATAATTTTTATAAAATTATTTTCTTAAAAATAGAATATTAAATCTATTTATTACAATTTGCCAAAATTTAACTTTAATATTTCAAAATACTAAAATTAAAGAATTATTAGGTTAAAAATTATATTTCAGTTCCAAATAATCAGAAATAATTTATATAAAATTTTGGTACAAAAATATTGAAAAATGAATTTATTATGATTTATTTATGATTAAAAATAACAAAAATTAATTAAAAATATTAAATAAATGATTTTTCAGAAATAAAAATTATTTCAGAAAATTTTATTGTTATGAAAACTCAGAATAATTTTTGTGGGAATTTATAAGATTGTTTTGATATTTTTATAGAATTTTATAAATTAAATGGAATAAATTTGATTTATTTATTATATATATTAAATAAATAAATTTTTGAAAACTAAAAATTGTATGTTAAACTTTTTCATCAGATTAATACAAAATAATTTTTGTAGAATTTTTAAAAGTGTTTTAGTATTTTAAAAAGAATTTATAAAATATAAGTAATTATATTTAAAGTTTGAGAACAAAACAAAAAAAGAAAAGAATGTTGCTGCCAAGGTTCGAACCCGCGTGTCCGGTCAGAAGGCATCAGGCACAACCACTTGGTCCAGACCAGTGGTTGTGTTTGGTTTCAGTTTATATAAAATATATAACATATGCAAAAACAGTTATCTTCCCCAATTTAAACTTACGAGCCCTAGCTTTTGCAATTACACAATTCACACAACATTAACCCAATTAACCTTAGGGTTAATGTTGTGTGTATGCCGAAGGATAGAACCCACACAAAAAGTGATACTTACAAACACGATTGCAAATGGATTGATCAGTCAACGTTTAAAATCAAACGCGAACAATAACACACGAACAGTAGATTATTAAGAGAAATTGGAGATTGAGGGTGAGTATTCGGCGATTGTAGGAGGTGTTGTGATGTTCAATTTATAGGGATAGGTTCGGTTTGATGATTTGGGTAAGTTTTGACCCTAATGAATATAATGACGCGAATTTGGGCATAATTGTGATCGTGATAACCGTTGCTTTGACGTGTAATGGACGCGGGATAATCAGGCAACGAGTCAACAGCAGTTAATTGATTTAATCATCCCTAAAATTAAGTCAATTAGTTGGTCAAAAGGGGAAAACATCTTGGTCAACTCTGCTTGAGCTGCTGCGCGACGAACAGAAGGAAACAAAGGAGAAGGAGGGTGGGTTTTTTATACAATTAGAGTTAGGATTTAATCAAATGTGAGGTGTAGACCAGATGGTGTTGGCGCGTGGGGGCTTGCAGGCCCGGCTCCGATTCGAGCCACAGCAGAAGCAACCTTTTTTTCTTTTTTAACAGAAAAGGGGAGGAGGGAGTTGGGCCGGTCAGCTGTTGGGCCGCGTCCCATGGGCTCAGGTAGGGTTTAAGGGGGAGTTGGGCTTTGAGTTAGGTTTGGGTTTGTTTTAAATGTGTAGTTTAAAATGTGGGTATTATTATTATGATTATTATTATTATTATTATACCATTATATATATATATATATAAGTTGGGTGGTAGAAAAATAAAAACTTAGGCATATATAAAATTAATGATAAGGTAGGGGCTTTTACGTTTTAGAATTTGGGAAAAATTTTGCGATGTTACAGCTACCATGTGAATCTTTGACCCATAGCCAAAACCATGTACACAAAACATTGACAACTTGTTTAAAAGCCTCAAAGATCCTAATACTACCATGGTACCCAACCCAAAAGAACTTGAGCGTGCATAATTCGACCTCCCTTGAAACTTAATCTTCACTCGTGAGCTTTACCTATTAGCAATTCAAACAAAGCAAACATTTAGTATGCTAAAACAATATCACCATCTTGTCCAAGGAAACCAAACAATCCATGGAACCATGATAAATCCTTACTTCTACCCTTTGACCCGTTAAGGTATTCCTACCATTTTGACCCGTTAAGGGTACTTCCACCATATTGACCCGTTAAGGGTGTTCCTACTATTTTGACCCGTTAAGGGTGCTTCCACCATTTAAACCATTCTACTAATTTGCACCCTTGTGTAGCCACAAGGGTACTTCATACTACTTTCATTCCATCAAATTCAACCACAACAATGCATACATAACAATTATGACTAATATACTCATTAAACTACATAGTTGGTAGTAACCAACTTACCTTTGTCGTGTGCACCGTGCTCCTTTTGACCGCTTGAGCCTTCTACCTTTCACACCTGAGTTAATAGCCATTTTCTTCCCTGAGGTTTGGGCCAGTTTGCCACTTCAGTACAAAAGTTTATTTTTTTGCAATTCCTTCCCTGAGGTTTGGATTTTTTTGCCAAATTCGTCCTTTTCACTAACCTAGTTAAAAAATCTCGTTAATGTCAAGGGTATGGCTGTCTTTTTACCTCAGGGACGAATTTGGCATTTAAAATTCAAAGATTTTTTTTTGCCAAATTCCTTCCCTCTCTCTCTCTCTCTCTCTCCCTCTCTCCCTCTCCTCTCTCTCTCTCTCTCTCCTCTCTCCTCTCTCTCTCTCTCTCTCTCTCTCTCTCCCTCTTACATCATACTTGCTGATTACCTCGCCATTAATCACCGCCCCAAACTTTACTTTCACATCCCTCCCTATATCTGGGCAACATTATCTCGCAGTCCAAACTTACTGAACTCAATAGCTTCCTCATGTAAAAGCTTAAATCTAGTATTATTATTATTATATAAGGATGAAACAGATGCAGCAGCTGTTTAGAATTGGTGGGTGGGTGGGTGCAATTAAAAAAAGCATGTGTGGAAAACAAATGAAATGAAATGAAATGAAAAGAATAGCTACCTTGATGAACGCCAAAATATTGCACAACCGTCAACTGGCTCACCAGTTCTCATCTAGGATACAAGAAATATATGTATATAATGATTAATAAAGAGATGTCAAGGAAGGCATGGAAAAGAGGAGATTTGTGAGGCGAAAGTCCCAATTCAAAATATAGGGAGGGATGTGAAAGTAAAGTTTGGGGCGGTGATTAATGGCGAGGTAATCAGCAAGTATGATGTAAGAGGGAGAGAGAGAGAGATGGAGAGAGGGAGAGGGAGAGAGAGAGAGAGAGGGGGAGAGAGAGGGGGGAGAGAGAGAGAAGGAATTTGGCAAAAAAAAATCTTTGAATTTTAAATGCCAAATTCGTCCCTGAGGTAAAAAGACAGCCATACCCCTGACATTAACGAGATTTTTTAACTAGGTTAGTGAAAAGGACGAATCTGGCAAAAAAATCCAAACCTCAGGAAGGAATTGCAAAAAAGTAAACTTTTGTACTAGAGTGGCAAACTGGCCCAAACCTCAGGGACGAAAATGGCTATTAACTCTTTCACACCTACATAGTGAAGGAAATCCATACTTTAGTTTCTCATGCTTTACCCATTACCATTCTTGGTTCATGATGGGTAAACTAACATAACTTCATAGCTACAACACTACCATTACATTTATCATTCATTTCTCATAAACCCACCTATTCTAAGGTGCTAGGCATATTATCATACATTTGGTGTGCATTTCCTTACATTCAAGTTATCATACCATTCTAGGATGCAAAACCTCCCTTTCTACACTAACATTTACAATCTACCTTTATAATTAACAACAATACATAATCAATTGAGTTTTCTTGGTGTTGAGGTCTTGTTTGACTTTTAAAAGTCAACAGGAACCTTCATTCTAACACCCACATAGAAATTCTCAATTCAGCCCTAACATACCCAAATTAATATGTAATTTCCTCAATTCTACACTACCACACATAGAAATCACATTCTTCCTAAACCACAAGAGATAGTTATTAAAACATAACCATGAAATCCCACCATACTACTTCCAAATCCTTTAAAAATTGATTCTACAACTTACCAATAGTATTAGTGCCACTAGATGGTTATGATTTCATGGTCATGCAGGGATTTAGGGATGATTTCTTGCTTTAATTTCAGCTTTGGAGAGACAATTTGGAGAGCTCCTATGTCACCTCTCTTCTCTCTCTCTCCCCCTGCGATCTATTCTTTTCTTTCTTTCTTACCATTTTTTCTTTCTAATCCCTTAATTACTATCCCTCAATCTTTCTAAAACAACCCTCCAACATGAGTGTTTGCTCATGTTTAGTCCCTCCCTTTTATCAAGTAAACTTCAACCATTTTTACCCAAGTAATTAACTTGGTAAATTTTATGTTTGCTAAATGTACAACTACCAATGCATTACTTACAACTAGGGGTACAAACATATACATACATATATATATATACACGTATACATACATACTCATACTTACATATATATATATATATTATTTTTCACCACAGTTATTATTATTACTTTAACGTTTTTGCGGTGTTACAAAATTGGTATTTTTCATCCAATAAATATAATCATTATATTATGACATAATATATAAAATCAAAAATTGAATATGTTTAGAGCGATATTAATATCAAATACATTTAAATAATTAGTTTGTGGTATTCAACAGTTCGCTCAATCTTTTGTTCTTCTCTTTAAGAAAGTTTCTGTAGGAGCTACATATTTTTTGTATGTCTTCACTGAACTTTTCATTTGAACTTATGTTTTCAAAAAGAAATGAAGAGGTCATCCATCGTTCACTTGATACCTTGGTAGCAATGACCTGATTAATTTTCAGGTTCGTCTTCCAAATGTGATGTTCAAGTAGTCGTGTAACACCTTCAATTACTTCAAGAATCTCCTGCTCTTCGTCCTCTTTAAAACATTCCAAAAGAAGTTTCTGAACCTCTGTCATTTTTGATCATTTGCTGTTGCTGAAATCCATCTTAATAATATTTTTATAAGATTGGTAAACCTATGCAGATGTAGAAGGTAATGTTTAAATGGTGTGCTATAAGAAAGGTGAAAATCGTATTTTATTGTAAAAACAATGCATTAACTATAATGAATCTATTAACTACAATTGATATTCCCACATGATCTTTTTTAAGCCTTGAATTGATATAAATATAGAGACGGGTGATTTTGAGCCAAGAACAAACAACTAATATAAGAAATATAGATAGATATTGGATTGAACAAAGAGAACTTTCATTGACTTTAATAAACAAATGACAAGATAATCACCCACCCCGGGTGAGCTCCCCCGGGGTGGTGGCTCCCAATGCACACCCTTCTATGGTGTCTAGTGTCTTATTTATAGATCTTGAGCCTTGTCCTCCAAGCAAGCCGCCACTTGCTTGGAAAACTACTAAAATACGTTGAGTACTTGGCTGAGTACTTGACTAAGTGCTCAGTGTGAGTACTTGGCTGAGTACTTGCCTAAGTACTCAGTGTGAGTACTTGGCTGAGTACTTGACTAAGTGCTCAGCCCACTGTGTGAGCACTTGGAAAACTTGCTTGTAATTGATAACATCATTCTCTAATTTGACCCAACAATATTCCCCCGAAAATGATGCTATCAATTCTTCATATGATCCTTATTGATATATCTGACACTGTCTTCGAATCTTCACAAAATCGGCTAAACACCGAAAATCTTTCATTGTTGTTTTCCCCCGCAAATATAGACCCTCCTAATTAATTCGAGACTAAAACTCAATCAGCAACTTCCACTCCGTGTAAGCTTTACGCTCGATTGATCATCTCTACTATAATTGGCATGAGATAAAGGTTCAAACCTCCGAATGATTGAAGTAGTGTAAACAGCTTCATAGTCTGAGTGCTCAGCCCACTGTCTGAGCACTTGGCTGAGTACTTGCCTAAGTGCTCAGCCCACTTTGTGAGCACTTGGCTGAGTACTTGCCTAAGTGCTCAGCCCATTATGTGAGCACTTGGCTAAGAACTTGACTAAGTGCTCAGGGATGACACACACAAGTATGCAGCATCCGTACAGCTCTGCTAGAATAAGACAATCATGCACAACTCCCAAAAAGAATAATCATTATCTAATCATTGTAAACCCTAGGAGTCACAAATGCTCATCAGCCACCATCTTATTTCTTCATATAAGTGCTCAAAATTCATCCACGAATAAGTACTCAACATTCAAGATATGAAACAAGTACTCAACATTCAAACATAAGTGCGCAGAATTGAAGCATAAGTGCTCAAAATTGAAGCATAAGTGCTCAAAGTTCATCAACGAAAAAGTACTCAACATTCAAGATATGAGACAAGTACTCAAGATATGAAACAAGTACTCAACATTCAAGCATAAGTGCGCAGAATTCATCCACACGTGAACTGAAAATTCATTTCAACACCATATTCAGCAACTGTTTTACGTCTCCGGCGGGTTTCGGTTGAAGATCCAATCAAAACAAGCCTCAAACGAGCCAACCGTGGCTCTGATACCAATTAATATTCCCACATGATCTTTTTTAAGCCTTGAATTTATATAAATATAGAGACGGGTGATTTTGAGCCAAGAACAAACAACTAATATAAGAAAGATAGATAGATATTGGATTGAACAAAGAGAACTTTCATTGACTGTAATAAACAAATGACAAGATAATCACCCACCCTGGGTGAGCTCCCCCGGGGTGGTGGCTCCCAATGCACACCCTTCTATGGTGTCTAGTGTCCTATTTATTGATCCTGAGCCTTGTCCTCCAAGCAAGCTGCCACTTGCTTGGAAAACTACTAAAATACGTTGAGTACTTGGCTGAGTACTTGACTAAGTGCTCAGCCCACTGTGTGAGCACTTGGAAAACTTGCTTGTAATTGATAAAATCATTCTCTAATTTGATCCAACAGGTTCGGATGAGGCCCAACAGGATCCTGACACTGTTACTGGTATGTTTCTTCTTAATGATCACTATGCTTCGGTTTTGTTTGATACTGGTGCCGATAAGAGTTTCATATCTGCTACATTTAGTCAGTTGCTAGACATAGTGCCCATACCTTTAGAAGCTAAGTACTTAATAGAATTGGCTAATGGTAAGCGAATTGAGGCTACACATGTTCTTAGGGAGTCCTTCCCTATCGATCTTATGCCAGTTGATTTGGCTAGTTTTGATGTTGTTGTGGGTATGGATTGGCTATCTTTATATTGCGCCAAGATTGTCTGTTACGACAAGATCGTTCGACTTCCTTTTCGTGATGGTGAGATTTTATCGGCTTTTGGTGAGAAGAACGGTGTTCCTTTGAGTATTATTTCTTGCATAAAGGCCTACAAGTATCTTCGGAAGGGTTATACCGCCATTCTGGCACTTGTTTCTGTTTCATCGACTGAAGAGAAGAAGATCGAAGACATTCCTGTTATGCATGACTTTTCTGATGTGTTTCCTGATGACTTACCTGGTCTTCCGCCTCAACGCCAGGTTGAATTTCGTATTGATCTTGCACCTGGTGCAGCCCCTATCGCTCGAGCCCCTTACCGTCTTGTGTAACATTACGCAATAAATTCTTGTACGTTACGCACCGACATTTAATAAAACGTCAAGTTTCATTATTATCCTCGCATTTATTATTTTTGTCACTAATATGGAACCCTAATGATATAAATATTATTATATATGTGTGTGTGGTATTATAATTATATCAAAAAAAAATGTTTGCCTTGGCCGGGGTTCGAACCCGCGCCAAAGGCCGGGCTGAACCTAACACAATGCACAAACCAGCTGGGCTGGCCTTCTGTTTGTGATAAACCCGGATTGATATTAAACTTATACACGCTTAAAAATCCTCACAGTTGACTAGAAAAGTCAACTGTGGGATTCCTTGTTGCCCAATCCGTAGTATTAACGGCTAATCGTGCTATATTTGGTATATTCGTGCTATTACCGGCCCAATCCAACCAAATTTCACAACAATTACACGGCAATCGTGCCCTAATAATCATAATTGGCCGCGTGTTATAAAAAGGAAAGTCAACTGTTTGATTAACCCTAACCCTAATCCTCTAGTATAAATTGAGGCCTTCTGGACCTTGACAAATCGCTCACAACTCTCTCTCAATCCCTATTTCTCTCTGATTTTCTCTGTAATTGGTTTAATCGCTCGTGGTTGACTTTTGCTTTGACCCGATCATAAACATCAATCAAGCACTGTGAGTTCAATTTTGTTGGTGGGTTTCATTCATCGGCATCCAAGCAACTATAGCCCTAACATTAATTGGGCTATAGTTGCCTGAATCGTCCAATTTAAAAATCTAGGGTTCGTCGTTATGGTTTGGGGATAAACCAGTATCAGCATCGCGTATTTATTAATTTTGAATCCAGATCCATCACAACCACCGGCCTAGGCCAAGTGGTTGTGACTCTGGTCTTGTATCGAGGTCATCCGGGTTCGAGTCCGGCTCTGACCGGCTTTTTGTCTTTCCTTTTCTTTTCCTTTTTATTAAACAAACATTAATCATATATATATATATATTAATCCTTTAATCTTTTAAATTCTTTTTAAAATACCTAAACTATTTATAAACTCTAAAAAAATTATTATTGGTTAATCTGATATAAAAGATTTATTTACAATTTTTATTTTTCAGAAATTCTTTTATTTAATAAATTATAATAATTAAATCATTTTTATACTATTATATTTATAAAAATCCATTATTATATCAAAACAGTTTTATTAAATTTCCCAAAAATTATCCTAACTTTTTATAAAGTTAAACTTTACGGAAATAATTTTTAATTCAGTAAAATCATTTATTTATTATTTTTAATCAATTTTTGTAAGATTTAATCATATTTAATTCATAATAAATCCAATTTTCATCATTTTTGCACCAAAATTTTACACAAATTATTTTTAATCATTTAGAACAGAATTATGATTTTTAAAATAAGATTTCTTTAATTTTAGTATTTTTGAATATTAAAGTTAATAATTGGCTATTTATGAATAAATAGATTTAAAAATCTATTTTAAATGAAATAATTTTATAAAAATTATTTTATTGCTTCAAACACTTTATTGTACTCATTCAAAATTCAAACTTTATAAAAAGACTATTTTTCATTTATTATCCAATTTTCTTTATTTAATTAACATTTTTAAATTAAATTCAACAATTGATTATCCCCAAATCGAAACCCTAGGATACACATATTAGTTATTAGACTTAGACTTATTATATATTACCTCATTATAGGGTAATATTTGGAATCACTTTGGGCAACACAATTATCATATCTTTTTCAACAAGTTAACATTTGCTAAGGTGAGTTTACATAGCCCCTTTTATCACCACTTTTGGGGTGAAACATGTTATAACACTTTTCATTGCAATTCAATCATCAATGTGTTTATGTGTTTTCTATGTTGCATATTGTCTTGAACATGATTAGAGTAAGCATCATTCTAGCATAATCATTAACATTGATCAGCCGACGGTATACATTGATAGATCTATTGGACTGACAATCCCACCCGGATACGTGCCTCCTACCAAGGTTACGTGGGTGTTTGTTATCGCATAACATATTGGGACCATAAGTGTATGGTATGTATCATTTTATAACAGTCAGCAGGGTTGATTATGCACTCGATTTATTTCTAATATGTTTCTCACATATGGGCTAGATTAACATGACACATGAATTGCATAACATTTTATTCATTTATCATCAAAAACCTATGTAATTCTCACCAACTTATGTTGACCCAAAATACTTTCAAAATTAACATGTTTCAGGTAACAACGAAGCTGAGGCTTGAGTTAGCATGAGGATTTATCTTGAAGTTTATTTGAAGTTTTTGAAGTTATTGTTTGATGTTATGTATTCGAATGCTTAGACATTATTTCACATTTTGGATATTATGTTTGAATAAATTATTTAAAATTTATATTATACCATGTGCTACTGAAAACAATCATCAATACGTGGCACCCCGATGTTTCCGCCATCGGTTGGGGTGTTACATCTTGCACCTCCCAAGATGCAAGATTTATCTAACCAGTTTCAGGAGTTGTTAGAGAAGTGGTTTATTCGGCCTAGTTCGTCTCCGTAGGGAGCCCTTATTTTGTTTGATAAGAAGAAAGACGGGAACCTTAGTATGTGCATTGATTATCAAGAGGTGAACAAGGTGATGATCAAGAACCGTTATCCTCTTCCACGTATTGATTATCTGTTCGACCAGCTTCAGGTTTCTAGTTTTTACTCGAAGATCGATCTGAGGTCCGGATACCACTAGTTAAGAGTGCATGAAGCCGATATCCCGAAGACTGCTTTTCGTACTCGTTATGGCCATTTTGAGTTCTTGGTCATGCCTTTTGGTCTTACCAATGCGCCAGCGGTGTTCATGGGACTTGATGAACCGCGTTTACAAACCTTATCTTGATAAGTTCGTCATTATCTTTATTGATGACATTCTGATCTATTCCAAGAGCAGGGTAGACCATGAGGAACACCTACGGCTTGTCTTGGAACTCTTGCAGAGAGAACAGCTTTACGCTGGGCTCTTGAAGTGTGACTTCTAGTTGCGTGAAGTCTAGTTCCTTGGTCATGTTGTTAATGAACAAGGGATACGTGTTGATCCAGTTAAGATAGAAGCCATCAAAGACTAGGAAGCACAAAAGATGCCATCTGAGGTGTGGCAATTCCTAGGTCTTGCCGGTTATTATCGTCGCTTTATTGAGGGATTTTCAAAGATTGCTCAACCCCTCACATCTCTTACCCAAAAGGACCAAAAGTTTGACTAGGTGATTCTCAAGAGTCGACGTTTCAGTTGCTGAAGCGTAAACTCTATTATGTACCTATCTTATCCTTGCCTGAGGGCACAAATGATTTCGTTGTTTATTGTGATGCATCTATCTGGGGTCTCGGATGTGTGTTGATGTACCACGAGAAAGTTATTGCGTGTTCTTCTCATCAGCTTAAGGTTCACGAGAAGAACTATACTACCCGTGATTTGGAATTGAGTGCGGTCGTTTTTGCTTTGAAGATCTCGAGACATTACTTGTATGGTACCAAGTGCACCATTTATACCGATCACAAGAGTCTTCAACATATCTTCGATTAGAAGGAGCTAAACATGCGACAGCATCGATGAGTCGAGCTCTGAACGACTAAGATTGTGCTATTACGTACCATCCTGGTAAGGCGAATGTTGTAGCAGACGCCTTAAGCATGAAGGAATCTGCTGAGCCCCGTCGCGTTCGAGCTTTACAGCTCACTATTCATTCTGGTCTACCTGACCAGATTCATTCTGCACAGCAAGACTCCATGAACGTGGAGAACCTTAAGGCTGAGACTATGCACGGTGCCGACAGGCATCTGGAACTTAGGCCTGATGGCCTACATTATTTTTCTAAGCGTGTTTGGGTTCCGTTGTTTGGGGGCTTGCGTTAGCTTGTTTTGGATGAGGATCACATGTCCCGGTATTCTGTTCACCCCAGCTCCGATAAGATGTATCAGGATCTGAAGATATTTTGTTGGTGGCCGAACATGAAGGGTGACATAGCTTCGTATGTAAGAAAAGTGCTTGACCTGTGCGAAGGTCAAGATGGAATACCAGAAGTCGTCTGGTCTTCTACAACAGCATGAAATTCCCGAATGGAAGTGGGATCGAATCACGATGGATTTTGGAACCAAGCTTCTGAGGTCACCTAGTGGTTGCGATATGATTTGGTTAATTGTCGATCAGTTGACAAAATCAGCACACTTCCTTGCTATTAAGAAAAGCGACAGTATGGAGCGATTAGCTCGTATCAACCTTAAGGAAGTGGTCTCTCGGCACGGGGTACTTGGTTCTATCATCTCTGATCGTGATTCTCATTTCACTTCATGTTTCTGGAAGGCCTTGCAAAAGGCACTGGGTACTCAGTTGGATATGAGCACAGTATATCATCTGTAAACTGATGGCCGAAGTGAGCGACGATATAAACGCTAGAAGACATGCTTCGCACATGTGATATCGATTTTGGCAAGAGTTGGGAGAGTCACCTACCATTGGTGGAATTCTCTTACAACAACAGCTACCATCCTAGCATCAAGCAGCTCCGTTCGAGGCTCTTTACGAATGGAAATGTCGGTCTCCTCTTTGTTGGGCTGAAGTGGGTGAGAGCCAACTCACTGGCCTGGAACTTGTGTACGAAACTTCCGAGAGGATTGTACAGATTCGAAATTGTATGGTAGCAGCTTGGGATCGCCAAAAGAGCTATGCCGATATCGTCGCAAACCACTGGAGTTTCAGGTTGGTGACAGGGTCTTTTGAAGGTCTCTCCTTGGAAGGGCGTTATCTGTTTCGGGAAGCGTGGTAAACTGAATCCGCGGTATGTTGGACCGTTTTCAATTCTGGAACGGATTGGACCGGTAGCATACAAACTTGATTTACCACCTGAACTCAGTAACATGCATAACGCCTTCCACGTCTCGAATCTTAAGAAGTGCTTGGCTGATGAATCTCTCATTGTTCCTCTTGAAGAGATCAAGGTTGATGATCGTCTTCGTATCGTTGAGGAACCTGTGGAAATCTTGGACTATAAGATTCATAGCCTTCGCCATAGTAGGATTCGCATTGTTATGGTTCGGTGGAACTCCAACCGTGGACCGAGTTCACCTGGGAACGTGAGGACATAGAAAATCACCTGTGGAACTCTGCCACAACATAGAAAATCACATTCCAAAAAAAATGCACTAAAAACATATTGGTGATATTTAAGAAGGGGTATTCATTATAACTTAGTATCTTTACCTTTGCTTGATTGGAAAACGTCTCGGAAGGTCATCATCATTAGTTGCTCTCTTTCAAGCATATTTAGTTATGTAGTTTGTCTCTCGTCCATATACAATGCGTTCAAACGCGTATGTGACATTTACGATGGGTATAACTTATGGCTCACTATATATTTCGTTGAAAGTGAGATTTGTCTTAAATGTCACAACCCATATGCCTCATTTTCCCTATAAAGGTTTGTTCTACTATTGTATTAAGAACATAATCGGAGTCGCTCTAATACCACTAGTAACATTTTGACTTTCATACAACCAATGTTATCATCTTTAAAAAGAAACTCGTGGATTTATAATTTTTGCTTGCATGTGATGTGTAGATACTTCACAAGAGGTCATCCTTCAAAAAATTGGTCTCACTCAAGCAAATATAGCCATGGAGTTGGATATCCACAGCTAATGTACTAAAAACATATTGATGATATTTAAGAAGGTGTATTTATTATAACTTGGTATCTCTCTCGTGGATATAAGTTTTTTTTGTCATCCACAGGCAATGCACTAAAACATTATCTGTGGTAGGGTATTCATCATGGCCCAAAAAAAATTATGGCTAGCATCTCTCCTATGGTTAAAACAAAAAACATGACGATGTGAGATTTTTCTAATATTTATTGTGAGTTTCAAACCAAGCCCAGAACCAAGTTACCCTCTTAGGTATTCATCTGCTACGTCTACACTAGGTTCGAACCTGTCTCATTGATGTTGGTAATCTTCGAATTGTAGTTTTGTAATAATACAAACCTTTACTGAAATGTTTTGAATTTTCATATCATATAATAGCATATAAGAAGGCATGTTAAATTCATATGTTTTATGAAATGTTTCCAACTCCACCCTTACCCAATAAAACACATATTTTGATCAAAAGATTTCCAAATACAATTTCTCGAAATTTAAAGAACAACAGGACTTTAATGTGCCACCATCAATGGGTCTTTTACGAACAATGGTAGCTTCTATGTGCTACCAAGAATTGTTTGTTTATCCATACAGTTTTGAGATATCACCAATTTAAAATCAACAATTGAATATAGCTTGTAAAAAAAATAGCTTTTGTTACTTTAAGAAACTAATACAGATAACACTGAATTAATATTATTTTTTTATCTATTTTAAATAAACTTTTCGTTTCACTTGAAAAAAAAAACGACAAATTACAAATCGATCGCAGACAAGCAATAAGTTCGGGTGTCACCCTTTCCTCGAAAGCAGAACTAAACCCTTGCTCTTGGGGGTCGGAAAAATGCTAAGAACAACCCGTTGGACTCTAGCAAGGAAATCAATGGCTTCCGATGCCAAAGGGCCAAAAGTATCAAAGGTAAGAGGACAAAAGCATGTTAATTATCCTCGGTAACCGTAACCAACCAACACACTAACCGTAACAAAAGTTACTTTGATCATCCGGTAAATACCAAACACTTTCTCTAAGAGAGTGTTTGGGATTGAGTTTGGAAATGTAAAAGTGATTTTGGTTAGAAGTGCTTATTGGTTTATGAATTTTTGAAAAAAGAGTTTTTTTTTTTTTTAAAGTGTTTGCATCAGCTTTTGTGATGAAAAACGTCAAAAAGTCAATAAATTGTTTTTTTTAATGTTTCGCTTAACTTATTGTGAAGATTGGTTGTATGGGTGGTAAATTGGCAATTTTTTTTTAAAATCCAAAAGCTAAGATTTCTGACTTCTTAAAAACAGCTTTTCCACCCTTATTGAAAAGTCAAAACCAAATGTGCTTTTGGATTACACAAACAGCTTATTGACTTATTGGCTTTTTAAGAAGTCAATAAATTGTTTTCAAACGCAATCCCAAACACCCTCTAAAATCCTCATCTTAAGAAATAAACAACAAACTTTCAACAATTACTCATTTTCTTTGTTTTTCTAGACTTGGTTGATGATCCCACCTAAAAAGTGAAATCCCAAACCAAAGTTCCAAGGGTCAATCAAATGGTAATTATGATTCATCATATTTCATTCAACAGGGTTACAATATATAGAGATAAACTAGGCCCGTGGGCTCGATACTAAATCCTAAATACTATATTTCAATATTCCCCTGCAGTCAGAGCAGTAGAGCATCGGACACTCATACTGAAACACAATAAAAATAAAAAGGCTTGTCTCGATCAGAAAAGAAAAGGATATAAGAAGCAAATGGACACCCATCGACCCTAGTCGTGTGGCGGTGTGTCAACACTGAGTGATGGCGAAAGCCGATGACCGTGGTCAGGCGGCTAGTTGAGAGATAGTGTGTGTGAGAGAGAGGGAGGGAGAGATCCAATCGACAGAGGATCGTGGACTAGAGAGAACCGGTAACAGGAACAAGAATTGACGGACAAAACCAATGTATTCATGATTATGAGAATCAGAGGGAGCAAACAATTGAATCTAAAAATTTATCGGCGACATGACGTAAAAAAAATAAAACGGATACAATCTAATTAGAGATCGGATGAAACCAGTGACTGTAAATTTGTGAAAAACCTTCCTGATTTCTCATTGATTGATAAGCTTAAATAATACAAAAACACAATCTCTTAAAGTTATGGAGAGATTGTTACAATAAATACAATCAATTACATTATCAATTTACTTAATATAAATCTCTATTAATACACCCTCGCAGTCGAAACGTCGGGGGGACCGATGCTGAGACTGGAGCGAAAGTCTTCAAATAGCACGCGAGGTAACCCTTTAGTAAAAATATCGGCAATCTGATGACGTGATGGAACATGTAGAACTCGAATGTGACCCCGTTGCACCTGTTCACGAACAAAGTGTATGTCGAGCTCTATGTGTTTGGTGCGTTGATGTTGCACCGGGTTGCCAGAGAGATAGACAGCACTGACGTTATCACAATAGGCAAGAGTGGCGCGTGAAGGGGATGGCGAAGCTCGAGTAATAGATTACGTAACCAGCAAATGTCTGCCACCACATTGGCAACACCACGATATTCAGCTTCAGCACTAGAGCGGGAGATAGTAGACTGGCGTTTAGAAGACCAGGAGATAAGATTGTCACCAAGATAGACACAGAATCCGAACGTTGAACGTCGAGTGTCTGGACAGCCCGCCCAATCAGCATCCGTATAAGCAACTAGAGATAAATGTGGAACCGGCCCAAGATGAAGTCTATAATGAGACGTACCCGCATATAACGAATGATGCGCTTCAAGGCGTTCCAATGATCCTGTCGGGGGTCATGCATGTGCATACAAATCTGCTGAACTGCATAGGAGATGTCTGGCGTGGTAATAGTAAGATATTGCAGTGCACCAGCGAGGT
Organism: Ambrosia x helenae; assembly: GCA_030844895.1. Classification (NCBI taxonomy): domain Eukaryota; kingdom Viridiplantae; phylum Streptophyta; class Magnoliopsida; order Asterales; family Asteraceae; genus Ambrosia; species Ambrosia x helenae. The sequence continues at coordinate 26,842,995 of CM061231.1, forward strand.
TACGTTAAGTGAAAGGATCATCATGAGGAGGACCTGAATCGACCGATAACTTTGACTGAGTGTCAACCGGAGTTGCAACCGGATTATATGAGTCCCTGGATGCCCGATGAATGATGTCCTTAACATAGGCCTGCTAAGATAGAAACATCTTGTCACCATCCCTGGTGACCTGAATGCCCAAAAAATAAGATAGAGGACCCAAATCTTTCATTGCAAACTCGCCCGATAGAATAGCTAAAAGTTTTGTACGAAGCGCCTTCGTGGACGTGGTGAGAATAATGTCGTCCACATAAATAAGAAGATATGCAATGTTTGACCCATGGTGATAAATAAATAAAAAGTTATCGGATTTACTCTGTTGAAACCCATGCATGGTCACGAAATTCGTGAAGCCCTGGTACCAGGCCCGAGGGGCTTGCTTAAGACCATATAACGACTTGCGAAGGAGACAGACATAATCAGGAAAATCCTTGCTGCGAAACCCCATGGGTTAATGCATGTATACGGTCTCCTCCAAGTTGCCATGAAAAATGCATTGGTAACATCCAACTGATGAATAGGCCAAGACTTGGAGAGAGCTAAGGAGAGAAAAAGTCGTATGGTAGATGGCTTAACCACCGGGCTAAATGTCTCACCACAATCAATACCAGTCTGCTGCTTTCGACCATCACATACTAAACGAGCTTTATAGCGCTCCAGACTTCCATCAGACCTGTATTTATGTTTGAACAACAACAAGCAACGTATAACATTCATATCTGGGGTCCTAGGTACAAGCTCCCAGGTCTTATTTTTCATAAGTGCACTAAACTCATTAGTCATAGCATTGTACCATTCTGGAGAGGACAAGGCAACCTGTGGGTTCTTGGGAATGGGGACAGTAGTGGAAGTGTGAAGGTTAAAGTGGTGTATAGGTTTGTGAATGCCGCTCATGGAGCGAGTGTGGATGGTACGAGTAGGAGGGGAGGAGGAGGTGGGTTGGGCTGAGTGGTGGAAGAGGTGGACTGAGTGGGTCCAGGTGGAATGGTAGACGAAGGGTGAGGAATCGGGTTAGTGGGCTGATCCACATTAGTAGCAGAAACGTGGGATGGGCCAGGAGGGTTAGGTGTATTTGGGCCGAGAGGGGTAGGAGGTGGGACGGGGTTTATGTTTGGGCTGTGAGTGGTATTGATGCTTGGGCCGGGAGTAGAAGTGGGTTTGGGTTTGGGCTGGGGAGATTAGGAGATGGTGGGCTGTGAGGAGGAGTGGTGTTTGCGGAAGGGTGAATCGGTTGGGCAGGGACAGTAGATGGGGAGCTTGTGGGTTTTGGTTGGATATGGTCCCAAACCAAAGGATTAATAGTTGGGTTAAGGAACTCGTATGAGGGGGTGGAGTTGGGAGATTGGATGGCAAAGGGGAAGATGGACTCTTCAAAGTGAACATGTCTAGAAATGACAAGTTGGTGAGTGGTGAGGTCAAGGCATTTATAACCCCGATGATTGTTAGGGTAGCCAAGAAAAACACATGGGTGGGACCGTATATCCAGTTTATGGATGGTGGTGGACGGGGTGAGAGGATAACAAAGACACCCGAAGACACGAAGATGATCGTATTCCGGAGTGCAATTGTAAAGAAGTGAGGTTGGGGATTTAAATTGTGAAGTTTTCTAGGCGAAATATTAAGGAGGTAAGTGGCGGTCTCAAGAGCATGATGCCACATGTTTGGTGGTAAGTGGCTTGGGCAAGTAGTGTGCGAATCATGTTGTTAATGGTACGGATTTTGTGTTCCGCTTTACCATTTTGAGATGAGGTATAGGGACAGGAAAACCGAAATTGCATGCCATTATGATTACAAAAGTTTTTAAATTGTTGGTTTGCATACTCTTTTCCTTTGTCACATTGGAACTGTTTGATTGTACGTTCAAATTGTGTATGGATTAAGTTGTGGAATGTGGTGAAGGTTGTAAAAACGTGTGATTTATGAGATAAGGGAAAAGTCCATAGAAAATTGGTAAAATCATCCAAGAACAAAATATAATATTTATGACCACCCGTACTAAGTATGGGGAGGTCCATAAATCACTGTGAACAATGTCAAATGCAGCACGAGTAAAATTAACAGAATCATAAAAGGGCAATTTAATACTTTTGCCAAAAACACACAATTGACAAAGCATTTTATTATGTTTTCCATAGTCAACAAAAGAGGACAATTTTAAAGACTGTAATAAATTGTCGCCAGGATGACCCAAACGTTGATGCCAGCGATCTTGAGAAACAGCAACAAAGGAGGATGGTGAGGTGGTCTTGAGGGGAAGTGGTGCAGTGAGAGGATAAAGATCGCCGGTACTATTGCATCGTAGGATAGGAGCCCGTGTTTTGAGATCCTTCACAAGAAAGCCAAATGGGTCAAATTCAATAGAAACAAGGTTGTCAGTGGTAAGACGACGAACTGAAATAAGATTTTTAATTATATTTGGGGCAAACAGGACGTTGTTAAGTTTAAGGGGTGGGTATGGTAGAGGTAAAACTTGTTGCCTTGGGCTACTACAGGTATAGACATGCCATTACCAACGACAATAAATTTATTAGTACACAAATTAAAATTAGACGGGTAGTATATACCTTGCTCATTTGCAGAATGAGATGAGGCACCTGTGTCCATTACACCATGATCTGGTTGGTTGAGAGTCAAAGAGTAGAGGGCTTGTTCAATATCTGTAGGAGAGTAACCAGTGACATGTGCCTGATCAGGATGTGGTCTAAGGATACCCTGAGAGGTTTGGGAGTTGGGTCTCGAAGGATAAGGACAAGGAGGGTTGGCCGACTTGTTGTTTTGTAGGATAGAAGCCCACTATGCCGAAGTCCAGTTGCTTGGGAAAATGATGTAGGGATGGTTTAGGGTTGGGGAGTTGGTGTTATTGGAGTGAGTGGTGTTGGTGTTAGGCCTGCCGCGACCATGGCCACGGCGTGGTCGATCGGAGGCAGCAGGCGTTTGTGAGGCAGGATAGTTGGTGGATTGTGGTTTCGGCTGAGAGGAGTGGTAGCAAAGAGTGCCGTGGCAGCAGTTTGAGACCCCCGAGTTGCTTGTCGTTTCTTAGTGCTCTCCTCAAAAGTGAGACGCAAGCGAACCTCGCTGAAGAGAGGTAGAGGTTCACGGTTCAAAAGAACGGTGGAGGTGCTATCATATTGGTCTGTAAGACCGGTCAAAACTTGTAGAACAAGACGTCGGTTATCAACGGAGACCCGACACTCTCTAGTTGATCTACCAAGTGTTTGGCATGTTCACAATAATCAGCCATGGAAGAGAAGTTTTCGAGACAAAGATTTGCGAATTCTTGGCCAAGGAAGATGACCCGAGTGTTTTGATTGTCGTCGAATTCGCTCTCCACAGCATTCCAAGCCTCATGAGCGGTTTGCTCGGGCTTCAAAATAATGCGAAGAAGGGGCTGGGATAGAGTGGCATAGATCCATTGCTTGACAAGAGCGTCAAGGCGGGACCAGAGGTGATCGGCTGCGGCGGTTGCTGCTTCAGCTTTAGCCACAGCCGTGGGATCAAAGGTGGTTGGGGGAGTGAGAACGGCTGCCGGTTTAGGGAGAGGTGATCAACAACTTCGTATGCTTGACAATGAACTTGAAAAAGAGTTTTCCATGAGGTGTAAAGAGGAGAGTCTTTTTCGAGAAGAATGGGGACGTGGGATTTGATGTTGGTAACGGTGAGGGCAGGGTGAAGGGATTTAGAATCCATAGAGGTAAGAAAAGGAGGGGATTGAAGAAGAAGTAAGTGTGGCAGCCGTGAAGATTTGCGGCGGAAGGATGGTAGGGTTATGGACCGAGTAGGTATGATACCATGTAAATTTGTGAAAAACCTTCCTGATTTCTCATTGATTGATAAGCTTAAATAATACAAAAACACAATCTCCTAAAGTTATGGAGAGATTGTTACAATAAATACAATCAATTACATTATCAATTTACTTAATATAAATCTCTATTAATAGTGACGACTCGTGAGTCGGTTGTTTGAAAGTTAAAAGTAAGATGAAGGAAAAAAATAATGGCAGTGCATAGGATTAAAATCGTTAGTCGGTGAAAATAGGGAATTCAAGAGAGATCCCAAATCAAGTTTGTGATGTCATCATAATGAGTAAAAAAAATGAATTCCCAAACATAAGAACGGGAAGAACCCGATGTCACTGATCCATAAGAAAGTGAATCCCAAAGAAAACAAGAGGTGTAATCATGGCAATAGCAAGAACATGATTAATGAACCGAGATCGTTTCTTTGTTAGAACATGAAATAGGAAAGAAAAAAAAGAATCGCTATGGAGACGGTAGAGAGCCTAGTCTGGCTCTGATACTATGTAAGAATGGTAATTATGATTGATCTTATTTCATTTAATAAGGTTACAATATACATAGATAAACTAGGCCCATGGGCTCGATATAAGACCTAAATACTATATTCTAATATGGCAGATTGGACCTATATTTTGCATAATAATGTATGTATCTATCATCGATGAGTGTATTATGACTCTTTCTTTTGGTTATGTTGTCGTACCTTCTGTGTAATTAAACCTAATATTGTAACACTATCCGTTGTGGCTCAAGGTGAGCCGAATATAATACTATCATATATTGAAAACTGCGCTTTCACGTGACATTGGGTAAAGTCTAAATCCTGCTCACTTGAGATCGTTGTGGCTCAAGGTGGGCGATGCATTTTTTTAAAACATTAATATTTTATTTAAAATTAAAAACATTAAATTAAATTAAAAAAAACATTACACTAAAAAAAACCATTACACTAAAAAAAATAACACCTAATGTAATGTTGGGCATAAAATATGCCACCCCGAAACATGATGAAAATTATGCTCAACCTCAGAAAGATATTCGACGTGAGTAAAAGCTATGAGCACGTCTTCGCTGGGGAAATCCTAGAGACTTTTTTTATATGCTCGTTCCAAGGTTTTACACTTCGTTTTTAGATCCCCGTACTTGTGGGAAATTGAATCACAAGTACGTTGGGTTTCCCCGACGATGTTACCAAACTCGGCGAGCACTTTACCCCACTGTGGTCCGCGACTTCAAACGCCACGACTCGTCGAAGCGCCATCGCCGTGGACTTGATTGTACACGATTAGCCACGCGAGTTCCTCCTCTTCAGTCCATTGCACCATGATTTTGAATGATTGTACACAATATATATATTGGTAAAAATGTAAAATGATAATCTAAATGAAAAAAATTCAAACATTCAGAATGAGCTGTTAGCGGACGCAAGTGTGGTCGCATCTACTCGCTCGCGGGCCTGTCAACGCGTAACAGTTGTCATGTTCGCAAGCCACGTGACTCGTTGGCTGGCTCGCGATAGTTCACTTGCAGGCCACAAGGCATAGTCTAAATATTTTTTTTTTTATTTCGTATATTTGTAGGTATCTTACTACAGGACGATGAAAAAGAGTTGAGTTCAGTGATGGAACGCTTGACGGAAATTTCTAGTTTCCAACAATTTATTTGGCTCTTTAATTACTTTAACTCGTTTAACTCATATTTGACAGATCACTCTCTTTATGTTAAAACATTAATCACTTACGTTCATGGATGCATGATTTTACTTTAGTGCATTAAGGCATAGCGAGAGGGCCTTTCTTTTAGCTAGAAGTAGCA